>CM059450.1:9735833-10045833 GCA_030390025.1 Squalus acanthias
AGAAAGAAAGAAGAAAGAGAGAAAGAAAGAAAGAAGAAAGAGAGAAAGAGAGAAAGAGAGAAAGAAAGAAAGAAAGAAAGAGAGGAAGAAGAAAGAAAGAAGAAAGAGAGAAAGAAAGAAAGAAGAAAGAGAGAAAGAGAGAAAGAAAGAAAGAAAGAAGAAAGAAAGAAAGAAAGGAAGAAGAAAGAAGAAAGAAGAAAGAGAGAAAGAGAGAAAGAAAGAAAGAAAGAGTTGTATTTATAGGAGATGTCCTCCTCACTATCTAGGTTCACCCATGAAGAGTGGGCACTTGTCTAAGATCCCAAAGGTTTGCCGGTGCCCACACAGCCCCCAGTGACCCTGAAAGCCAATGGCTGTGGTGGGGAGGGGGGCGCAGGGGGAGGGGCTGGGTGGTGGTACAGCAAATCAAGCCTGAAGCAAGGGTCAGAATCGACAGAAGAGGTAGGGGGAGAGGAGGGTGTGGGGGGGAGGAGGGAGAAAGAATAAAATTAGAAAAGCTAACCATAACGTTGTGAAGAAGCTTTCCGTGGCAATAAACTCGGGGGCTATGTGCACACCAGGATTTCACCACGTTAGTAACTGCGTGATCACGTGGCTTTGCTCATAACAAAAAGATCACCAGATCCGATAGACACAGATCTTGTTGCCCACTGTTGGCCGGTTTTAATTGGCTTTTGAGCGAAGCCGCCTTGTTTGAGACCCAGTGACCCACGGTTATGTCAACATCATTAAACTGGAGCAGTTCAGAAGTTTGCCTAAGGGAACGTTCCTCCGAGCTGGGCTGGAGTCCCACAAATAAACTCTCCCATCTCTGTGTGGCTTAGATAGACTTAACTTTCCTAAGAGCGGGTTCATTCTGTGCACTGTGTTCATGGGTCATGCTCTACCTTAATGTGCCAGGAACTCTGTGCTCTTTTCTCACTGGCTCTCTGTGGCCACATTTCTTTCCTCTGCTATTAAATTATCTGCCTAGTCGGATCGCTGCATCAGCCATATATATATTAACAGCTTGAATAACGTTCTCCTGGGCAGGAGGGATCTGGAGAGCCAGGAAAACAAGTGCGGGGGAGGGAGAATTCTTTAATTGACTGTAAATCCCATAATCTTCACATGTCAATGCAAGTGTGTATCAATTTTGAGCAACAGAGAAAGATTGTTAGAAAGTGGTCCGCTCTCAAGAGATCGACTCCACCTACTTAGCTTTGCAAAATTGGTGTCAGCCGTGGCTCAGAGGGCGGCTCTCTCACCTCTGAGTCATGAAGGTCGTGGGTTCGTGGGACCCACTCCAGAGACTTGAGCCCAAAATCTAGGCTGACGCTTCAGTGCAGTGCTGAGCGAGTGCTGCACTGTCGGAGGTGCCTTCTTTCGGATGAGACGTTAAACTGAAGCCCCGTCTGCCCTCTCAGGTGGATATAAGTGATCCCGCGGCCACTATTTCGAAGATGAGCAGGGGAGTTCTCCCGACGTCCTGGCCAACATTTATCCCTCAACCAACATCGCTAAAAAAGCAGATTATCTGCTCATTACCTCGTTGCTGTTTGTGGGACCTTGCTGTGCGCAAATTGGCTGCTGCGTTTCCTACATTACAACAGTGATTACACTTCAAAAGTACTTCACTGGCTGTAAAGCGCTTTGGGCGGGCGTGAAAGGCTCGATATAAATGAAAGTCTTTCCTTTCTTTCTATAATCCCTCAATTCCATTTCTCCAGAGCCATACCTTATTGTCTTTTGAACTCAGAAAATAACATTTTGGGTTTGAATAATTTGAGACATGACGTGTGGTGAGTGTAGCATGCTCGGGAGGAACAGGTGACTTTGGACCTATGTTTCTCAAAGCTCTCAAAGAGGGTTTTCCTCAACTCATGTCTGGGGTCTGTTGCAGACTAATTGATCGAGATTGATCACTGTGATTGGTCAACAAATCCATTATCGTTGTATCGTGCGACTACCAGGAAGACGAACTAGATGGCCCTTGATCTTTCTTCGTCTAGCAACTCCTATGTTCCTCATTATACCTTCTGCTTCCCTGGTAACTGATTCCACGACTCTGTTACCTGTGAGTGAGAGAGGACCTCCCTTCTTACATTAACCTGTGTCCCTGGTATTTCAGCCCCCTGCCCCACTGTATGGTGCCACTAAGGCCGCATTTACACCATGGGGACAATTTGGCGCAGTCCCAGGACGGAGCTCCGCCTGCTGGGAGCGCTTGTCAGGAGCTCGTACGCACGTTCCCAGCATCCATTAATTTTAATGCATGGGGGCTAGTCTGGGGATGCAACAACAACAACAACTTGCATTGATATAGCGCCCTTAATGCAGTAAAACGTCCCAAAGGTGCTTCACAGGAGGGTGATCAGGGTGGAAGCAATTCTTCACACAAAGGATAGTGAAACTCTGGAACTCCCTCCCCCAAAAAGCTGTTGAGGCTGGGGAGTCAATTGAAAATTTCAAAACTGAGATCGACAGATTTTTGCTCGGTAAGGGTATCAAGGAATATGCAGCAAAGGCGGGCAAATGGAGCTAAGATCAGCCGTGATCCAATTGAATGGCGGAACAGGCTCGAGGGGCCAAATGGCCTCCTCCTGTTCCGACCTTCCCATGGGCACAGTTGGTGCTATGCCATGCTTGTCGTGCCAAGCCCTCTCCCTGAGCTTGGAGTGTAGGGGCCGGTGGAGGGAAGGGGCTTTGATGGGCCGAATGGCCTTCCCGCCTTCCACAATCAAGAATGCTCTTAAGGTAGAACAGCACTTGAATCATCGTAATGTGCCGTCTGTAAGTGAATCCTTGCCCTTTAAACCTGATCGCTCCTGACCTGAAGTGAGCACACCTCCCCCACCATCTTGATGCCAAAGCGTTAAACTCAGCCTCAAGAAGCTGTGTGGTCACCCTAGTTGACCCATTGCTTATTTTTTCTTTTCCTCCTCCTGCTCTAGGGGGGGTTTAATTGTGCCTTTTAACGAGCAATAAGTTGCCATGGAAACCTCCTGACGCAAATACCGCAGCCTAATTCAAGGGGGAGGTGGAGGGGGGGTGGCGGGGGCAAGCTCAGGTTCCCAGTCTCCAGCCAGTTCCCAATGTGAGCTGCATTGAGAATGGAGGTGCCAACTTGGGGGGGCGGGGGGGGGGGGGGCTGCAACCTTTCCCAACAAAAGGGAGGGTGAGTCAGAGGGGAGTCATGGCTGACTGATCCTTGCTACCACCTGGGTGAAAGACTGAGGAATTTTCTTTTTATTTGTTTCTGGGAATCTCGGAATAAAGGCTCCATTTATTGCCCGCCCCTCATAGCCCCTGACAACCCAACGGCTTACTACGCCATTTCAGAACGCACTGGGAGTCAACCACGTCATGTGGGACTGGAGTCACATGTAGGCCAGACCAGGCAGGGGCTGCAGGTTCCCTTCCCTGAAGCACATCAGTGAACCAGTTTGGTTTTTCCCACAATCCAGCGGCTTTCCTGGTCATGGTTTCTGATGCCAATCCACAAATAAGCATTCAGTTTCGCAACTTGGGATTCGCTGGGACTTGATCCCATGAACTCTGGCCCGGTACCATAACCACTGCGCTAATGGACACATCCAGAGAGAAATTGTAGGTTGAAATCAACCATAAAGGATTGGGCTTGTTCCGAAAATTTCCTGTGTTCTCAACACAATTTTTAAAGGGGATACTCTCCGAGATATATTTTTTAAAAGGTGCCCGTTTGGGGAAGTTGAGGAGCCAACCAAGATGGAGGTCATTATTATCTTGCGAGTGAGAAGGCGACACCATTCAGTTCATTCGCAAGCTCGTGCTGCGTTTGTAAGTAAACAGGAGGAAAAAAACGGGCAAGCTCATTGCCATGAAAGTTTTTTGGAGAAAGGGCCTTTAGTCAAATTACTTTTGATACATTTAAGGGGAAGCTAGATAAGCACATGAGGGAGAAAGGAATAGAAGGATATGCTGATAGGGTGAGATGAAGAGGGGTGGGAGGAGGCTCGTGTGGAGCATAAACGCTGGGATGGACCAGTTGGGCCGAATGGCCTGTTTCTATGTAATTCAAATCACTGTCTTATTTTTCAGACTGATATCTCTACCTTAAATGAAGTTATGATGAACCTGTATAAAACGCCGGTTCAGCCTCAACTGGAGTATTGTGTCCAATTCTGGGCACCGCACTTTAGGAAGGATGTGAAGGCCTTAGAGAGGGTGCAGAAAAGATTTACAAGAATGGTTCCAGGGATGAGGGACTTCAGTTGCGTGGATAGACTGGAGAAGCTGGGCTTGTTCTCCTTAGAGCAGAGAAGGTTGAGAGGAGATTTGATAGCGGTGTTCAAAATCATGAGGGGGTCTAGACAGAGTAGACAGAGAGAAACTGTTCCCATTGGCGGAAGGGTCGATAACCAGAGGGCACAGATTTAAGGTGATTGGCAGAAGAACCAAAGGCGACATGAGGAAAAACTGTTTTACGCAGCAAGTGGTTAGGATCTGGAATGCACTGCCTGAGAGGGTGGAGGAGGCAGATTCAATCACGGCTTTCAAAAGGGAGTTGGATAAGCACCTGAAGGAAAAACATTTGTAGGGCTACGGGGAAAGGGCGGGGGAGTGGGACTAGCTGAAGTGCTCTTGCAGAGAGCCGGCACGGGCTCGACGGGCCGAATGGTCTCCTTCTGTGCTGTAACCATTCTATGATTCTAAAGTTCCTGGTACATTAAAGGGTGGTGGAAGCAGATTCCATAGAAACGTTCAAAAGGCAATTGGACAACTGCTTGCAGAGGACTAATTTGCAGGGCTACGGGGAAAGAGCAGGGGAGTGGGACTCGATGGGATGGCTCAGGCACGAGGGGCCGAATGGCCTCCTTCCGTGCTGTAAGATTCTACGATTCTATTGCTGGCTGCCACTGACTCACCCAAGTAACCCAAGGCAAGGAATTGACGTAACTCCCCAGATCATTAAACGTTTCCCTGTTTGATGTTCTTGTAGTTATGGCTCTTGGTATCTTCCAGTGCTTGTGATTCTGCTTCTAGCAAAACAACAGCTGGGCACGCAGGAAGGGAAACTGGCACTGCTCCACAATCCCATGCAACAAGCACATGCTGCTGCCGAGAGGGTCCTGGGCAGTCGATCAAAATCTGCCTCACTGCGGAATCGACAGGCCGTGGAGTCCTGCAGAGTATTTCCTGGAGAAAAGCAAGGTCATTTCCAGAGCAGTGTCTTCCCCCTGTCTCCCCCCACCCCCCAGCACCTCCCCCCTTTAAAACATCGTCACTGGGCAGGAGGAGGGGGTCGCCAACCCTCCTGGATCGCCCTGGAGTCTCCAGGAATTGAAAGATTGATCACCTGGATACGACTGCGAGCAACACCCGGGAGAAAAATCATTGGGGGCATTAAAAAAGTGTGGGTTTTTTTTCTCCGATATCTTTTTGGTTATTGGTTATAAAAGTATCGGAGAGGGGTGGGGTAAAAAGGCTGTTTGACCGGGGCGATTGGAGGCCGGAGGTCGTTGTGACGAAATCTCCAGGAACACGTCCAACCAGAGTTGGCATCCCTCTTAGGCAGGAGGAATCGCCCTGTACTTACTGAGGGGCCAGTTACGCAGGGTGTCGGGGGAGAGAAACCTTTAGTGCAGTGTTCCCCCTGCTGACGTAAAAAGCTACCCGGAAGGGGTTGGTGGGGGGAGCTTGGATGGAGAGGCAGGGAGAGTATCCCTATGGAGCTACCAGTTCCCACTGAAGCCTTTCCAAAGCTTTGCCCCCCCCCACCCCACCCCAAAGCTCTATTTCCAGGAAGGCCTCTGGAGCCATGCGCTTGATAATGGGGGAGGGGGGAGGAGGTAGAAGACTATTGCCGTTTTCAAAGTCTTTTCATTTCATGGAACAATGCAAATAATAAATTATTTGGCTTCTATTAAGCTAGAATTGTACTTTGGGAGGACTAATATGGAAAGACACTATAATTGGCACGATTTCGAAAAGTGTAGATGAGCAGAGAGACTTGGTGTCATAGAATCATAGAATGGTTACAGCACCGAAGGAGGCCATTCGGCCCGTCGAGCCCGTGCCGGCTCTCTGCAAGAGCACTTCAGCTAGTCCCACTCCCCCGCCCTTTCCCCGGAGCCCTGTGAATTTTTTTTCCTTCAGGTACTTATCCAATTCCCTTTTGCAAGCCACGATTGAGTCTGCCTCCACCACCCTTTCAGGCAGTGCGTTCCAGATCCAAAACCACTCGCTGCGTAAAAAAGTTTTTCCTCACGTCGCCTTTGGTTCTTCTGCCAATCACCTTGAATCTGTGTCCTCTGGTTCTCGACCCTTCCGCCAACAGGAACAGTTTCTCCCTATCTACTCTGTCCAGATCCCTCGTGATTTTGAACACCTCTATCAAATCTCCTCTCAACCTTCTCTGCTTCCATGTACACAAATCTTTAAAGGTGGCCGGGCAAGTTGATAAGGTGATTAAAAAAGCATACGGGTTACTTGGGTTTATAAATAGAGAAAATATAAAAGCAGAGAGATTGTGCTAGAGCTTTATAAATCACTGGGTTAGACCTCAGCTAGAGTATTGTGGACAATTCTTGGGCATCACTCTTCAGGGAAGATGTCAAGGCCTTAGAAAGGGTGCAGAGGAGGTTTACCAGGGTGTTACCAGGGATGAGGGACTTCAGTTATGAGGAGAGGCTGAAAAAGTTTGGACTGTTCTCCTTGGAACGGAGAAGGTTAAGAGGTGACCTAAGAGAGGTTTTCAAGATGATGAGGGGTTTTGATAGAGAAAAACTATTCTCACTGGTGAGTGGGTCAATAGCAGAGGTTATAGATTTCAAATCATTGGCAAAGGATCTAGAGGGACGATGAGGAGAATGTTTTCACTCAGAGAGTTGTCGGGATCTGGAACGCTCGACCTGAAAAGGTGGTGGAAGCTGATTCCATCAATGATTTTAAAAGTGAGTTGGACGGGTACTGGAGGATGAGAAAGCTACAGGCTTACGGACAAACAGCGGGATGTGGGACTGAGCACGACTGCTCTTTCACAGAGCCAGCACAGGCACGACGGGCCGACGGTTTCTAATAATCTATGAATTAAAGAGATACACAAGACATTGGGAACTGCCTAACGGATTCACACTCACTGACCTCTCACCTCCGACACCTCGGCTCGATTCCGGCCCAGACTGGGAATCTCCTCTGCTGTCAGCTGTAACTGGACGGAGGGCGAGACTGTTTATATGTTCTTTGGTGTGAGTCATGGGCACAAAGCTATGAAAGAAAGAGAGCGAGAAAGAAAGAGAGAAAGAGAGAAAGAAAGAGAGAAAGAAAGATAGAAAGAAAGAAGAAAGAAAGAAAGAGAGAGAGAAAGAAAGAGAGAAAGAGAGAAAGAAAGAAAGAGAAAGAGAGAAAAAAGAGAAAGAAAGAAAGAGAGAAAGAAAGAGAGAGAGAAAGAAAGAGAGAAAGGAAGAAAGGGAGAGAGAGAGAGAGAAAGAAAGAGAGAAAGAGAGAGAGAAAGAAAGAGAGAAAGAGAGAGAGAAAGAGAGAAGGAAAGAAAGAAGTCTTGCTACAACTGTACAGGGCATTGGTGAGACCATACCTCGAATACTGTGTACAGTTTTGGTCTCCTTATTTAAGGAAGGATATACTTGCATTGGATGGCAGTTCAGAGAAGGTTCACTAGGTTGATTCCTGGGATGAAGGGGTTGTCTTATGAAGAAAAGTTGAGCAGGTTGGGCCTATACTCATTGGAGTTTAGAAGAATGAGAGGCGATCTTATTGAAACATATAAGATTCTGAGGGGATTTGACAGGGTAGAAGCAGAGAGAATGTTTCCCCTCGTAGGGGAATCTAGAACTAGGGGGCATAATTTCAGAATAAGGGGTCGCCCATTTAAAACGGAGATGAGGAGGAATTTCTTCTCTCAGAGGGTCGTGAATCTTTGGAATTCTCTACCCCAGAGAGCTGTGGAGGCGGAGTCACTGAATATATTCAAGGCGGAGATAGACAGATTTTTGAAAAACAGGGGAGTCAGGGTTATGGGGAGCGGGCAGGAAAGTGGAGTTGAGGCCAAGATCAGATCAGCCATGATCATATTGAATGGCGGAGCAGGCTCGAGGGTCCGGATGGCCGACTCCTGCTCCTATTTCTTATGTTCTTATGTTCTAAAGAAAGAAAAATGAAAAAGAGAGAAAGAAAGAAAGGAAGAAAGAAAGAGAGAGGAAGAAAGAAGGAAAAAGAAAAAGAGAGGAAGATAGAAAGAAAGAAAGAAGGAAAGAAGGAAAGAAAAAAGATAGAAAGAAAGAAAGACTTGCATTTATATAGCGCCTTTCACTACCTCAGGACGTCCCAAAGTGCTTCACAGCCAATGAAGTACTGCTGGAAGTGTAGTCACTGTTGTAATGTAGGAAATCACCAAGTGGACTCATCCCAAAATGGCCACGGCCAGTAGGGATGGGCTCTTCTGAGGTTGGGAGTTAATCAACAGTGTTTGAAGTAAAGGCCGGGATTTTCCGCACTCTGTATACTGGAGCTGGGGCGGTTTGGAAGCAGGAACGTGGGGACGTGCTCCACTGCATCCGGCATCCGGCATCATTTTGATTTCTTGCCATGACATGCAGTATAGGTGAGGGTCTCCCTCTGGCTGGGTTGCATGCCCAGGGGAGGGGCAATCTGTCTCCTCTGCACTGAGGATCCAGAGATCCAAGCTCCTCCTCCCTCTTGTGCTCTCAGAGTGGTTTCAGTAGCCAGATGGCACCGGGGGGAGTTGGCAGCATCACAGGCCACGCACCCTGTACCCCTTCTGCGGAGCAGGCTGGAGGCGCCGAATGGCCTACTCCTGTTCGTAACATTCCCTTTCTCCCGCACCTCGAAGATCTGGTTCAATTAATGTAAACTCTTTGGAGTCCCAAGAGACTTTACCAACTCCCCACCCCCAGCTTCTCTTGCTGCACTTTGACCCTCCTTGGCATTGTCCTCCACTCCCAGCGGTTGAGAGAGGCCACAAGTTCCCACAAACAGTACGTAGGCTGAGACCTCAGGGACTCACAAAAAACAGATTAAAATCTCCAGCAAAAACCTCCCGCAAATTCGACAAATGACACACACACTGGAAGAAAAGACCCAGTCTTCAATAGCACCATTGTCCCTGAATCCTCGACCATCAATATCCCACCATTGACCAGAAGCTTAACTGGACTAGCCATAATCATCATCATTATCATCACCATCAACAACAACAACAACAACTTGCATTTATATATAGCGCCTTTAACACCGTAAAACATCCCAAGGTGCTTCACAGGAGCGTAATCAGACAAAATTTGACACCGAGCCACGCAAAGAGATATTAGGACAAGTGACCAAAAACTTAGTCAAAGAGGTAGGTTTTAAGGAATGTCTTAAAGGAGGAGAGAGGCGAAGAGGCTTAGGGAAGGAATTCCAGAGCTTAGGGCCTAGACAAATGACGCACGACCGCTAATGGTGGAGCGATGAAAATCGGGGATGTGCAAGAGGCTAGAGATCTCAAAGGGTTGTGGGGGTGGAGGAGGTAAAATTGATAGGGAAGAGTGAGGCTGTGGAGGGATTTGAACCCTCTTGACCCCTCAAAGACTCTCCACCATCTACAAGGCACAAGTCAGGAGTGTGATGGAATACTCGCCACTTGCCTGGATGAGTGCAGCTCCAACAACACTCCAGAAGCTCGACACCATCCAGGACAAAGCAGCCCGCTTGATTGGCACCCCTGATACTGGCCACCCTCTCCACCACCGGCAGACTGTGTACATACAATCTACAGGATGCACTGCAGCCACTCACCAAGGCTACTCCGACAGCACTTCCCTCTCTTGTAACCTCTACTACCGAGAAGGACAAGAGCAGCAAATGTTGGGGGAACACCTCCGTTTCCTCCACCATCCTGATGTGCGCCGTTCCTTCGTCATCGCTGATTCAAAATCCTGGACATCATTCTGGGAGCACCCTCACCGCTAGGACTGCAACGGTTCCAGAAGGAGCGCACCACCAGCTTCCCAGGGCAACTAGGAATGGGCAATAAATGCCGGCACATCCTGAGAACAAATATACACGTATATGTATATAATTTGTAACTTCCCCTCCAAAGTGGATAAATTACCGCAAGCCAAAAAACAATTTGACTGTTGAGCAGGAGTCCCTGCCTCACCCACAGATAAAGCCCTTTCCCTCCGTCACTCTGACCTGTTGAGTGAGGGAGTGGCCGTGCCCGTTCATTACTAACCAGTCGTGGCAGCTCATGGGGAGACCTCACCGATTGCCAGCTTCACACACAGACAAGGGGGCAGCCGGCTCGTTGATGGGCGCCGTCATTAATGGGCGCCTTGGCCAATCACCTGGGCCCCTGAACAAGAAAGCTGTTGGGAGAAAAAATAATGGAGCACGGCGTTTACAAAGTAAATCTCCTTTAGTCCGGCTGAAAAAAAAAGGATCTTAAATCCGGTTTTAAGAAGATTACAGACTGGCACTTCTAAAACAAGACACCTGTTTGTTTGGGTTTTTGAAAGGAAACAGCAGGATGTGATCAGCGCTACTTGAACAGACCACATTACACCGCCTCAGCACAGCCTCGGTTACCAGGAGACTTCTTAACAGAGCCTGCATTTCAAAGCAGTTTAAGAAGCTCCTGCCCCCTGAAGCAGCTTTGCGACATGTGCCGAGGAGCACACACCCTGTTCTGTACGTGACAGGACCGACCCCTTCTCACCGTCCTCACCCCTGACCCCTTCCTCACCCCCGACCCCTTCTTCACCCCGACCCCTTCCTCACCCCCGACCCCTCCCTCACCCCTGACCCTTTCCTCACCCTCGACGCCTTCCTCACCCCCGACTCCTTCCTCACCCCCGACCCCTTCTTCACCCCAACCCCTTCCTCACCCCCGACCCCTCCCTCACCCCCGACCCCTTCTTCACCCCCGACCCCTTCCTCACCCCCGACCCCTTCCTCACCCCGACCCCTTCTTCACCCCGACCCCTTCCTCACCCCTGACCCCTTCCTCACCCCCGACCCCTTCTTCACCCCGACCCCTTCCTCACCCCCGACCCCTCCCTCACCCCTGACCCTTTCCTCACCCGCGACGCCTTCCTCACCCCCGACTCCTTCCTCACCTCCGACCCCTTCTTCACCCCAACCCCTTCCTCACCCCCGACCCCTCCCTCACCCCTGACCCCTTCTTCACCCCCGACCCCTTCCTCACCCCCGACCCCTTCCTCACCCCCGACCTCTTCCTCACCTCGACCCCTTCCTCACCCTCGACCCTTTCCTCACCCCCGACCCCTCCCTCACCCCTGACCCTTTCCTCACCCCCGACCCCTTCCTCACCCCCGACCCCTTCCTCACCCCCGACCCCTTCCTCACCCCCGACCCCTTCTTCACCCCGACCCCTTCCTCACCCCGACCCCTCCCTCACCCCTGACCCTTTCCTCACCCCCGACCTATTCCTCACCCCCGACTCCTTCCCGACCCCTCCCTCACCCCTGACCCTTTCCTCACCCCGACCCCTTCTTCACCCGCGATGACTTCCTCACCCCCGACCCCTTCCTCACCCCGGACTCCTTCCCCAGCCCTGTCCCCTTCTTCACCCGCGACCCCTTCCTCACCCCCGACCCCTTCCTCACCCCGACCCCTTCTTCACCCGCGACCCCTTCCTCATCCCCGACCCCTTCCTCACCCCGACCCCTTCTTCACCCGCGACCCCTTCCTCACCCCCGACCCCTTCTTCACCCCGACCCCTTCCTCACCCCCGACCCCTTCCTCACCCCGACCCCTTCTTCACCCGTGACCCCTTCCTCACCCCCGACCCCTTCTTCACCCGACCCCTCCTCACCCCTGACCCCTTCCTCACCCCCAACTCCTTCCCCACCCCGGACCCCTCCCTCACCCCAATCCCTCCCTCACCCCCGACCCCCTTCCTCAACCCCGACTCCTTCCCACCCCCGAACCTTCCTCACCCCCGACCCCCTTCCTCACCCCCGACCCCTTCCTCACCCCGACCCCTCCCTCACCCCTGACCTCTCCCTCACCCCGACCCCTACCTCACCCCCGACCCCTTCCTCACCCGACCCTCCCTCACCCCCTGACCCCTTCCTCACCCCCGACCCCTCCCTCACCCCGGACCCCTCCTCACCCCCGACCCTTTCCTCACCCCCGACCCCTTCTTCACCCGCGACCCCTTCCTCACCACTGACTCTTTCCTCACCCCGACCCCTTCTTTACCGCGACCCCTTCCTCACCCTCCGACCCTTTCCTCACCCCGACCCCTTCTTTACCCGCGACCCTTCTCACCCCCGACCCTTCCTCACCCCGACCCCTTCTCACCCTCGACCCCTTCCTCACCCCCGACCCCTTCCTCACCCCCACCCCCTCCTCACCCTGACTCCTTCCACACCCCCGACCCCTTCCTCACCTCTGACCCCTTCCTCACCCCTGACCCTTCCTCACCCCCGACCCCTTCCTCACCTCGACCCTCCCTCACCCCCGACACTTCCTCACCCCTGATTCGTCCCTCACCACCGACCCCTTCCTCACCCCCGACCACCTTCCTCACCCCCGACCCCTCCGCTCACCCCGACCCCTCCCTCACCCCGCCCCTCCCTCACCACCCCTACCCTTCCATCACCCCAGACCACTTTCCAACCCCCTGACCCCTTCTCACCCCGACCTGTCCTCACCCCCGACCCCTTCCTCCCCATGACTCTTCCTCACCCCTGAGCCTTTTCCTCACCCTCGACCCCTTCTCCACCCGACCCCTTCCTCTCTCTTGACCCCTTCCTCACCTCCGACCCCTTCCCTACCCCCGACTCATTCCTCACCCCTGACCCTATCCTCCCCCCGCCGACCCCTTTTTCTCCCCGTCCCTTAAATTTCCCACCTTGGGACAGCTCAATACTGGGTGAAACCGCACAATATTCTTTAATATATAAGTTGCCCGGAAATAAACCAAAAAAAGAACTGAACCTGAGCCAATAAACTTCGCGTGACACATTTTCAAGCTGCACTTGTTTCCTTTTGAAGAGAATCAGATGGCAATGTGTGAAGCATCTGGTAACAACATCACTTACACGTGCGGTTCACGCCGAGACTTGTGGGGAGGCAGCTTATCCCTTTGTTCGTTGGACCGAGCTCCGCGCAGCTACTCACAAAGCTGTTGTTGCATTCACCGTAGACTAATCCTCCTCTGCTTAATGCGGTCGGTATTTGGCAGTGAACCTGTGGTCGTGACTAATGGTTACAGATTTTTCAGCGAGCACTCACTGCCACAGCGTACGTGCGTGTTTCAGTGTGCGGGGTGAGTCGGGGTCTATTTCGTCTTTCGGGCGATCGACTGGGGGGAGCGCGCTGGTGGGCCACTCGGCGCGAAAGAGCTGTCCAATTAGTCCCACTCCCGCTGGCCCGTTCTCCGTAGCCCTGCAAATTTTTCTTTTCAAGTATTTACCCAATTCCCTTTTTGAAAGTTACTCTTGAATCTGCTTCCACCGCCCTTTCAGGCAGCGCGTTCCAGATCACAACAACTCGCTGCGTAAAACAATTTCTTCTCATCTCCCCCCCTGGTCCTTTTGCCAATTATCTTAAATCTGTGTCCTCTGGTTACCGACCCTCCTGCCACTGGAAACAGTTCCTCCTTATTTACTCACTCAAAACCATTCATAATTTTGAACACCTCTATTAAATCTCCCCCTTAACCTTCTCTGCTCTAAGAACAACAACAACAACTTGTATTTATATAGTAATTTTAACGTAGTAAAACGTCCCAAGGCGCTGCACAGGAGTATTTTAAGACAAAAAAAATTTTCACCGATCCACATAAGATAAATTAGGGCAGGTGACCAAAAGCTCGGTCAAAGAGGTAGGTTTTAAGGAGCGTCTTAAAGGAGGAAAGAGAGGTAGCGAGGCGGTGAGGTTTAGGCAGGGAATTCCAGAGCTTAGGGCCTAGGCAACAGAAGGCACGGCCACCAACGGTTGAGCGATTATAATCAGGGATGCTCAAGAGGGCAGAATTAGAGGAGCGCAGAGATCTCAGGGTGTTGTAGGGCTGGAGGAGATTACAGAGATAGGGAGGGACGAGGCCATGGAGGGATTTGAAAACAAGGATGAGAATTTTGAAATCGAGGGGATTAGGGGGAACAATCTCTGCTTCTCTAGTCTCTCCACATAACTGAAGTCCCCTATCCCTGGTGCCATTCTGGTAAATCTCCTCCGCACCCTCTCCAAGGCCTAGAGAGTTGGCTAAGCATTTAGATGGCGCTAGATTCGATCCCAGAAGTGCTTTAACCGACTACACTACCATGTCCTTTTGTTAAGACATTTTTCACCACAAGGTTAGCGATTAAGTGAACGATGGGGTCCTGTTTGGAATGAGGGTTAAAGCAAAGGTCCTTTCTGCTATGTGACGGGAGATGCAGAGGATGAAGACTGCCCTGGGCAGGCAGATGAGAAACAGACAAATGAAATGATTCTGAGAGAGGCGCCAATTATGTAAATTCAGGCAGCTGTTCTCGTCACGCACTGGAACATGGGAAAGTACAAGACTGGACAAGGCCTCACAGCCTGTCTGACCAAGTACTCCTTAATCTTCCACTCCCTTTAAATAACTATCCCACTCTCTCTTAAGTTTCCCACACTGTCTCCCGGGACAGTCGGTGCCACACCTTCACCGCTCTCTGCATCAAGTCGTTCGACCGAAGCTATCTGTGCCCCCCCTCCTTCTCAGCTTGAACCCATGTCCCCTGGTTCTAGTACGATAGCAAAATACTGCGGATGCTGGAAATCTGAAATAACAACAGAAAAGGCTGGAAAAACTCAGCAGGCCCGGCAGCATCCGTGGAGAGAGAAACAAGAGTTAACGTTTCAGGTCGAAGACCTTTCGTCAGAACTGGAAAAAAGCAGGAAATGAAATAGATTTTAAAGCCAAGTATAATGCTGGGAAAAGGGGGAGGGGATGACAGAACAAAAGGGAAGGTCAGTGATAGGATAGAAAGCAGGAGAGATTAAGAGACATTGAGAGACATTGAGAGATATTCAAGGCAAGAGGAGGTGGTAATGGGACAGGTTGAGCAACAAAGGATGGCTCGAGATGAAGTGTGAATTGCTCTGGCAGAATGAAGGACAGCTGCCATGTGGGAGGGAAGAAAAAAAAGGCCAAACAAAAGTGTGGATAAAAAAATAAAATAAAAATATATATATATGTGATGGGGGCCGGGGTTATGATCTGAAATTGTTGAACTCTATATCTACCCCTTTGTTTGGCCTTTTTTTCTTCTCTGCCCGACACTCGCTGGTCTCCCAGAGCAAGGAGCGGTCCACGACCGAGTGTTGCAGACTGGCACATTCCAAGGACCAGGGCTATGTGCTGAGGGACGCACTAAAGCTCGGTGCCACCATCACAAAGGCTCAATGGGGACGGGCCACAGTTTAAGGCCCTCCCGTCAGTGTACACCGAGGTGTTTTAAAAAAATTGTTTATAGGATGTGGGCGTCGCTAGCAAGGCCAGCATTTATTGCCCGTCCCTAATTGCCCCTTGAGAAGGTGGTGATAAGCCGCCTTCTTGAACCGCTGCAGTCCGTGTGGTGAAGGTGCTCCCACAGTGCTGTTAGGGAGGGAGTTCCAGGATTTTGACCCAGCGACGATGAAGGAACGGCCGATATATTTCCAAGTCAGGATGGTGTGTGTGACTTGGAGGGGAACTGGGAGGTGGTGGTGTTCCCATGCGCCTGCTGTCCCTTGTCCTTCTAGGTGGAAGAGGTCGCGATTTGGGAGGTGCTGCCGAAGAAGCCTTGGCGAGTTGCTGCAGTGCATCTTGTAGATGGTTCACACTGCAGCCACGGTGCACCGGTGGTGGAGGGAATGAATGTTTAAGGTGGTGGATGGGGTGCCAATCAAGCGGGCTGGAACCAGTGTAAAACCCCTCAGGTTGTGTGTAGCAGAAAAGGTTTAATGTAATGTTGATGTCGATGAAAGCTGCGCTGTAACTGGAATGAGGTGCCCTAGAGTGCCATGCACTGTATTCAAACTAATGGATCTATATTGCACTGTGTGAACTGCGACATTTGGATTGTACCGTTAAAATAAAACATTGTCAGCGTTCTACTTCTATCCGTGAGTAATCTCTCCCCTGCGGCTTCTCGTCTCCAGAGTAAACAATCCCAGGCTCTTCAACCTCTCCTCACAGCTCCCATTGCTCAAGGTTGGCTGCCATTTGCTGCTGGATGTCTCACTGCGGGGGCTGTACCGGTACTCCAGGTGTGGCCGTACCAGGGCCTTGTCACCCCTGGGATTTGTGCGCTACCCCCGAGTTGGTCTCTGGGAACTAAAAAGAAAAAAGGTAAGACTTGCATTTCTACAGCGCCTTTCACGACCTCAGGACGTCCCAAAGCTCTTTACAGCCAATGAAGTACTTTTTGAAGTGTAGTCACTGCTGTAAAGTAGGTGACGCGGCCACCAATTTGCGCACAGCAAGCTCCCACAAACTGCTTTTTAGCGATGTTGGTTAAGGGATAAATATCGGCCAGGACACCGGGGATAACTCCCCTGCTCTTCAAAATAGTGCCGTGGGATCTTTTACGTCCACCCGAGAGGGCAGACGGGGCCTCGGTTTAATGTCTCATCCGAAAGACGGCACCTCCGACAGTGCAGCACTCCCTCAGTACTGCATTGGGAGTGTCAGCCTAGATTTTGTGGTCAAGCCTCTAGTAATAAGGCTTGAACCTTCAGAGGCAAGAGTGCTACTCACTGAGCCACCTTGCAACCAAGACCCCCTGATCTCTCCCCCTGTTTGTATCCGATAGCCCGGAGGCATTTAGTTTATATTCTCACTGTTTACTTCCCTTCCCCAGTCTCATTGCCTTGCATTTTCCCACATTAAATGCCATTTTCCACTCATTAGCTCCCCTGCCCAGCTTATCCTCACAGAATCCCCACAGTGCAGATAGAGGCCATTTCGGCCCATCGAGCCTGCACCGACACATATCCCACCCTATCCCCGTAACCCCACGTATTTAATCCCCCTAACACTAAGGGTCAATTTATCATAGCCAAATCAACCTAACCCGGCACATCTTTGGACATATCCTGATGCCTTTCTATTTGATCTGCCTCTTCTCCATTTATTGAAATCCCTCCTATTTTGATCTTATGTGCATGAGCTTCAACTGATTTATATACAATGTAAACAGCAATGGCCCCAGCACTGAATCTCAGTGGCATCCCCTTAGTGACCCCTCGTCATATCATCACAGCTCCATTCACAGCCAGCCATAGCTTTCCCTGGCAGCGCCAATCTTCAGTCCACCTCTGAAGCTTCCCTCCTACTCCATGCCTTCCCATCTTCTCGACCAATCACATGTGCGGCACGGTACCTTACAGCACAGAAGGAGGCCATTGGGCCCATCGTGCCTGTGCCGGCTCTTTGAAAGAGCTCTCCAATGAGATCCACTCCCTGCTCTTCCCTCATAACCCTGCAGGTTTTTCCTGTGCGCGTAAGTGAGTGTCAGCCGTGGCTCAGTTGGCAGCACCCTCGCCTCGGAGTTAGAAAGTTTGTGGATTCGAGTCATAAGAAATAGGAGCAGGAGTCGGCCATTCGGCCCCTCGAGCCTGCTCCGCCATTCAATAAGATCATGGCTGATCTTCTACCTCATCTGCACTTACCTGCATGATCAGGTCCCACTCCAGAGACTTGAACACAAAAGTCTAGGCTCGACACTCCAGTGCAAGTCTTTCATAGCCCTTTTTTTTCTCAAGTATTTATCCAATTCCCTTCTGAAAGTTACTATGGAATCTGCTTTCGGGCAGTGCATAACAACTCGCTGCGTGATAAAAAAAATTCCTCCTCTCCCCCTCTAGTTCTTTTGGCAATCTGTGTCCTCTGGCTACTGACCCACCCGCCAGTGGAAATGTGTGCTTTTGAGTTGCTAATGATGTGCTCAGTGGTTCCTCTTTGTTCGAAGGTGTTGTGCAAGAGCCCTATCCCCTGGTCAACTCCTTCAGACTGACAAGCCACTGTGCCGTCTCACTGCAATAAGGCAGTGTTTGCGACATGGCTTTCTGCCCCGATTGCGTGGCACCAGTAACAACGCCCTCCCCCCCACCACAAGCTGGGAAATGAGGAAGATTTCAGCTCTGACACATGCTCCACGTTCCGGTGAGTGGGAGCGTTGGAATTCACTCTACATGATGTCTGTCACACTCCCTCTCAACACCATCGGCTACAATTATTCATTCAGATATTTGACATTCGTTTTCAATGACTCAGCTTCAGCCATGCAAGGCCTGACTTGACCCGGGAATTAACCCTTCAATTCCACCAATACCAGATCTTTAAGACTGAGAGATCAGGGAGCTCTACCTCCCTGTCTGTAGGGGGCGCTCTACCTCCCTGTCTATAGGGGGCGCTCTACCTCCCTGTCTGTAGGGGGCGCTCTACCTCCCTGTCTGTAGGGGGCGCTCTACCTCCCTGTCTATAGGGGGCGCTCTACCTCCCTGTCTATAGGGGGCGCTCTACCTCCCTGTCTATAGGGGGCGCTCTACCGCCCAGTCTATAGGGGGCGCTCTTCCTCCCCGTCTATAGGGGGCGCTCTACCTTCCTGTCTGTAGGGGGCGCTCTACCTCCCTCTCTGTAGGGGGCGCTCTACCTCCCTGTCTGTAGGGGTCGCTCTACCTCCCTGTCTGTAGGGGGCGCTCTTCCTCCCCGTCTATAGGGGGCGCTCTACCTCCCTGTCTATAGGGGGCGCTCTACCTCCCTGTCTGTAGGGGGCGCTCTACCTTCCTGTCTGTAGGGGGCGCTCTAGCTCCCCGTCTGTAGGGGGCGCTCTACCTCCCCGTCTATAGGGGGCGCTCTATCTTCCTGTCTGTAGGGGGCGCTCTAGCTCCCCGTCTGTAGGGGGCGCTCTTCCTCCCCGTCTATAGGGGGCGCTCTACCTTCCTGTCTATAGGGGGCGCTCTACCTCCCTGTTTGTAGGGGGCGCTCTACCTTCCTGTCTGTAGGGGGCGCTCTAGCTCCCCGTCTGTAGGGGGCGCTCTACCTCCCCGTCTATAGGGGGCGCTCTATCTTCCTGTCTGTAGGGGGCGCTCTAGCTCCCCGTCTGTAGGGGGCGCTCTATCTTCCTGTCTGTAGGGGACGCTCTATCTTCCTGTCTGTAGGGGGAGCTCTATCTTCCTGTCTGTAGGGGGCGCTCTATCTTCCTGTCTGTAGGGGGCGGTCTATCTTCCTGTCTGTAGGGGACGCTCTATCTTCCTGTCTGTAGGGGGCGCTCTATCTTCCTGTCTGTAGGGGGAGCTCTACCTCCCTGTCTGTAGGGGGAGCTCTATCTTCCTGTCTGTAGGGGGAGCTCTACCTCCCTGTCTGTAGGGGGCGCTCTAGCTCCCTGTCTGTAGGGGGCGCTCTAGCTCCCTGTCTCTAGGGGGCGCTCTATCTCCCTGTCTCTAGGGGGCGCTCTAGCTCTCTGTCTGTAGGGGGAGCTCTATCTTCCTGTCTGTAGGGGGCGCTCTATCTCCCTGTCTGTAGGGGGAGCTCTATCTTCCTGTCTGTAGGGGGCGCTCTATCTCCCTGTCTGTAGGGGGAGCTCTATCTTCCTGTCTGTAGGGGGCGCTCTACCTCCCCGTCTGTAGGGGGCGCTCTACCTCCCTGTCTGTAGGGGGCGCTCTACCTCCCTGTCTGTAGGGGGAGCTCTACCTCACCGTCTATAGGGGGCGCTCTACCTCCCCGTCTGTAGGGGGAGCTCTACCTCCCTGTCTGTAGGGGGCGCTCTACCTCACCGTCTGTAGGGGGCGCTCTATCTTCCCTGTCTGTAGGGGGAGCTCTACCTCCCAGTCTGTAGGGGGAGCTCTACCTCACCGGCTATAGGGGGCGCTCTATCTTCCCTGTCTGTAGGGGGCGCTCTAGCTCTCTGTCTGTAGGGGGCGCTCTATCTCCCTGTCTGTAGGGGGCGCTCTATCTTCCTGTCTGTAGGGGAGTGGAAATCATGGCCTCTATTTGCACCATGGCTGAGATAGGGAACTCGTTAGATAGGGACCCGCATGTGCCAAACCTCCTAGCCGGCCAATCCCTGGCGATGTTAACCAACATACAGCCCTGGAAAAACAACAGGTTTATTTATTTTCCATCTGTCTGGTTTATTTTGCCTGGTGTTGTCTGGAAATTTCTCAACTGGGCTCCAAGTGGTTTAAAATTCATGCCTGCTCTAGTTTAATGCAGTTGGTAACCATTAACAGGTTAACAACTGGGTTAGAGACAAGGATTTAACGCAAATACATTAATCTCCAAAGTCTGATTTTTAAAACAGATATATAGATATTTAAGTTGGTCTCCTACATGTCTCATGACTTTAGCTATTAAGGTTTTCAATTAATTTTGAGTTAGTAGCAAAGCAAATATTGTAGCTCATGCCATGGTCCTCTCACTCCCTCTGTGACTCAGCTATCATCCTGCCCCTGTGTGGTTAGGGCTGCCGGTTGGTAGTCAACTGGTTAGAAGTTCCCCCCCCTCACCCCATGCCCCCTTGCCCCCTCGTGCTATCACCCCCTCGCCCCTCCGCACACAAGGGAAATGAAGAAGATGGCATCGGGTCTGATGCGCACGGTTCTCTGGGTCACAGCACCACTAGTGGCACATGTGAAAGGTGCAGTTGACATGAAAGAAAGAAAGACCTTCATTTATATCGCGCCTTTCACAACCACCAGGCATCCCAAAGCGCTTTACAGCCAATGTAGTGTATTTTTTTTTTCAAGTGTATACTCAAGGGAATACAAACCTAGTCTAAAGGTGGGATAAAGGGATATGGGAACAGGTGAGTGTGGGATTAGGACTACTGCCCGTGTGAAGGATAAGTATGGACTAGTTGGGCAAGTCAGCCTGTTTCCGTGTTGTAATTCTATTTCAGGATGATACAGAGAGATAGAGATCTCCCACATGATATCAGTAAGCATAGAAGCATAGAAGATAGGAGCAGGAGTAGGCCATTCGGCCCCTCGAGCCTGCTCCACCATTTAATGAGATCATGGCTGATCATCCAAATTCAGTACCCTGTCCCTGCTTTCTCCCCATATCCCTTGATCCCTTTAGCCTTAAGAAATATATCTAACTCCTTCTTGAATATATTTAATGAATTGGCCTCAACTGCCTTCTGTGGTAGAGAATTCCACAGGTTCACCACTCTCTGGGTGAAGAAATTCCTCCTCATCTCTGTCCTAAATGGCTTACCCCGTATCCTTAGACTGTGACCCCTGGTTCTGGACTCCCCCGCCATCGGGAACATCCTTCCTGCATCTAGTCTGTCTAGTCCTGTTAGAATTTTATAAGTTTCAATGAGATCCCCTCTCATTCTTCGAAACTCTAGCGAATATAAGCCTAATCGACCCAATCTCTCTTCATACGTCATTCCTGCCATCCCAGGTATCAGTCTGGTGAATCTTCGCTGAACTCCCTCCATGGCAAGAACATCCTTCCTCAGATAAGGCGACCAAAACTGCACACAATACTCAAGACCAACAGAGAGAGACGGGTGTGTCTCCATAGGCAACGAGGGAAAATTCAGCGCACAATTCAACCAGGGCTGTTCCCCACATAACTCCTAGTGGGAAGAAAACCTAACGACGGTAGAAAATCACTTGCTTTCTATCAGTCTGTAAAAATCCTGTATCTTAGCTACACCCATCACTCTGCGTAACCAAGCAATGTTAAGTAAAGTACATCAAAAGAGTAAGAAGGCCAGTCATTTCCTATTGGCTGTTCTGACCTGGATAACCTGACCTCTCTCCAGGGGCAGGAGCCATGGATTTGCAAGCAGCCGCCTACTTACGGAAGTGTTCCCAAGCAATTAGCCTCTAACTGACCTCAGGGTGTGTCTCTTCACTTCCTCCTCGCAGCGGGGTACCTGAGCAGCAGTGTTAAAGGGACAGGCTCCATTTCAGCAGCTGAACATCACAACCATGCTTTAGACTCCCCCCTCCCCCTCCTCATCCCTGCCGCCCCCCCCCGCATTAACTGTGAGCAATGCCACGGGAGATCAGCCAATTAGAAATGTAAACGGATACATCAAAGGTTTTTGTCAGCAAGAAAACCTAAACTAAGACCAGTGACCCTGATGGAACACGTTCGATGGTGCTTGCATGTAGGTGCGTGCAGAACTATACGTCCGAAGGATATCTTTGGAAATGCTGTCGAGCTAGTTTTGCTTCCCACTTTATTTTCTCCTTGCCGAGGTACCGGCTGTCTTAGAATCTCCGGATAAAGAGGATTCAAATCAAAGCCGGGGTTCCCACTCCCCATTGCTATCCCCATCGCTGCTGGAGTGTGTGGATCGTTGGATGTCAGGCGAGGGCAGATCAGGTTCGGATGTTATCCCCCCCCCCCCACCCAAGCCTTCAATTGAACAGCCCGTCAACAAGCAATAGAACGATCCGTTGATAGGCTGAGAGGAAGCAAGTAGGAGGAGGCTCGTGTGGAGCATAAACACCGGCACGGACCAGTTGGGCCGAATGGCCTGTTTCTGTGCTGTAAATTCGATGTAATTCTATGCAATGCTCGTAGTCAAGGCTCAGACGTGGAGGAAGGCCGATTTGGGTGAGATAAACAAGGTCTTGGTTGGCACCATTCCAATCGTTCCTCAGGAGGGGAGGGGGGGGAGGCAGATTCTGTACCTGTACCCAGGCGTGAAACTGGCGTTGGATTGGATCGGCCGCCCGTTATAGAAACCGCCCCATTTTAGTTTCCGTTGAAACCAAAGATCGCAAAACATGAACCCTCTGCCCTATCATCATGTGGGTGCAGCAGGTTTGAGGCCCGACTGCCCGATGGACTCTTACTCAACGCAAACATTTCACTTTGAGTCAAATGTGATGTCATCCAAACTTTAAAAAACAAATAAACATGATAAGAAGCGCAAGTGGCTTTAACAGTAAGAGGAACAAGCTGTCAGATCTAACAACCTTCGACCTTTGTCACAGATAGAATCCGCTGCCCACCTCCTCGCCGTAACCCTCAGTGCCATCTCTCTCCAGACATCCTGTCTGACTGGGGTAGACTTTCGTCTTCACCGTCTAGGCGGTAATCTGGTGTATCGCCCGCCATTTTAGAACCAATGGCGGATCGTCCGCCATTTTAGAACCAATGGCGGATTGCCCGCCATTTTAGAACCAATAGCGGATCGCCCGCCATTTTAGAACCAATGGCGGATCGTCCGCCATTTTAGAACCAATGGCAGATCGTCCGCCGTTTTAGAACCAATGGCGGATCGCCCGCCATTTTAGAACCAATGGCAGATCGTCTGCCATTTTAGAACCAATGGCGGATCACCCACCATTTTAGAACCAATGGCGGATCGCCCACCATTTTAGAACCAATGGCGGATCGCCCGCCATTTTAGAACCAATGGCGGATCACCCTCCATTTTAGAACCAATGGCGGATCGCCCGCCATTTTAGAACCAATGGCGGATCGTCCGCCATTTTAGAACCAATGGCGGATCACCCACCATTTTAAAATCAATGGAATGAAAATCGAACAGGTTCTAAAATGGCAGGCGATTCGCTCCGCCAGATTACCATTCAAAAAAATCAACCCCGTTGTCTCTTAC
Organism: Squalus acanthias; assembly: GCA_030390025.1. Taxonomy (NCBI): domain Eukaryota; kingdom Metazoa; phylum Chordata; class Chondrichthyes; order Squaliformes; family Squalidae; genus Squalus; species Squalus acanthias. The sequence continues at coordinate 9,759,389 of CM059450.1, forward strand.
ACTCATTTATATTCTTCGCTTCAATGTCCTTCCCCAGTAATTTATACCATAGCTCGACTGGCCTCTGGCTGAAAATGATGAGCTTGTCAAGGGGAAGCTGGTGTTGGTAATAAACTCACGTATTGCAATAGTGGCCTGAATGGTAACGCAGGCTCGAGAAGCGTAATAATATCCTTTGTACGATTCTGGTCCCAGACCGGCGCGGGATACTTCCCATGGAATCTAACCAATGCCCCATTAGCAATAACACTGGTTATGCGCACTATCCCTCTGCTTATGTAACCTAGTGCGTTATTTGTTTTTTTTAGTGCGACTAAGTGCTGTGTTTATAGTTTCGTTAAGTCCTTAGATTTCCTTCATAATCGGCATTCTATGCCATTGTTCCAGTTAGCACAGATTCTCTCTTTTTGATCTTTATATCCTTGCCTTCCCTTCCAACGTCCTTGTTTTTAAGACGTCTCTCCATGTATTCCAAAAGTTGGCTCCGATTCTCCCTTTTTTTACCCATTGTTCCAGGACTATAAATATTTCACATTTGTCAACAACAACAACAACAACAACAAATTGCATTTATCCGGCGCCTTTAACGCAGTAAAACGTCCCAAGGCGCTGCACAGGAGCGATTAATCAAACAGAATTTGGCACCGAGCCCCAGCGTGAGGAGCTGCTAGGACAGGTGACCAAAATGCTCGGTCAAAGAGGTCGGTTTTTAAGGAACCTCGTGAAGGAGGAGAGAGAAAGCTGGAGAGGCGGAGAGGTTTAAGGGAGGAAATTCCAAAGCTTAGAGCCTAGACAGCAGAAATCTGGAGATTTCCTCAGAAGATCCTTGTCCAAATCTTTAGATTAAAAATAATAAGGACCGACCCCTGGATGATGGCACTCGTAACAATTTAAAATTTCCCAGTTAAGTACTGTTTCCTGTTTTTAAGCCATCGATACAGTGCCATGATTGTCTCATTTCATAACTCTCTATCTTAGTCATTAAGCATAGGTGCCAGAGATTTCTGGCAAACCAGGTATATACACCTTTAGCATTGCACTAACTATCATGCCGGTAATGTCTTTGGGGAAACCCCAGCAGGTTACTTAAACGTGAAGTGCATTTCCTGAATCCATCCCAACTATCCTTCAACCAGTTCTGACTTTCCAAGTGTTCACCCACAGGATCCCACAACACCCTTTCACACGTTCCCTGCAACCGATTTTAAACGTAAACGGTGTGTAGTTTCTTAAGCTTATCCTAACTCGTGTCCTAACTCGCACCGAGTCCCGTTCACCCATCACCCCCTGTGCTTGCTGACCTACACTGGCTCCCGGTCCGGCAACGCCTCGATTTCAAAATTCTCAGTCTCGTGTTCCAATCCCTCCATGGCCCTCGCCCCCCTCCCTAGCTCTGTAACCTCCTCCAGCCCTACGACCCTCCGAGAACTCTGCGTTTCTTTCATTCTGGCCTTCAGCGCATCCCCGACTTCCTTCGCTCCACCATTGGCGGCCGTGCCTTCAGCTGCCAAGGACCTAAGCTCTGGAATTCCCTCCCTAAACCTCTCCGCCTCTCTCTCCTCCTTTAAGACGCTTCTTAAAACCTACCTCCTTGACCCTCACCTGTCCTAATATCTCTTTATATTACTTGGTGCTGTCAGCAAACTTGGATATATGGTTCTCTATTCCCTCTTTCAAGTCAATGAAAGCTGAGGCCCCAGCGCAGATCCCTAAGGAACACCACTACTCATATCCTACCAATTGGAGTGTATACCCATTAACCCTCCTCTCCGTCTCCTACCTCCTAAACAATTCCCTGCCCATGTCAATAAGAACATAAGAACATAAGACGTAGGAGCAGGAGTAGGTCATTTGGCCCCTCGAGCCTGCTCCGCCATTCAATAAGATCATGGCTGATCTGATCTTGGCCTCAACTCCACTTCCCTGCCCGCTCCCCATAACCCTTGACTCCCTTATCGTTCAAAAATCTGTCTATCTCCACCTTGAATATATTCAATGACCCAGCCTCCACAGCTCTCTGGGGAAGAGAATTCCAAAGATTCACCACCCTCTGAGAGAAGAAATTCCTCCTCATTTCCGATTTAAAAGGGTGCCCCCCAATAGGTTACCTCCAATTCCATGTGCTTTCATTTCTGCCAACAGTCTCTTGTGTGGAACCTTATCGAAGAGGGAGAAGGGAACTGACAGGGTTAGATGAGCAAAGACGGGAGGAGGCTCGAGTGGAGCATAAACGCCGGCATGGACTGGTTGAGCCGAATGTAACTCTACGAATGCCTTCTGGAAGCCCATATAAATAACATCTGTGGACACTCCCTTATCGACCACGTTAGTCACCTCTTCAAATAAATTCAGCGAGGTTAGTCAGGCATGATTTACGACGTTGCAAACCCGTGCCGGCTCTCTCCGATCAGTTCGGATTTGCCCAAGTGCTCAGTCACTCTGTTCTAATATTGGGCCAAAAATTCAGCCCTTCCGGGTGAGTACGCAGTGCGTAGTCACCCGTAAGGCGTCCTGAAGTGCCGGTTTCCTGCATGCACTGCGCATGCATGGGAAACCGGAACTTCCGGTCTGGTGAAGGGGGCGGTTCATAGGTGAACCGCGTGCGCGGTAGAGGCTGCGCACACGCAGCACACTTAGATTTTTTTTCAGGTTTCTCCGGGAGGGTAAGTATGGAAGAACCTACGCTTTTAAAAAGGAGGCGCAGGACCCGTTTTCAACAAGGTAAGTGGTTAATTAATTATAATTTAAAAACATTTTCAACAGGTTTATCTTTTTTAGATACTTTAAAGAAAGGTAAGTTTATTTTTAGCACTGTTAAAAAGTATTTTAATTTTTTCAAAAATTTACATTTTTGTTTAAAGTAGTTAATTTATTTAACTTATAGTTATTTTATAAATGTGATGGTTTTTTAAAAAATTTATTTGCAGTTTAGCTGTTCTTTTGGGGCCGATTTCAATTCATAGATTTGACAGGTCTTCCTGTCAAATCTATGAATGAAAGATGGTCTGCTGCCATTGGCTCTCCATGGCCCATGTGATCCCAGGGGACGCATCGCACTAACTGCGCCCCTGGGACACGCAAGCACTGCGCGCCGGCACTTGGAGCAGGCCCAGGAGCTGAAGTTCCCATGGGCCCAGAGGTCAACGGCAGGCGCGGTAGGTAAGTGCGCGCGCGATCCTTACCCCCGTGGCAAGCCGGAGAGGCGAATTTCAGAGCCAATGTCTTCTAACGGAGTCACGTTAAGCACGTTCCAAGAGCTGAGGAAATTCTGCTGACTTTAGCAAGAGGAAGGCCCCAGCTTCCCCCCGCCCGCCACCAGCTGTGAAACCCTCACACATTGTATTAGTGCCACAGAGAAGGAACTTCACATTGACCCTTTCCCCTCTCCCAATGCTGTCCTCTTTTGATCACTATTCGTTCGAGCAACAATAGCGACATGTTTCGTTTCCTCCTTTCCTCTCCTGAGGCTGGTGGCTCTGGCTGGGTTAGGGCTCCTCCCCAGTGTCGCACCCAAATGGACAAGTCGGAAAAGCTATTCGGCTATGGAGTGCATCTCAGCCAAGTCCAATCCAGTCCTCGCCTGGCATCATACACGTGCACTGATTAGGAGCAGAAATTAGGAGCTGATTTTTTTTTTTATATTCCCGCCCAAGCCCAGGGACACTTCGGCTAAGTGCAATACCTCAAACCACCAGCTGGGCTAAAGAAAGCTCTCTAAACCACAGAGTGCGAATCGATCTTTGCGGCTTTCACACCCTCGGCACCACGCGCCACGCTGACTCAGCCGTGACTCAGTGGGTAGCACATCTCACCCCCTGAGTCAGAACGTCACAGGTTTATAGCCCCCTGCGCCAGAGACTCGAGCACAAAATCCGGGCTGACGCCCCCCGGTGGCAGTGCTGAGGGAGTGCCGCACCGTCGGAGGTGCCGTCTTTCGGATGAGACGTTAAAACGAGGGCCCCGTCTGCACTCTCGGGCGGACGTTAAAAGATCCCACGACACGATTTCGAAGAAGAGCAGGGGGAGTTCTCTCCCCCCCCCCCCCCACCCCCCACCCGGTGTCCTGGGCCAATATTTATCCCTCGATCAACATCACTAAAAAAAAAACAGTTTAGCTGGTCAATTATCACATTGCTGTTTGTGGGAGCTTGCTGGGCGCAAATTGGCTGCCGCGTTTGTTACATCACAGCAGTGACTTCAAAAGTACTTCATTGGCTGTAAAGCACTTTGGAACATCCTGAGGTTGTGGAAGGCGCTGCAGAAATGAAAGTTCTTTTGCTATTCAGTAAGCCAGTGAGGGAGCTGGTCGCTGCTCTGTCAAAGCTACTCGCAGGAGCAGCTTCAACAGAGAAATCAGCACAGTATGAATGGCGGTTTGCTGACATCATTGGTGCAATGGCCAAAGCCCCTTTAAATAACTTCTTTTTTTTTCTTCTTTCCCCCCCCCCCCCACCTTATCGAATCGAACAGGATGCATTTAGATTACTGGAAGGGGAAGAGCTACTGCAGTTTACGTAGTGTGTGTGTGTCTGTGTGTGTCTGAGAGAGAGCGACTGACAGTTCCCGCCCTCTTTCAAAGGCATAAAGCTCTCAGGTCTCAGCACAAGGCAGCAGAGTTAAGAGACTGAGGAACCCTCAGACTGTGCAAGTGCTGGGATTGGACATTGGGGGAATTATCAGTGAGGGATTATTACACGGAAAGTCTGAAGTCCCAACAACACCAGATCAAATCGGGTAGGTGCTTTGCGTTTATTTACTTTTTTTTAAAACGGGTATCCGTTGGATTAGAAGTTGTTCATCGTATTTAATATCTATATTTTCTGATATGCTTGAATGAACTCTAACCTGCCCTCACAAGTCATTGCATCAGTCATGGGCATTGAAGAATTATAGGTGAGATGGCAGTCTTGTTTCTCCCCTCTTCTCCTGAAGGAGACGATTGTTACTGGGATACGGTTCCCCATGGTGTGGGTCCATCGTCAGTGTCTCACCTAATTGGCTGTCCCACCTGTCTGAGCCTGCACGATGAGCGTCGGCGGGATATTCAACCGTGGTCGGCATCCCAACCTTCTCTCCTCTTGACGACCACGCGCGTTCGGGACGGGGGGTGGCGGGGGGGTGCCGTCACTTGACAGCAATCGGGAGCGGGAGCCCTGGCTGACCTTTTTCTTCGTTTCCCTATCCCAGCGGCACTGAGGCGGATTGTCCCACCTTTGCTGCCATTCTGTCTGAGATCAGTAGGCTCAACACCGCTGGGAAGTGGGGACCAGCCACTCGCTGTTTAACCGATTGAGCCAAACACTGTATCAGGCAGTGTGCTGCCCCCTTCAAGGATGTTTCTCCATGTAACTGTCAGTTAGCAATACATGCAGCTATTGAAATAGCTATAGGGTCCGAAGGCACAGCTGAGAGTCCCAGGTTTAATCCCCAGTCTGTGCTGAGTTAGCTGGGATAGAATTTGCCTCAGTACTAACGTGCTAGCGAAGGGGGTGGAAATATCAGCCAGGGTTCCAGCTCCAGAGCTTTCTTCAGTGACCTGAGCTGAAAGGTGGATGTGTGTGGATGCTGGCTTGAGCTGAGCTGTGATGTTCCTCCACTGACACCAGTCTCATGCAAGGAGGACAGCTGCTTTGGTGAGCGCGACCAGAACCTCTTGTCGGAGATCGCGTCTGTGTTATTTCTGATGGGTGAACTTAGCTGGTGAGCGCTGCTGGGCTATTCAACCACGGGGCACCTCGCAGCCGAGCCCAATCCAGATAGGCTATTCAACCACGGGGCACCTCGCAGCTGAACCCAATCCAGATAGGCTATTCAACCACGGGGCACCTCGCAGCCGAGCCCGATTTGAGTAGGCTAGTCAACCACAGGACACCTCACAGCCGAGCCCAATCTGGATAGGCTATTCAACCACAGGGCACCTCACAGCCAAACCCGATCCAGAGAGGCTATTCAACCACGGGGCACCTCGCAGCCGAGCCCGATCCGGGTGGGCTATTCAACCACGGGGCACCTCACAGCTGAGCCCAATCCGGGTGGGCTATTCAACCACGGGGCACCTCGCAGCCGAGCCCGATCCTGTGCTGACATGCGCACAAACCTGAGTCACAGGTTAGCAATCCGGAGCGGTAACCCTGAGCTGAGCTGAGCTTTCAAACCCTTCCCTAGCCCGGGGCACTGAGGCCAGTGGCAGCACGCTCTTGCCGTTGCCTCAGCGGGAGACTCCGCACAGCCAGGGTGGCTGAACCGGAGACCCAGTCTGGTCCTGGCGTGCGAGAAGCAATGCGTTCGCATCTGTCTGAAGCTTGACGAGTCACCACTAACTGCCTTATGACCAGGCGTGTGCTTAAAGCTGCACTATTTGTTGATCTAGCTCATGAGGTGCCGTTAAATAGAGGTATATGCAAATAAATCAGTCATCAGCCAACTCGTGATCCAAAGCCCGAGCCCACAGCTGTGAACTGTTACCCAAGTGGAGGAATGTGTTTAACCCTTTATTAGCTCACATAACCCTTCAATCACCAGAAAATTCTCATTTCCTTCTGTTCATTTCCGTTGCCCGCCCCACCCCTCCAATTTTCTTCCTTAATTCCTGGAGGTGCTGACACACTTTGAGACACGGTTTTACATGGCCTTTCCATGTCCGTCATCTCTTGTTGACGGTGTCTGCAACAACAATGTGCATTTATGTAGCACCTTCAATGTAGTAAAACGTCCCAAGGCGCTTCACAGGAGCGATTATCAAACAAAATTTGACACCGAGCCACATAAGGAGATATTAGGGCAGGTGACCAAAAGCTTGGTCAAAGAGGTAGGTTTGAAGGAGCGTCTTAAAGGAGGAGAGAGAGGTAGCGAGGCGGAGAGGTTTAGGGAGGGGATTCCAGAAATTAGGGACCAGATGTCCGAAAGCACGGCCGCCGACGGTGGAGCGATTAAAATCGGGGAGGCGCAAGAGGCCCGAATTGGAGGAGCGCAGAGATCTCGGAGGGTTGTGGGGCTGGAGGAGGTTACAGAGATAGGGAGGGGGGGGGGCGAGGCCGTGGAGGGATTTGAAAACAAGGATGAGAATTTTAAAAGCGAGGTGTTGCCGGGCCGAGAGCCAATCGAGGTCAGCGAGCGCAGGGTTGGTGGGTGCATGGAACTTGGTGCGAGTGAGCAGAGTTTTGGATGAGCTCAAGTTTAGGGAGGGTGGAAGGTGGGAGGATGGCCAGGAGAGCAGTGGAATAGTCAAGCCTCGAGGTAACAAAAGGCAGGAGGGCTATTTAACCGAGTGGGGCGGCTCGGTTGGTGTAAGAGCTGAATCTGATTCTGTCCTGAACTAACAGCCGCACAATACCGGAGCTTTTCAGCGCAGGTTGCTGTGTGGGAACGAGGCTCCCTTCCTGCCCCGTGATAGGTCAGCTGATGTTAGCGAGGGCAGCAGTTGAGGCTGCTACCATTGGTCCAGACTAGGGAGGGGCTATTCAACCAGGGGATTCCTGCTCCTGATCACTATCCAGTGACCCGGCCTGCCGGAATGTGTAACGGGATTGGAACCGGCTGTGATATTGCCCCCTCCCATAGTCGAATAGCCCTGCTACCAATCGCACCGTACTGGCTCACTTATGAATAAGGGTCTCTTGGATAGGTATGCCCGGCTCTAGTGGAACATACAATTGTCAAGGGATGGACATATTCGGGAGAGGAACAAACCTAAATATCGACAGCTCTGAGTGACAGCAAAGTACAAAAGTAGTCATGTGTTGAACGGTTAAACTTTGACCCATTTGAATCAGGTCCCTCTTGACGTAACCCACTGGGTTAGGAATACCACAGGTCTGGATAAATATTAATCTGTCTGTGTTTGCAAAGCAGCTTGTCGGAGGCCTAGGCGTCAGACACTGCGGGAACAGTGTCCCGCCGAGCTGTGGGACTGGGGCAAAAAGCCTCTTTGGGCGAGGTCCGAACGCTCCAAAGTGAAATGGGGTTTGGTGCAGCCGTAACCCCGGCGGGCGAGGGACGAGAGGAGCGAAGCCAGCCTGGAGTGGGCGATGGCGAATCAGCAGCTTGATTTACACTCGACCCCATTCTCTTTAACTTTCGAAATTGGGCGGAGTGCAACGCGGGCTGCCGATTGGCTATCACCGGATTTGGCGCTACACCACCCCCCCCCCCCCCACCATCACCTAACTGCAGCATTTAAAGCGGCGATTCCATTCTGACAAAACAGCTCGCGGGGAATGGCCGCGAGCCGAGTGTGGGTGATGGAAATATCACACCGGCACAGTAGGAGGCAATCTCCTAAGGTTCCGTGTTGGGACAGTGTAGAGGGAGCTCTATTCTGCATCTAACCATCAATACAAGATCGTCACCAAGCAATCAAATGGGGAATTCAGGAGATACCTCTTTACCCAGAGAGTGGTGAGAATGTGGAACTCGCTACCACAGGGAGTGGTTGAGGCGAATAGTATAGGTGCATTTAAGGGGAAGCTGGATAAACACATGAGGGAGAATGGAAAGAGGGTGATGCTGATAGGGTGAGATGAGGAAGGATTGGAGGAGGCTGGAGTGGAGCATAAAGGCCGGCATGGACTGGTTGGGCCGAATGGCCTGTTTTTGTGCCGTATATCCTGTGTCATTCTATGTAACCCATGCTGTACCTGCCCTGGGAGTGTTTGATGGGACAGTGTAGAGGGAGCTTTACTCTGTATCTAACCCGTGCTGTACCTGCCCTGGGAGTGTTTGATGGGACAGTGTAGAGGGAGCTTTACTCTGTATCTAACCCGTGCTGTACCTGCCCTGGGAGTGTTTGATGGGGACAGTGTAGAGGGAGCTTTACTCTGTATCTAACCCGTGCTGTACCTGCCCTGGGAGTACTTGAGGCTGACCCTGTGTACAAAAACAAGAAAAAGCAGAAACTGTTCCAACCCCGGGAATGACGTCCGACACTTCAACGACTGTAAGAGTCGCCAGAAATGGAAAAACAGCCCAACAAAGCTCAAATAGCTCCTAGGAATTTAGGGCTGAACTCTGATCCCCTGGAGATTATTAGACGTAAATAAAAGCTTCTATTCGCCCTGCTTGTCTGGGTCACAGAGCCTGCGATGTAATGCACAGAGGCAAGCAACAAAATTAATTCTGATTTATGATTAGTTTAGTTTATTCCATTTGTTTTAATAGGAAATTTCCTGGGTTGGTTTCAGACACATGTCTACATTTCCAATTCCAATGTCTCACAAGGTGCCTTCATGTTTTGGAACCTTCCTTAGTTCCAATCGCTGGACTTTGAGGCGCGTGTCTCCCCCCGCCCCCCCCTTGTTTACAGCGTTGAAATTGCCTTTCTTATCCAGCCCCATCGAAATTCATAATTAATGCTGTCAGAAAAAGGGACCTGTTTTCAGCAATCAAAACAGGGGTAAGCGGCCCACAGATATCCCTGGAACGCACTGCTGCCTGAACGGGCGGTGGAAGCAGATTCAACAGTAATTTTCAAAAGGGAATTGGATAAATACTGAAAAGGAAAAAGATTTGCAGGGCTATGGGGAAAGAGCAGGGGGGAGTGGGACTAATTGGAGAGCTCGTTCAAAGAGCTGGCACAGGCACGATGGGCCAAATGGCCTCCCTCTGTGCTATATCATTCTATGATTCTAGGTCATGTTGGCAATTAGAATGGAACATATTACCTGCTTTTCAGGTCCTTATTGTTGATATGACGTCCTCTCTGGTCAGGTACCACCACGAAGCGAGATACAGAGAAAAGTTCCTGCTAAACTCCCCCATCGGGCATTACCAAGTTAGGTACAGCACGGGTTAGATACAGAGTAAAGCTCCCTCTACACTGTCCCATCAAACACTCCCAGGTCAGGTACAGCACGGGTTAGATACAAAGTAAAGCTCCCTCTACACTGTCCCCATCAAACACTCCCAGGGCAGGTACAGCACGAGTTAGATACAGAGTAAAGCTCCCTCTACACTGTCCCCATCAAACACTCCCAGGGCAGGTACAGCACGGGTTAGATACAGAGTAAAGCTCCCTCTACACTGTCCCCATCAAACACTCCCAGGGCAGGTACAGCGCGGGTTAGATACAGAGTAAAGCTCCCTCTACACTGTCCCCATCAAACACTCCCAGGGCAGGTACAGCACGGGTTAGATACAGAGTAAAGCTCCCTCTACACTGTCCCCATCAAACACTCCCAGGGCAGGTACAGCGCGGGTTAGATACAGAGTAAAGCTCCCTCTACACTGTCCCCATCAAACACTCCCAGGGCAGGTACAGCACGGGTTAGATACAGAGTAAAGCTCCCTCTACACTGTCCCATCAAACACTCCCAGGGCAGGTACAGCACGGGTTAGATACAGAGTAAAGCTCCCTCTACACTGTCCCCATCAAACACTCCTGGGGCAGGTACAGCACGGGTTAGATACAGAGTAAAGCTCCCTCTACACTGCCCCGTCGATGTGGGTTAACTCCAGCCTAAGAAGAGTGCCCCTTACTAACAATCACATCTTGTGGACTCACAGGGAATTATTACTGACGTTGGAGTTTAAATAGGAACATTGAATATTGTTCATGTTAAGCAATGATTGACCATAAATCACGCAATGTTGGCGATGAAGGTGTGTTGAGAATCTATAAAGTTAGGGCTGCAGTAGAGGTGTCATACATTAAAACAGTGATTACACCTCAAAAAGTACTTCTTATCTGTCTTAAAATATGGTCGGCCAAATCATCAATGGATTGTCCCGAATCCCACCATCCCCCCTTACCTTACCTTGGCTGTAAGGTGCTTTGGGACGACCTATGTCTATCTATCATCTATCATCTATCTCTCAAACCGAGGCATTGTGAGTTGGGTTTTCTGCTCCTGACTGCCATCTGGTGTCCACTGCTGGAAAGTGCATGTCATAGAGTCATAATGGCACAGAAGGAGGCCATTCGGCCCATCGAGTCCATGCCGGCTCTCTGTGGAGCAATCCAGTCAGTCCCATTCCCCCGCTCTATCCCCGTAGCCCTGCAAGTTTATTTCCCTCAAGTGCCTATCCAGTCTCCCCTTGAAAACATTGAGTGTCTCCGCTTCCACCACTTCCATCGGCAGCGAGTTCCAGGTCCTCACCACTCACTGCGTAAAGATGTTTTTCCTCACGTCCCCCCTGTATCTCTTGCCCAAAACCTTAAATCTGTGTCCCTAGTCCTTGTACCATCAACTAGTGGGAACAGCCTTTCCCCGTCTAGCCTATCCAAACCCGTCACAATCTTGTACACCTCTATCAAATCACCTCTCAACCTCCTTTGCTCTAATGAAAACAAATCCAGCTTCTCCAACCTGTCCTTGTAGCTAAGATTCCCCATCCCCGGAACCATTCTGGTAAATCTCCTCTGCACCCTCTCAAGGGGCCTTCACATCCTTCCTAAAGTGTGGTGACCAGAACTGGACGCAATACGCATGTGTCTGCCTGGACCTGACCGAATCAGCTGTCGGTTTAAGTACCTGCTGCCACTCAATGCCTCGGCTCGCTCACGGAGAGTGCTCCTTTGGGTGGTGGGGGCGGGCTGCGAGGGGCGAATGGGGGGTGCGGGGGGGGGGGAAGCTGGGTGCTGCAGGGCTGTCGGTGCGGGCGGATATTCCTCCCAGAGTCAGTACCTTCAGGACAGGAGAAAAAAAGGAAAGAACCTACATTTCTATAGCGCCTTTCACAACCTCAGGACGTCCCAAAGCGCTTCACAGCCAATGAAGTACTTTCTGAAGTTCAGTCACTGTTATAATGTAGGAAACGCGGCCGCCAATTTTTTCCACAGCAAGCTCCCGGAAACAGCAATGTGATAATGACCAGATCATCTGTTTTGGTTGAGGGATAAATATTGGCCAGTGCACCGGGGAGAACTCCCCTGATCTTCTTCGAATAGTGACCGTGGGATCATTTACGTCCACCTGAGAGAGCAGACGGGGTCTCGGTTTAACGTCTCATCCGAAAGACGGCGCCTCTGACAGTGCAGCACTCCCTCAGTGATGCACTGGAGTGTCGGGCTGGATTTTGTGCTGAAGATGGGGAGAGAATGGAGTGGGCGAGGGGGGGAGGAAGTCTTACTGAATCGGATTAACTCCCAAAAGCTCCAGCAAATGTGTTGAAAATCCGAGCTCTGTGATTTTATAATTTGCCGTGACGTGTTCTAATCTCTCGCACAGTGTGGCGCCTACACGGACACAGCGCATTACCTGAGCTGGCAGTCTCTTCATGCTGTTAATGAGGGGGAGGAGGGGGGGAGGTGTCTCGAAACCTTTCTCACAAGGACGTGTGAAGTTCCTTGGGTAACCATGGTGCGTAGTATTCAGAACGGCCTGCTGCGCGGTCTCGAGCAGCGTTAGCGTAACCCTGAGCCTGGCAGACTCCCACATCAGCTGTGGAAAGCCTCTCCCACTCAGGAAAGTCCGGGGAGGGTGTGTGTGTGGGGCGGGGGGGGTGGTTGGGTGGTCAGTGTAGGGTTGTTCCCATGCTTCTCTGTCGCAACGCTGTGCCCGCGTGCTTCCTATACGACGTGCGTCGCCCCGCACTGTGATTAATTGTGCAATGTGTGGCCTTTCAGATCGGGAGACTATGACGGTGATGCTCGTCCTGGTCGCAGTGTTCTACTTACTCACCGGAGCTCTCGGTGAATCGCAGGAGCTGGCGAGCACCAACAGGTGAGAAATCGCCGCACTTCGACCATCTTCGGGTCTGTTTCCAAACAACAGCGACTTGCATTTATATAGCGCCTTTAACGTAGTAAAAACAACCTTCGCAGGCGCTTCACAGGAGCGGTTATCAATTTGACACCGAGCCACATCGGCATATATTAGGACAGGCTCGTTCAAAAACAGGGAGGTTTTAAGGAGCGTCTTAAAGGAGGAAAGAAGGGTAACCTCACAGTGCAAGAGTCACAGGCGCAAACTCATTTAGCACAAATCCAGCACTAGTGGGAAGAAAGACTTGCATTTCTATAGCGCCTTTCACGACCACCGGACGTCCCAAAGCACTTTACAGCCAATGAAGTACTTTTTGAAGTGTAGTCACTGTTGCAGTGTAGGAAATGCGGCAGCCAATTTGCGCACAGCAAGCTCCCACAAACAGCAATGTGATAATGACCAGATAATCTGTTTTAGTGATGTCGATTGAGGGATAAATATTGGCCCTAGGACACCGGGGAGAACTCCCCCCTGCTCTTCTTCGAAATAGTGGCCGCGGGATCTTTTACGTCCACCTGAGAGAGCAGACAGGCCCTCGGTTTAACGTCTCATCTGAAAGACGGCACCTGCGACAGTGCGGCACTCCCTCAGCACTGCACTGGGAGTGTCCAGCCTGGATTTTTGTGCTCAAGTCGCTAGCGTGGGATTATGAACCCACAACCCTCTGACTGGGAGGCGAGAGTGCGACCCACTGAGCCATACCCGACAATGTAACGCACGCCAGCAGAGTGGAGGACCCATCAGATTACCCCCAGTCAGGTTGTACAGCTCCGTATTGAAAGTGATGTGACGGCCAAGTCCGACGGGTGGTTCTAATATTTCCCTCTTTTTGTGTTTCTCTCCCGCCCCAGCAGGACTCCGCCTCCGTCTCCCGCCCTCCTCTTGTACCTTCAGAAGCTGAGAAACTCCAAGGTGGAGGTGCTGGAATCTCACGCCATCTCCGCTACCGGATCTGCCAGAGATTTCCTCTATGTTAAATCAGAGGACACCGAGGAAAGCATCAATGACAGGTATTCAGTGGTTAACAATGTGCGTGGAAGGCTGCCAGGTATAACCTCCCCCCCACCCTTTTTGGCTCGGTGTGTAAAGGCACAGTCTGCCGTGGTGCTGAGCCAGCGAGCATAGGAAGATCCCACACTCGCCCCTTTCGGCCGACCTCGGCCAACATTCCTGCTCCCGATCGCTAGCCGGTGATTCCCGGCTGGAAGGTGGACACTGGGACAGAATACTAATGGGTGCGATGCCCCCCGCAGTCAAAGAGCCTGCTGTCGTTCACACGCGACAGGTTACTGATTGAATGCTGCGTAACAAAAAGCAGCAGTCGGCAGCTCTTTGCTTGCAAACTCCGTCTTGCAGACTCTCTCCTCCAGTCTGGGTGCGGCAGGCTTCATTATCAAGGGAGGGCCCCTAAATTGTTTCACTCAAAATCAAGTGCATGGGAGAGGACTAGAGAAGCTGGGATTGTTTTCCTTAGAGCAGAGAAGGTTAAGGGGAGATTTAATGGAGGCATTCAAAATTATGAAGGGTTCTGATAGAGTAGAGAGGGGGAAACTGTTTCCAGTGGCAGGAGGGTCGGTAACCAGAGGACACAGATTTAAGACGATTGGCAAAAGAACCAGAGGGGGAGATGAGGAGAATGTTTTTTACGCAGCGAGTTGTTGCGATCTGGAATGCGCTGCCTGAAAGGGCGGCGGAAGCAGATTCAGTCGTAACTTTCAAGAGGGAATACAGGTCGGGCGTCCCGAATCCGGCAACCTTCGGGACCGAGGCCGAGCCGGTTTTCGCGTTTTTCCGGTCTTCGGAACGTGTTTCTGATGTCCGAAGTCCAGAAACGCCCGGGCCCAGGTTGCGATATTTCCGTTTTTTGGTAATGCCTCCCTCGGGGTGAACGGATTCCGGGACATTTTACGGATTCCGGACGACCCTGCCACCAATCGTCCCGGAGTCCGGATTCCGGAACTCCGGATTCTGGATGCTCAACCTGTACTTGAAAAAGAATAATCAATTGCTGGGCTATCGGGGATAGGAGCGGAGGAGGAGGACAATTTGCATTTATATAGCGCCTGTAACGTCCCCAGGCGCTTCACAGGAGCGATTATCAAACAAAAATCTGGTACCGAGCCACAGAAGGAGATATTAGGACCATAAGCTTGGTCAATGAGGTAGGTTTTAAGGAGAGTCTTAAAGGAGGAGAGAGAGGGGGAGCGGGTAAGGGCGGGAATTCCAGAGCTTGGGGCCCAGGCAGCTAATCAGACAGCTCTTTCCAGCCCAGGCACGATGGGCCGAATGGCTTCCTTCTGCACTGTGAGGGTCTATGTTCTATGGTTACCTGACGGGCCACTGACTGACTGTTTCCTTTTTGTTTGTTTGTGTTTTGATTCCAGCTCCGCGCCGCACGGTCGAGTCAAGCGTCACAAGCACAGTTCGGGGCATCACCTCAGTCGCCACGGCTCCTGGGGCTGCCCCCTGGCCACCTGCCAGACCCAGAACCTGGCCAACTGGCTGTACCTGCTGGCGGTGAACAAGGGCAAGGACGACACGGCGCCCAAGAACACGGGCGACCCCCACAGCTACGGCAAGCGGCGGCGGCGGAGGCGGACGAGGTCCCTCTACCTCCTGGGCGGCTCGGCCAGGCTGCCAGCGAGCGCCCCGGCGCAGGAGCAATGACCGACAGGAACGCACGCCCTCGGCTCCACCCAGCCCGCGCCGCACAACTGTGACGCCTCGCGTGTCGCGGTACATACACTCCGCACCCTCACCCCATATCTCCTGGGAGAGGCCAAAAAAAAAATGGATTTAAATAAGAAAACACCCAGGCCAATTACGCGACATTACACAACGCCAGACCCCTCCCCTCTCCCCTTGTGTAGCGAGAGACGGGAAGAGGGCGGAAAATGAGTGCGAATCACCACCCAACCCCCCGCCCACCAAAATAAAAAATCGCAGGATTTTTAAAAAAACCACATTGAAACAAATAAATGAATGAGCAAGCAAGTTATCCTCTCTCTGCAATTATATCTACTCCACTCCTACATAAGCTATTTATTTGTTATGTATTCATTTTACTGACGGGAAGCTGTTTGATTTGTAGAATGGGTCACGTCCTCCAGGATCGAGTGCAGCCTCAGCACCAGAGAGGTGCAAGTTAAGTGCTGCCGATGCTGTGCAAGCGAGTGTGCCTCCTGGTCGATTCGCGAGTTGCTCGCCCGGGGTGTGCGACGTGAGGGGTGTGCAATGTGAGGGGTGTGTGAGGTGAGGGGTGTGTGACGTGAGGGGTGTGTGACGTGAGGGGTGTGTGACGTGAGGGGTGTGTGACGTGAGGGGTGTGTGACGTGAGGGGTGCGTGACGTGAGGGGTGCGTGACGTGAGGGGTGCGTGACGTGAGGGGTGTGTGACGCTTGCACCAGCAACGTTATCCTCACTGGCCGGGCGCAAAAAAAAAGCTTTTTTGCGTCAAAGGTGGCAGATTTTATGTGGGGTTCGAGGCTCAGGATTGCCTGTCACTTCAATCTGCCCCCCCACGCCCCCGAACTTCACAAGGAATTCACAGTTTGTTCTCAGGTTAGTGGAGCAGCTCTGCCCCCAGGTAGTGGCGGTGGGGAATGACAGGAGACGATGAATTCCCCACCCTATGTTGTGCTACCTGTACAGCAGCCACAGACATCAGTAGTGGGGCCCACCTTCTCAGAGAGGCATGCGGAGGGGACCGATCCAAAAAGAGTCTGGGGAGAGAAATAAATGCTTGTATTTTTAAAATATATATGTGCGCAATATTTATATATATATATATGTGTGCGTGTGTGTGTGTGTGTGTGTGTGTGTGTGTGTGTATATCTGTACGTCAGTGTTCCCGATAACTGCGCAGGCCGCTTGCCGTCTTAACAATAGGAAAAACCACACATGCGCAGGAATTTGAATGGGCCGCACAGCCTGTTAAAGGGGCCACGCACCCAAAATAAAAATTAAAGGGAACATTGGTGTACGTATGCATATATAATATATATGTGCGTGTGTGTGCGTGTGTATATATACACGCATATATATATATATACACATTATGCATATTATACATACATATGTGCACTGTGCAATTGTTTTAACAGTGGGGTTCGCTGTGGATAGCTGGGGTTAGGCCGCGTTTCAAGTGTTGCCCCAACTCAGAGACCGGGGGGCAACGGCTGATTCTGTGACAACCGCCCACCAGGGAACTCTGCGCTCGAAGTTTCTGCTGGCTTTGCAGGAGTGTCCAAAGTTCTCCTGGTTCGAAGACGATGGCCCATTGGCGGGTCTGGGAGGCGAGGAGTGGGGTGGGGGAGGGGAGGCGTAGACCGTTGAATCTGGGAGACTCCCGAGAATGATCTGGAGGGAAATGAGAATGTTGTTTGTGCTGTATTATCGACGGCGTTTCCAATGCACTAAACTCTTTTCACTTAAATAATACTTGAAACGGAGAAAAGAAAATTTAAATTAACAAATAACTTAAATACAGTTGCATTTTGGGTGCAATGAATGTGCATAATGTAAGATTCTTGTGGATAGAGTACTGTACATTTTTTATACCGCTTTTTAAATATTGATATTTAATAAAAGAAAATAATCTTTTTGTCAGGAATCTGGTTGTGTTGTTTATGTATTGGGACGTTTAAGCTGTTATTGAAAGGAAAAGATTTTGGGGGACGGGGAGAGATTCTGAACAAAATGCGCCTCAGACTTGGTTGTTTAATTTACAGAGTTCATTAACGATTATATCGGATAGGAGTGGCACTGTAGAACCAACAGTGGCACTGCCACAAACCCGCGACCTCTACCACCTAGAAGGACAAGGGCAGCAGGCGCATGGGAACACCACCACCTCCAAGTTCCCCTCCAAGTCACACACCATCCTGACTTGGAAATATATCGCCAATCCTTCATCGTCGCTGGGTCAAAATCTTGGAACTCCCTCCCTAACAGCACTGTGGGAGCACCTTCACCACACGGACTGCAGCGGTTCAAGAAGGCGGCTCACCACCACCTTCTCAAGGGGCAACTAGGGATGGGCAATAAATGCTGGCCTTGCCGGCGACGCCCAGATCCCATAAGAGAATAAAAAAAAATAGCCTCCTCCTCTGCCAAAATATCTATAATTGATTACACAATTCAATCACGATTGTTTTATAAATTATTTTTGATCTTTGCTGTTTATATTTATTTTTGACGGAGTCTTACCCTCGTTCTCCCCCCCCCCCCCCCCCCCCCCGCCAACTCCGCTGTTCCCTCTGCTTTCCGTGTAGCTCTCGTGGTCGAAGTATGCAACCGTCGGCTCTTCTGTCCCAGCCCCAGTGCCGTGTCCTGGAGACCAGCTAGTTACCATTGACTGACCCTGTCCCGTAACCCACCCCGGCACCCACGGTGCATTGTGGGGGGGGGAGCAGTCTCAGCGGGCCGAAATCAGCTGTTTTATCAGCGACTCCCGACCCCCCCCCACTCTCCACAACTCTGATCACGGGGACGGAGGAGGAGGAGGAGCTGTGGAGAGTGGTTACCAGGCTGTGGATGAGAAAGAAAAAAACAGAAAGACTTGCATTTCTATAGCTCCTTTAACGACCGTCGGACGTCCCAAAGCGCTTCACAGCCAATGAAGTACTTTTTTTGAAGTGGAGTCACTGTTGTAATGTAGGAAACGCAGCAGCCAATTTGCGCACAGCAAGCTCCCACAAACGGCAATAAGATAATGACCAGATCATCTGTTTTAGTGATGTTTGGTTCAGGGATAAATGTTGGCCCGGGACACCGGGGAGAAATCGTCTTCGAAATAGTGGCCGCGGGATCTTTTACGTCCACTTTTACGAGAGAGCAGACGGGGCCTCGGTTTAACGTCTCATCCCAAAGTCGCAGCTACGCTCAGGCATACACTAACAGGGGAGGAGGGAGGGAGAGGGTGGAAGCTGCATGCTACCTCCTCCCCTGCAGTGCCGCGGCAGACTGGGCCATTGCAATGCTTTAATGTTTATCGAGCCCTTTCACATCATTCCTGCTGGCTGGGACTGGTGTGAGGGCATGCGAGAGACCATGAGCTCAGCTTGTTGTACCCCCTAACCTTTAACTGCTAATTGCTTTTTTATCTCCCTGCGTAGAATTTTTATTGAAAGGAGAAAAGCATAAAGTTGGCGGGTGAAGAGAGATGGAGCCGAGTGACCGGCTCAAAGTGACGCAGAGGCAGTTAATGGGATTTTTTACATTTTATTATGACGTGCTTCATTCTTGATTCAGTTTGCACTTAAAGCTGCCAAACGGGGAAAGCTGATGTGTTAGGGACCGAGAATATTTAAGGAAGCATTTTCACTGAAAAGGCTCCAGCTATCGAACGTCATTTCCTAGAATGATAGAGCACAGAAAGAGGCCATTCGGCCCATTGTGCCTCTGCCGGTTCTTTGGAAGAGCTCAGTGAGTGGGCAAACATTTGGCAGATGGAGTATAATGTGGGAAAGTGCGAGGTTATACACTTTAGCAGGAAAAATAAAAAAGCAAATTATTATTTAAATGGAGAGAGATTACAAAATGCTACAGTTCAGAGGGACCTGGGGGTCCTTGTGCATGAAACCCAAAAAGTTAGCATGCAGGTATAGCAAGTAATCAAAAAGGCAAATGAAATGTTGGCCTTTATTTCAAAGGGGTTGGAGTATAAAAGCAGGGAAGTCCTGCTACAACTATACAGGGTATTGGTGAGACCACACCTTGAGTACTGCGTACAGTTTTGGTCTCCTTATTTAAGGAAGGATATACTTGCATTGGAGGCAGTTCAGAGAGACGATTCACTCGGTTAATTCCAGAGATGAGGGGGTTGACTTATGAGGAAAGGTTGAGCAGGCTGGGCCTATACTCATTGGAATTTAGAAGAATGAGAGAGGATCTTATTGAAACATATAAGATACTGAGGGGGCTCGACAAGGTAGATGCAGAGAGGATGTTTCCCCTTGTGGGGAAATCTAGAACTCGGGGGCATAGTTTTAGAATAAAGGTCGCCCTTTTAGAACTGAGATGAGGAGGAATTTCTTCTCTCAGAGGGTCGTAAATCTGTGGAATTCTCTGCCCCAGAGAGCTGTGGAGGCTGGGTCATTAAATATGTTTAAGGTGGAGATAGACAGATTTTTGCAAGATAAGGGAGTGAAGGGTTATGGGAAGCGGGCAGGGAAGTGGCTTTGAGCCCAAGATCAGCCATGATCTTATTGAATGGCGGAGCAGGCTCGAGGGGCCAAGTGGCCTATTCCTGCTCCTATTCTTATGTATCTTATCCAATTAATCCCTCTGCCCCCTGCTCTTTCCCTGTAGCTCTGCAATTTTTTCATTTTTCAAGTATTTATCCAATTCCCTTTTGAAAGTTACTATCGAATCTGCTGCCACTGCCCTTTCAGGCAGCGCATTCCAGATCGCAACAATGTTGGCCCGTAATTTGCGGTCAGCGGAGGAGCACAGGCGTTCGCTGCTGTCCCCGAAGAAAGCTGCCCACAGCGACCTCGCGACCTCGCGATCTCTGCGGCGAGAAATCGGCCTTTTTCGACGTTCAATTGATTTCGGCGCTCTGTAATGGGGATTCCCAGCGAGAAGCTGCCGTGACGTCAGTAAGCTGTCTAAGCAGCCAATCACATTGCAGAATTCTCACACAGAGAGGAAACGAGAAGCTGCTTTTATCCTGACTTTTTAGAACTGTTAACAGAGGGCGAAATAAAGATCGGGACTTTCACATGGGGATAAGGTAGAAGCTGAAACATCATGAACAAACTTATTAAAAAAACATTTCTATCATGATAAAAATTATAATTTTTATCATAATAGAGAAATTTAACACTCCACAAATATAAAAAAATACTTTTTCAGGGCCACAACGTTTATTCACCAGTCGATACGCTCTTAAAACCCCAGTTACTCCTAATCCAACAAGGCTTAACATTTAATGGGGTGTTTAACAACGATATTACTGCGGAAAAGCCCACGTTTTCGTCAGTTTCGTTGATTGCCGGCTATTGGGGGAGGTGGCGGGGGGTGAGGGCGGGGGCGGGTCCACAGCGCAGCCAGTGTTGGAGCAGTAAATGATGCGTTTAGACGCGCACGTGCTACATCTGAAGTTGCGGCCAGTTTCAGAGGGGCAATGACAGCGAGCGTTGTTAGTTCGCCGTCATTACCCGCCGCAAATTTGGGACCATTATCTTTGCCGGTGACATCAACGAGTGAATATTTTGGGCTAGAAATTGCTGCACAAACGTGTTTCAGCATCTTCTCCCCCCAGGGGGGGTCATCGGTGTGTGAGGGGGGAAGATGGCTTTGGGCACCAGTGTAAAACGTGCGATGTCAGATCAGCCGCCCGTTTATATCTCTCCTGATTTTCATTAGCATGGACTTCGATCGCCTGTGTTACGCTATCGGCCAAAGCCAAAATGAACCCCTTGTGCGTGTGCCGCCGATTACCGACAGGGCCTTAACTTAGGGCCGCGATTTTACAAATGGAGGCGTCTTGGGAGCGGGTCAGCTGGTTTCCGGGTTCCAGTCCTGCACCCAACTGCATCCGGCCAACGGAGGTGATTTTACATCGATTGATCTTGTTAAGCCTGCCCTGCGGGCTTGCCGGCCAATTAAGAAGAAGCCGGTCAGATGACATCATTTGATGACGCGTCATCAGCCGGTTTTCTTAAAGGGACCACGCACAACTTTTCTTTGACAGCTCATTTCTTAGTGTTTGACAGCGTTGAGGTGCTGCAAACACTGACAATGAATGTTCACAGGTGAGCTCTTGCACCCAGACTCTCCAGTGACTCCCTCCTTAGGCTAGAACAGATGGCAGCTGCAGGTGAGGTTACAGAAGCGATCTGTCACTGGTGAGAGAGGTTCTCCCAATGAGGTTTCCTGCCCACTGTCAATCTTTGCCATTTTGACAGCGGTCCCGCCTCCAATCCCGCACTCTGAGGACAAGTAAAATTCCGGCCTAGGTCTAAGGGCCTGAGTTGCGGTTTGCGTGGAAACATAGAAACATAGAATCTAGGAGCAGGAGTAGGCCATTCGGCCCGTCGAGCCTGCTCCACCATTCAATACGATCATGGCTGATCATCCAAATCCAGTACCCTGTCCCTGCTTTAATCCCCACAGTACACATATCCCACCCTACCCCCGTAACCCCACGTATTTTAATTCCCCCTAACATATCCCATCCTATCCCCATAACCCCACATATTTAATCCCCCCCTAACACTAAGGGTCAATTTATCATAGCCAAATCAACCTAACCCGCACATTTTTGGACTGTGGGAGGAAACCGGAGCACCCGGAGGAAACCCACGCAGACACGGGGAGAATGTGCAAACTCCACACAGACAGTCACCCGAGGTCAGATTCGAACCCGGGTTCCTGGCGCTGTGAGGCACCAGTGCTAACCACTATGCCACCGTGTTGCCCGAAAGATGGTCAGGATCACGGATGTGACTTTTAAGCCAAGTTGGACGACGGGATTACGTGATACATTCCACAGGTTAGCTGGGTTGTGACGGATTTCATAGTTAACACAACCCAGTGACTAACACTAGCACCGGCAATCCCTCTTTGCAATTACTAATGTTAGATATTTGCATTGATCGAAACATGCATGAAAATGAATATTAAAAAATATTGGATTTAAAAACGCGCCTCTCAATCTAAATCTAAATCATCGGCAATGTTCCCTGTAATTTTTGGGGGGGCCGTGCGGTCCCTTTAATTTAAAAGCCGGCTCACCGGCTGCGCGGGACCCCTGGAGCGCTGCGCCGGACCCTTGGAGCGCTGCGCGGAACGCCTGGAGCGCTGCAGCTTTAAGGGCGCATTAATCATCAGTGAGAATGGTGATTGAAATCCTCGACCTGCCCCAAAACTAGTGCGTTCGTATAGATTGTGAAAACCATGAATAAAATTTAAATGCCTTCTTATGCCTCGTCCATGCTGTTCCTTTTGTTTTTCATTCAATTTGCCTTTTTGGTTTCTTTATTTTGCTTCTATTTCATTTCTTCATTGATTCAATCTCTCTTTCTACTCTGCTTTTTCTCCTCTCTCTCTGTCGCCTTGCTCTCTCTTTCTATATTTTACCTCCGTTTCTGTCTTTCTCACCATCTGTCTCTCTTGCACCCTTTTTCTCTTATACTCTTTCATTTTGACTGGCGCTCTCACCCACTCGTTTTCTTAAATTGTCTCTGTTTCTCACTCTCTTGCCGTCTGTTTCTTTTACACTTTCTCACCTTCTCTGTTTTTTTCTCACTCTCATTCACATTGCTTTGTTCCATGTCCCACAATCTTGCTCTCTCTCTTTCACTCGCCCTTTCCGTCTCACTCTGTTTCTATTACTCTCTGTTTCTCTCACATTCTCTGTTTTTCTCTCTCACTCTCTTGTTCACCCTCTCACACTCTATTTATCTCCCACACTCTCTGTTTATGCCTCGCGTTCAGTTTCTGTCACACTTGCACTATCTCTCTCTCTCGTGCTCTCTGTTTCTCTCTTACACTCTTTTCCTGTTACACACTTACTCTCACACTCTCCCACACTCTTTCCCTCCTACGCTCACACTTCCCTCTCTAAGACTCTCTCACACAGTTTCTCTCACAGTGTCTGTATCGCTTATGCTGTTTCTCTCTCTCTATCTCTCTGTTTCTCTCTCTCTCTGTTTCTTTCTTTCTCTCTGTTTCTCTCTATCTCAGTTTCTTTCTATCTCTCTGTTTCTCTCTTTCTATCTCTCTGTTTCTCTCTCTCTATCTCTGTTTCTCTCTTTCTCTCTCTCTGTCTCTGATTCTCTCTCTCTCTCTGTCTCTCTCTCTATCTCTCTGTTTCTCTCTCTCTGTTTCTTTCTCTCTCTGTTTCTCTCTCTCTATCTCTGTTTCTCTCTCTCTGTTTCTCTCTCTCTATCTCTCTGTTTCTCTCTCTGTTTCCCTCTCTCTCTGTTTCTCTCTATCTCTCTGTTTCCCTCTCTGTTTCTCTCTTTCTATCTCTCTGTTTCTCTCTCTCTATCTCTCTGTTTTTCTCTGTTTCTCTCTTTGTTTCTCTGTTTCTCTCTTTCTCTCTCTCTCTATCTCTGTCTCTCTTTCTCGCTCTATCTCTGTCTCTCTCTCTCTCTGTTTCTCTCACTCTATCTCTCTCTTTCATGCTCTCTATCTCTCTGATTCTCTCTCTATCTCTGTTTCTCTCTCTATCTCTCTGTTTCTATCTCTCTATCTCTCTGTTTCTCTATCTCTGATTCTCTCTCTCTATCTCTGTTTCTCTATCTCTGATTCACTCTCTCTATCTCTTTGTCTCTCTCTCTCTATCTCTCTTTTTCTCTCTCTCTATCTGTCTGATTCTCTCTCTCTCTCTCTATCGTCCTGTCTCTCTCTCTCTATCTCTCTGATTCTCTCTCACTATTGCCCTCGTGAGGCCAGGGAGGGATTTGAAAACAAGGATGAGAATTTTGAAATCGAGGCGTTGTCTGACCAGGAGACGATGTAGGTCAGCGAGCACAGGGGGTGATGGGTGAACGGGACTCGGTGAGAGTGAGGACACGGACAGCTGAGTTTTGGATGATGCTCTCTCACTATCTCCCTGATTCTCTCTTACTATCGCCCAGATTCTCACACTCTTATTTTCTCACACGATCTCTCTTTCAGTGGATTTGCTCTCTCTATTTGTCTCTGCTTTGTGTGTTGTTCCAAACACTGTGCTGGAGTTATGTCTCTCCCACTGCCTTTTTTGTGACATAAAAATGTTATTAATTGGAAGTGTGTGAGTGTTTTCAGCTAAAAATTGTAATTCAGTAGAATTCCGTCTCCCTCCTCCTCACAGTGAGTCCCCAATCCCTGACAGGCTGTCCAGGAATGGAGCCAAAACAATTATCCTGTGGAACAAAGTTACATCAGAGGCCAGGTTAGCCGATACTACTCGAGTGACCTCCGAGCAGTGCCTGGGAGCTGCAGATTCTAGGACGGGCAGGAGTGGCAGCTTCCCGAGTGACCCAGGGAGCAGTGGGTTCCTGGGAGCATCAGACTCCAGAATGACATTGCTGGAGGCTTTGGAATGGCAGATTCGACTATTCCCCTGCTCTCCTGGTCGGCCTCCCGCCTTCCACCCTCCATAAGCTCGAGCGCATCCAAAACTCTGCTGCCCCGTGTCCTAACTCGCACCGATCACCGTTCACCCATCACCCCCTGTGCTCGCTGATCTGCACTGGCTCCCGGTGTGGCAACGCCTTATTTTAAAATTCTCATCCTTGTTTTCAAATCTCTCCACAGCCTCGCCCTTCCCTATCTCTGTAACCTCCTCCAATTCTTACCTCTTAAGCATCCCTGATTTCCATCGCTCCACCATTAGCGGCCGTGCCTTCAGCTGCCTAAGCGCATGAATTCTCTCCCTAAACCTCTCCGCCTCTCTCTCTCTCCTCCTTTAAGACGCTCCTTAAAACCTACCTATTTGACCAAGCTTTTGGTCACCTGTCCCTAATATCTCCTTATGTGGCTCGGTGTCAAATTTTGTTTGATAATCGCTCCCGTGAAGGGATTGGGGACGTTTTACTTTGTTAAAGGCGCTATATAAATGCGAGTTGTTGTTATTGAATTCTACAGTGACATTGCTGGGAGTGGGCCAGTTCTAGAACCAATATTGCTGGATGCCGGGAGCAATGAGTTTGAGGGGAGACTTTGGTGGAAGTCTGAGAGCAGAGCGAGCTCGGGCATGGTTGCAGGAAGCTCAGGGGTGGCAGATTCTAGAGAGCCCAGTCCTGGAGGCCTGGGCCAGCAGATTCTAGAGCAACGTTGCAATGAAACTTGAGGCCAGTGAGGTCTAGAGCATCACTGCTGGAAGACTGGGAGCAGCAGGTTCCAGGCCGATGTTGCCAGTGGCTCAGGGTTCCAAAGCCCCATTGCCAAAGACCTGGGAGTGGCAAGTTCTGTGAGAGCAGAGAATTGTAAAGAGGCGGTGCAGAAAGTTGCCTCTTGAGGGGGATTGACAGGGTAGATGCTGAGAGGTTGTTTCCCCTGGCTGGAGAGTCTAGAACTAGGGTGGCATAGTCTCAGGATAAGGGGCGGCCGTTTAAGACTGAGATGAGGAGGAATTTCTTCACTCAGAGAGTTGTGAATCTTTGGAATTCTCTACCCCAAAGGGCTGTGAATGCTAAATCATTGAGTATATTCAAGGCTGAGATAGATAGATTTTTGGACTCATGGGGAATCAAGGGATATGGAGATCGGGTGGAAAAGTGGAGCTGAGGTCGAAGATCAGCCATGATCTTATTGAATGGCGGAGCAGGCTCGAGGGGCCATATGGCCTACTCCTGCATGTGTGTATGTGCGCGTGTATGTGTGTGTATCTATCTCTGCGTCAATGCTCCCATTAAGCTGCGCGGCCTCGCAGCGGTCCGGAGCTCCCACGCAGGCTGCTCGCCAGCTGTTCAATTGGAATAACCGCGCACGTGCGAAAATTTGAATGGGCCGCACAGCCACTTAAAGGGGCCGCGCACCCAAAAAAAATTACAGGCAACATTGCTCTGCGCGCGTGTGTGTGTGTCTATGTGTGTGTGTGTGTGTGTGTGTCTATGTGTGTGTGTGTGTGTGTATGTCTGTGTGTGCGTGTGTGTCTGTGTGTGTATGTCTGTGTGTGCGTGTGTGTCTGTGTGTCTGTGTGTGTGTGTCTGTGTGTGCGTGTGTGTCTGTGTGTGTGTCTGTGTGCGTGTGTGTGCGTGTGTGTGTGTCTGTGTGTGTGTGTGTGTATGTCTGTGTGTGCGTGTGTGTCTGTGTGTGTGTCTGTGTGCGTGTGTGTGTGTCTGAGTGTGTGTGTGTGTGTTGTATATGTGGATGTTTATGTGTGTCTGATCTTGTGTTGTTCCCCACAATGCACTAAGTTGCTGACACTCACTGACCAGGCTACGCTTATAAAGACCAGAAACCCATCAGGGAACAGAACCAGGACTCAGGAACCTTTGAGCTGGTAAAAGATGCTTTTCATTTGTAATATCACCCTCTAGTGATTACACTGGAGAACTGTACCTGTTCAGAGTTTGGATTGCTGCAATGGTATGAGAGAGCTTGGGCTCTCACCATTGTGACTATCCTTATTGAGTTATCTGCAATGCGTGGACACTGAGCTAATGGCCAGTGGCCTAATAGTGTCAACTTGGCTCTAGTCTCTGAATCAGAAGGCTGTGCGTTCAAACCCGACTGCAGGATTTGAGCCCATAATCTGGGCTGATACACCGTCTACAATTTTTTTTTACTGTACTTGGAGACCACTTGTGCATCTTCTGAGATCTGAGCGTGTATTTCCATTTTCATTTAATTTTCCCTCCTAAGTGTCAGCCAGTGGCTCAGTGGGAAGCACCCTTGCTTCTGAGTCAGAAGGTTGTGGGTTCAAAGCCCCACTCCAGAGACTTGAGCACAAAAATCTAGGCTGACACTCCCAGTGCAGTGCTGAGGGAGTGCCGCACTGTCGGAGGTGCCGTCTTTCGGATGAGACGTTAAACCGAGGCCCCGTCTGCTCTCTCAGGTGGACGTAAAAGATCTCATGGCCACTATTTCGAAGAAGAGCAGGGGAGTTATTCCCGGTGTCCTGGGGCCAATATTTATCCCTCAACCAACATAACAATAGCAGATGATCCGGTCATTATCACATTGCTGTTTGTGGGAGCTTGCTGTGCGTAAATTGGCTGCTGTGTTTCCTACATTACAACAGTGACTCCACTTCAAAAAAGTACTTCATTGGCTGTAAAGTGTTTTGGGACGTCCGGTGGTTGTGAAAGGTGCTATATCAATGCAAGTCTTTCTCCTCCAATGTCCATATAATTCTAAATGATAAATAACCTACTCATCTGCATAGTCCACTTGCATCGAAGGACCGGAATACTCTCTCTGCCTCCTGTACCTGGAGACTTGTTCCCAGGCTTGTAACGCTGTAATTATTATGCTGGGGGAGGCCTGGTTGTCCAATCATCTTATTAGACATGGAGCGGTTGAGGCGACTAGCACAGATACATTTAAAGGGAAGCTAGATAAGCACATGAGGGAGAAAGGAATAGAAGGATATACTGATAGGGTGAGATGAAGTAGGGTGGGAGGAGGCTCGTGCGGAGCATAAACACCGGCATAGACCTGTTGGGCTAAATGGCCTGTTTCTGTGCTGTACATTCTATGTGATACCTCAGTGCAGTACTGATGGAGTGCAGCATTGCCAGATGACTCATTAAACTAAGGCAGTATTCGATGAGGAGCAGGGAGCGCTCTGGTGTCCTGCCCAGAAAAACAGATTTATCTCATTTATTGTTGGTGGGACCTTACTGGGTGCAAAATAGTTTGCCGCTAAACTTCTGAAAAGTAACTAGTTGGATGTGAAATGTTTTAATATCACCCTCTAGTGATTACACTGGAGAACTGTACCTGTTCAGAGTTTGGATTGCTGCAATGGTATGAGAGAGCCTGAGATACGATAAATGACCCTATCTGTTATTTCTGATGAAAGGTCATCAACCTGAAACACTGGGGGCGATTTTAACCCTACTCGCTCAGCAGAAACCTGGCAGGTGGGCAGTTAAAATCGCTCCTGGCTCTTACCTGTCCGAAAGCCGCCATGATCGCAACATCTGCAATTTTAACCTGCTCTCCTGAGCAGGCGGCAAGGACAAGCACCCGGAGCCAACGGGGTCCTTCTTTACATAGGCGTGTTGCGGCCCGATGACATCATTGAGAGCCGACTTTAATTTTAACTCCGGCCTGAGCGTGGAATCTACCTGGAGTTAAAATCAGGGCCGTTAAATCTGTTTCTCTCTCTACATGTGCTGCCTGACCTGCTGAGTGTTTCCACGAACCCATTATCTGATGACTCAGATGCACTAAGCCAAGTCTGTTCAGTGTGGGTACAGAACGCTCTCTGCTGCCCGTGTCCTAACTCGCACCAAGTCCCATTCACCTATCAACCCCTGTGCTCGCTGACCTACATTGTCTCTCAGTCCAGCAACGCCTCGATTTTAAAATTCTCATCCTTGTTTTCAAATCCCTCCATGGCCTCGTTCCTCCCTATCGCTGTAACCTCCTCCAGCCCGACAACCCCCCGAGATATCTGCGCTCGTCCAATTCAGGCTTCTTGCACAGCCCTGATTTTAATCGCTCCACCATTGGTGGCCGTGCCTTCAGCTGCCTAGGCCCTAATCTCTGGAATTCCCTCCCTAAACCTCTCTGCCTCTCTACCTCTCTCTCCTTTAAACCGCTCCTTAAAACCTACCTCTTTGACCAAGCTTTTGGTCACCTGTCCTAATATCAATATAAGATAGTCACCAAGAAATCCAATAGGGAATTCAGAAGAAACTTCTTTACCCAGAGAGTGGTGATCTCTCTCTCTCTCTTAGGCAGTCCCTCGGAACCGAGGATGACTTGCTTCCACATTAAAAATGAGTTCTCAGGTGACTGATGAGTCCAATGTGGGACCTACAGTCTCTGTCACAGGTGGGGCAGACGGTGGTTGAAGGGGGCGGGTGGGTGGGGTGCTTGGGTTGACGTGCGCTCCTTGCGCTGCCTGCACTTGGCTTCCGCTTGCTCCCGGCGAAGAGACTCGAGGTGTTTAGCGCCTTCCTGGATGCTTCTCCTCCACTTTGTGCGGTCTTGGGCCAGGGATTCCCAGGTGTCGGTGGGGATGTTACACTTTTTCAAGGAGGCTTTGAGGGTGTCCTTGAAGCATTTCCTCTGCCCACCTGGGGCTCTCTTGCCGTGCCGGAGCTCCGAGTGGAGCACTTGTTTTGGGAGTCTCGTATCGGGCATGAGGACAATGTGACCCGTCCATCGGAGCTGATCGAGCGTGGTCAAAGCTTCGATGCTGGGGATGTTGGCCTGAGCAAGAACACTGACGTTGGTGCGCCTATCCTGCCAATGGATTTGCAGGATCTTGCGGAGGCAGCGTTGGTGGCACCTCTCCAGTGCTTTGCGGTGCCTGCTGTACATGGTCCATGTCTCTGAGGCATACAGCAGGGCGGGTATTACTACTGCTCTGTAGACCATGAGCTTGATGCTGGGTTTGAGGTTCTGGTCTTCAAACACTCTCTTCCTCAGGCGACCGAAGGCTGCACTGGCACACTGAAGACGGTGTTGGACTTCATCGTCGACGTCTGCCCTTGTTGACAGTAGGCTCCCGAGGTATGGAAAGTGGTCCACGTTGTCCAAGGCCTTGTTGTGGATTTTGATAATCGGGGGGCAGTACTGTGTGGCGGGGGCAGGTTGGTAGAGGACCTTTGTCTTACGGATGTTTAGTGTAAGGCCCATGCTCTCGTACGCTTCGGTGAAGGTGTTGACGATGGTTTGGAGATCGACCTCCGCGTGAGCGCAGATGCAAGCGTCGTCTGCATACTGTAATTCGACGACAGAGGATGGGACGACCTTGGATCTGGACTGGAGGCGACGGAGGTCGAACAGTTTCCCGTTTGTTCTGTAAATTAGCTCCACTCCAGCGGGAAGCTTACTGAGGGTGAGATAATGTGGAACTCGCTACCACAGAGAGTGGTTGAAGCGAATAGTATAGATGCATTTAAGGGGAGGCTAGACAAGCACATGAGGGAGAAGGGAATAGAGGGTTATGCTGATAGAGTCATAGAGTTATACAGCACAGAAAGAGGCCCTTTGGCCCATCGTGTCCGCGCCGGCCATCAAGCCCTGTCTATTCTAATCCCATTTTCCAGCACTTGGTCCGTAGCCTTGTATGCTATGGTGTTTCAAGTGCTCATCTAAATGCTTCTTGAATGTTGTGAGGGTTCCTGCCTCGACCACCCTTTCAGGCAGTGAGTTCCAGATTCCAACCACCCTCTGGGTGAAAAAGTTTTTCCTCAAATCCCCTCTAAACCTCCTGCCCCTTACCTTGAAACTATGCCCCCTGGTTATTGACCCCTCTACTAAGGGGAAAAGTTCCTTTCTATCTACCCTATCTATGCCCCTCATAATTTTGTACACCTCAATCAGGTCCCCCCTCAGCCTTCTCTGCTCTGAGGAAAACAACCCCAGCCTGTCCAGTCTCTCTTCATAGCTGAAGCGCTCCAGCCCAGGTAACATCCTGGTGGATCTCCTCTGCACCCTCTCCAATGCAATCACATCCTTCCTATAGTGTGGCGACCAGAACTGCACACAGTATTCCAGCTGTGGCCGAACTAGCATTTTGTACAGCTCCATCATAACCTCCCTGCTCTTATATTCTATGCCTCGGCTAATGAAGGCAAGTATCCCATATGCCTTTTTAAACACCTTACCTACCTGTCCTGCTGCCTTCAGGGGTCCATGTACATGCACACCAAGGTCCCTCTGATCCTCTGTCCTTCCTAGGGTCCTACCATTCATTGTGTACTCCCTTGCCTTGTTAGTCCTCCCAAAATGCATCACCTCACACTTTTCAGGGTTAAATTCCATTTGCCACTGTTCTGCCCATCTAACCAACCCATCTATATCGTCCTGTAGCCTGAGGCTTCCCTCCTCGCTATTTACCACTCCACCAATTTTCGTGTCATCTGCGAACTTACTGATCATACCTCCTACATTCATATCTAAATCATTAATGTACACTACAAACAGCAAAGGACCCAGCACTGATCCCTGCGGTACACCACTGGACATAGGCTTCCAGTCACAAAAACAACCTTCGACCATCACCCTCTGCCTCCTGCCACTAAGCCAATTTTGGATCCAATGTGCCAAATTGCCCTGGATCCCATGGGCTCTTACCTTCTTGACCAGTCTCCCATGTGGGACTTTGTCAAAAGCCTTATTGAAGTCCATGTAGACTACATCAACTGCACTACCCTCATCCACACACCTAGTCACCCCCTCGAAAAATTCAATCAAATTGGTTAGACATGATCTCCCCCTGAGAAAGCCATGTTGACTATCCTTGATTAATCCTTGCCTCTCCAAGTGGAGACTAATTCTGTCCCTCAGAATTTTTTCCAATAATTTCCCTACCACTGATGTTAGGGTCACTGGCCTGTAATTCCCTGGTTTATCCCTACTACCCTTCTTGAATAATGGTACTGTGTGTGCTGTTCTCCAGTCCTCTGGCACCCCCCTGTGGTCATGATGCGGAGATGCCGGTGTTGGACTGGGGTGGACAAAATTGAGAGGTCGCACAACACCAGGTTTCTAGTCCAACAGTTTTATTTGAAATCCGAAAGCTTGTGATTTCAAATAAAACTGTTGGACTAGAAACCTGGTGTTGTGTGACCTCTCAATTTTGACCCCCCGTGGCCAGAGAGGTTCTGAAAATTTGTATCAGAACCCCTGCAATCTCCTCCCTTGCCTCACACAGCAGCCTGGGATACATCTCGTCTGGGCCTGGGGATTTATCCACTTTTAAGCCCGCTAAAACTGCTAGTACCTTCTCCCTCTCAATACTAATTTGTTCAAGTATATCACAATCCCCCTGCCTGATTTCAATAGAGTTAGATGAGGAAAGACGGGAGGAGGCGCGTGTGGAGCATAAACGCCGGCATGGACTGGTTGGGCCGAATGGCCTGTTTCTGTGCCGTATATCCCATGTAATCCTATGTAATATCTCCTTATGTGGCTCGGTGTCAAATTTTGTTTGATAACGTCCTGTGAAGTGCCTTGGGACGTTAAAGGCGCTCTATAAATGCAAGTTGTTGTTGTTGTAGTAGAGAAACCCACCCCAACATCGCCAGCTTGGAAACGTAAGTCCAGAGGCCTCACTTACCTTGGACTCAGAACCTGGAGGACTGAAGCAAAATGAACAGGTGAGTCGTAGTGTGACAGAAAAGCAGGACAAGAAAATGCAACAGACAAACTCAGAGGTTATAACTATCAGGAAAGACAGAACAGGCTAGGACTCTAATCTCTAGAAAAGGGAAGATAGAGGTGACCTAATAGCAGTCTGATAAGATTGTGAAAGGGGTTTGATAGGGTAGACGTAGAGAAAATGTTTCTACTTGTGGGGGAGACCTGAACTAGGGCCCATAAATATAAGATAGTCACTAATAAATCCATTAAAGAATTTAGGAGGAAGTAATTTCCTCAGAGAGTGGTGAGAAAGTGAAACTTGCTACCACAAGGAGCAGTTGAGGTGAATAGCATGGATGCATTTAAGGGGAAGCTCGATAAACACATGAGGGAGAAAGGAATAGAAGGTTATGCTGATAGGGTGAGATGAAGAGGAGTGGGAGGAGGCTCGTGTGGAGCATAAACACCAGCACGGACCCAGTTGGGCCGAATGGCCTGTTTCTGTGCTGCACATTCTATGTAATTCTATGTGAGAATCATGATAGAGATCAGCATGAGAGTCAGAGCAAGTAACTGACACAGCAAGTGCATGCATATGCAAGACTTTTAACACATTAGGGGGGAGAAATTTGGTATCGCCCCGTCTGGGGCGCTAACTTTTAAAAGTTGAAAAAATTAGCGGCAGGCGCTAATGCTGTCCAACTTTTTGAAAATTCGGGGTTTGCGCTCCAGGCCGGAAGTGGGCCGTGCAGCGCTGCCACGCTGGAAGGCTTCTTCCCTCCTTTAAAGGGAATGGCCATTGCTGCAGGCTGTGCAAGGGGAGAAACTTACCTGGTCCCCGACGGCAGCCGCGACCCGGCCCGATCAGCACTGCAGCAAGAGTGCCGGGCTGATCGAGCGCTGGCAAAGACAAATGAAAAAAAAAAAGATAAAGAACATTTCACAATTTCTTTCACTTACCTCGGCCGCCTCGCCTTCAATCATCGCCCCCGCCCCCTGAAGCGCACGGCCTCCCGATGAACACCTCCTGCAGCTGCCGGTGTTTTTGGCCGGCGATGCACCAGGAGGCAAAACCGAAGTTCGGGTCTGGTGAGTTACCGGGGCGATGCGCACGAATACAGCGGGAGTTGATCTTCTCGCCGTGCCCGCTCGGTAAATGCTTAGCGCCCTGTTATCGCTCCCCCCGGAGACGATAACGGGAGGTGCTAAGGAGGCCAATTTCTAGCCCTATATATATATATATAGACAATACAGGAAGGAAATCTCACCGCCCATGTGTATAAATGGGTTTGCAATCAGTCTTCCTTTTTTTGGATACAACGAAAGCAAAACACTGCAGATGCTGGAAATATGAAATAAAGGCAGAAAATGGCAGACACATTCAGCAGGTCAGGCGGCATCTATTGAGCGAGAAACAGAGTTAACGTCGATGCCCTTTCATCAGAACTGGAAGACGTCAGAGATGAACAGCTTTTCAACAAGTTCAGAGCCAGGGAAAAGGGGGTTAAGGGAAGAACAAAAGGGAGAGGTTTGTGATAGGGTTGAGGGCAGGAGTGATTAAAGGACAAAAATGATAAAGATGCAAGCCAAATGGAGGTGATAATGGGACAAGTATGGAAACGAAAGATGGGTCCAGAGTAAGTGTAAATGGTGACAGAATTTCCGAGAGAAAATAGGAGTTGTGGTTTAAATCGAAAGCTGTTAAACTCAATGTTAAGTCTGGAAGGCCGGAACCAACAACAACAAATTGCATTTATATAGTACCTTTAACATAGTAAAACCTCCCAAGGCGCTTCACAGGAGTGTTATCAAGCAAAATTTGACACCGAGACACATACGGCTGACAGGTGACCAAAAGCTTGGTCAAAGCAATAGGTTTTAAGGTGTACCTTAAAGGAGGCAAGGTAGAGAGGTTTAGGGAGGGAATTCCAGAGCTTAGGGCCTAGACGGCTGAAGGAATGGCCGCCAATGGTGGAGTGATTAAAATCAGGTATGCTCAAGTGGCCAGAATTGGAGGAGCGCAGAGATGTCTGAGTGATATTGAGTTGGAGGAGGTGACAGAGATAGAGAGGGCGAGGCCTTGGAGGAATTTGAAAACAATGATGAGAATTTTTAAATCAAGGCATTGCCGGATTGGGAAGCAATGTAGGTCAGCGAGCACAGGGAAGTGATGGTGCCCAGTAGAAAGATGAGGTACTGTTCCTCAAGCTTGTATTGTGCTTTTCTCAGATCATAAATGAATCTCACTAGTAAGATTTTCCTAGTGTTGACAGCTCTGGATTAGATTCATGCAGTGATGATATGACAAATGTAATTGTTCAGGGATTGTCATAATCGTATCATAAATAAATGTCTTATATATTAGGGTGACCGGACATCCCCGATTTCCAAGGACAGTCCCCAGATGAGTTACTGTGTCCCCGGGCAAACAATGTCCCTGGAAGAGTCCCCGGTTCACGAAACTCGTCCCTGAATAGACTATTCATTGGAATATATGCATATCATAATCATATAGACAAATCACAGTTTCAGGTCGATGGACTGAACAGTGTTATTGTATTATTTAGTGTCAGCTGTGGCTCAGTGGGCAGCACCCTCACCTCTGAGTCAGAAGGTTGTGGGTTCAAAGTCCCACTCCAGAGACTTGAGCACAAAAATCTAGGCTGACACTCCAGTGCAGTGTTGAGGGAGTGCTGCACTGTCGGAAGTGCCATCTTTCAGATGAGACGTTAAACCGAGGCTCGGTCTACTCTCTCAAGTGGACGTAAAAGATCCCGCAGCACTATTTCGAAGAAGAGTAGGGGAGTTCTCCCCGGTGTCCTGGCCAATATTTATCCCTCAATCAACATCACTAAAACAGATTATCTGGTCATTATCACATTGCTGTTTGTGGGACCTTGCTGTGCGCAAATTGGCTGCTGTGTTTCCTACATTACAACAGTGACGACACTTCAAAAGTACTTCATTGGCTGTAAAGCGCTTTGGGACGTCCGGTGAACGTTAAAGGCGCTATATAAATGCAAGTCTTTCTTTTTTCTTTTTATTCATAAACGGTGTCTGAATGTGCTTCAATAGTGTGATGTCACATCCTCAATAATTATATGCACATTTGTTTTTGCATTTGTAGTGTATATGTGCAAAATATAGGCTGCTAAAAAAATTTTGCCTCGCTACTCTGTGCAAACTATATTTTCCGTCCTGGTGACTTTGCTGCGCTCCCACCCTGTGCGTGCCCGGATTCGGTTTAGAAAAGATAGTCAGCCTATTGTATATTGACACAAAAGCAAAATACTGCGGTTGACGGAAATCTGAAATAAGAACAGGAAATTCTCAGCAGGTCGGGCAGCATCTGTGGAGAGAGAAACAGAGTTAACGTTTCAGGTCGGTGGCCTTTTGTCAGACGTAAAGGGTCCGACGAAAGGCCACCGACCTGAAACGTTAACTCTGTTTCTCTCTCTACAGATGCTGCCTGACCCGCTGAGTATTTCCAGCATTTTCTGTTTCTATATTATATATTGACTATGGACATAAATAATATAAAAAATGAGTAGGATTGGGAGCCCTATGCATCTTATGTCATTCCCCCAGTATTGTTTTTATTCTGCATGTGTAAAGGTGCAGTGCATGGCTCTTGGGACACTGCTCTGGTTAAGTCTCCCTTTCCATTCCATTCATCATGTGGAGATTCATTCATCAGCAGCATTGTCTGGAGGGCTGGGAGCTCTTCCGCGTCACGTGACGTCAGGCACGTCGGACGTCGGGCACGCCGCCGCCTGATGACGCGCGAGGCGGGGTCAGCTGACGCGGCGGTTTGGCGCGCGCTGCTGCCTCAGGCGCGGATTGGTGGAGAGAGCGGCGGCGGCGGGCGGAGGGAGCGCGAGAGGGAGAGGGTGCGGAACGGAGCGTCGCCCCGGGCCGGTGAGTGAGTGAATGAGGGAGGGACTGGGTGCAGAGAGAGAGAGAGAGACACACGCACACACAAAACCGTCATCAGCATCTGGCGCTGACTGAGTTATGGATAGATGGATTGAGTGGCGGGGTCACTGAAAGGGGAGGGGTCACTATAAGGGGGAATCACTATAAGGGGAGGGGTCACTTTAAGGAGGATAATAATAAGGGGGAGGGGTCACTTTAAGGAGGTTAACAATAAGGGGAGGGGTCACTTTAAGGGGCTCACTATAAGGGGAGGGGTCTATTAAGGGGATCGCTATAAGGGGAGGGGTCAGTTTAAGGGGGCTCACTATAAGGGGGGGGGGTCAGTATAAGGGGAGGGGTCACTATAAGGGGAATGGTCACTCAGGGGAGAGGTCACTTGGGAGAGGTCACTCAGGGGCGGGGTCACTCAGGGGAGAGGTCACTAAGGGAGGATCACTATAAGGGGAGAGGTCACTTTTAGGAGGATAACAATAAGGGGAGGGGGTCACTTTAAGG
Organism: Squalus acanthias; assembly: GCA_030390025.1. Classification (NCBI taxonomy): domain Eukaryota; kingdom Metazoa; phylum Chordata; class Chondrichthyes; order Squaliformes; family Squalidae; genus Squalus; species Squalus acanthias. The sequence goes on from CM059450.1 coordinate 9,796,228, forward strand.
GGGAATCGGTCACTATAAGGGGAGTGGTCTCTTTAAGGGGATCACTATAAGGGAAGGGCTCACTTTAAAAGGAGGAGTCAGTTTAAGAGGGGTCACTATAAGGGGGATCGCTATAAGGGGAGGGGACACTTTAAGGGGGGTCACTTTAAGGGAAAGGGTCACTATAAGGGGAGAGGACACTAAGGGGAGGGGTCACTAAGGGGAGAGGTCACTATAAGGGGGATCACTATAAGGGGAGGGGACACTATAAGGGGAGGGGTCACGTTAAGGACGGTAACAATAAGGGGAGGGGATACTTTAAGGGGGATCACTATAAGGGGAGCGGTCACTAAGGGGATCACTATAAGGGGAAGGGTCACTAAGGGGGATCACTACAAGGGGAGCAGTCACTATAAGGGGGATCACTAAGGGGAGGCATCACTTTAAGGGGGAATCGGTCACTTTAAGGGGGGTCACAATAAGGGGAGTGGTCACTTTAAGGGGGTCACTATAAGGGGAGGGGTCACTTTAAGGGGGATCACTATAAGGGGAGGGGTCACTTTAAGGGGGATCACTAAGGGGAGGGGTCACTTTAAATGGAGGGGTCACTTTAAGGGGAATCACTAAGGGGAGTGATCACTTTAAGGGGAGGGGTCACTATAAGGGGAGGGGTCACTTTAATGGGGATCACTAAGAGAAGGGGTTACTTGAAGGGGGCTCACTTTTAGGGGGATCACTATAAGGGGCAGGGTCACTTTAAGGGGGATCACCATAAGGGGAGGGGTCACTATAAGGGAGGGGTCACTAAGGGCAGGGGTCACTTTAAGGGGGTCACTGAGTGAGGGGTGGAGTCACTAAGGGGCGGGGTCACTGAGGGGAGGGGTCACTTTAATGGGGAACCCTAAGGGGCAGCGTGACTTTAAGGGGTGGGTGACAGAATGAGTGGAGGGGTCACTATAAGATGCGGGGGGGTCACAGAGTGAGGTCTGGGGTCACAGGGTGAAGGCCCACAGAGTGAAGTGAGGGAGGGGTCACAGAGTGAGGACGGTCACGGGGAGTGACACAGGACATCGCTGCAGGGGTTCCTCAGGGCAGTGTCTTAGGTCCCATCATCTTCAGCTGCTTCATCAATGACCTTCCCTCCATTATAAGGTCAGAAATGGGGACGTTCGCTGGTGACTGCACAGTGTTCAGTTCCATTCACAACTCCTCCGATAATGAAGCAGTCCTTGCCCGCATGCAGCAACACCTGGACAACATTCAGGCTTGGGCTGATAAGTGGCAAGGAACATTCATGCCCCACAAGTGCCTGGCAATGACTATCTCCAACAAGTGAGAGTCTAATCACTGCCCCTTGACATTCAACGGCATTACCATCATCAATTCCCCCACCATCAACATCCTGGGGTCACCATTGACCAGAAACTTAATTGGACCAGCTACATAAACACTGTGGCTAAAGAACAGGTCAGAAGCTGTGTATTCTGTGGCGAGTGACTCACCTCCTGACTCCCCAAAGCCTTTCCACCGTCTACAAGGCAGAAGTCAGGAGTGTGATGGAATACTCTCCACTTGCCTTGATGAGTGCAGCTCCAACAACACTCAAGAAGCTCGACACCATCCAGGACAAAGCAGCCCACTTAATTGGCACCTCATCCACCATCTTAAACATTCACTCCCTCCACCACTGGCGCACCGTGGCTACAGTGTGTACCATCTACAAGATGCACTGCAGCAACTCGCCAAGGCTTCTTTGACAGCACCTCCCAAACCTGCGACCTCTACCGCCTAGAAGGACAAGGGCAGCAGGTGCATGGGAACACCACCACCTCCAAGTTCCCCTCCAAGTCACACACCATCCTGACTTGGAAACATATCGCTGATCCTTCATCGTCGTTGGGTCAAAATCCTGGAACTCCCTAACAGCACTGTGGAATTCCTTCACCTCCCGGACTGCAACGGTTCAAGAAGGTGGCTCACCACCTTCTCACGGGCAGTTAGGGATGGGCAATAAATGCTGGCCTTGCCAGCGACGCCCACATCCCATGATTGAATAAAAAAAGGGAGAGGTGTCAGGGTGATGGGTCACAGAGTGAGGGGAGGGGTCACAGAGTGAGGGAGAGGTGTCATAGAGATGTCACAGGGTGATGGATCACAGATTGAGGGAGAGTTCACAGGTTGAGGGAGGGGTCACGGGGAGACAGGTCACAGACTGAGGTATGGTTTTATGGGCAGATTGGTCAAAGACAGGGACGGGGATCACAGAATCAGTGTGACATCATGGGGAGATGGGTCTCGCGGACAGAGAGGGGTCAGGGAGACGGATCACAGACGAAGAGGGGTCATGGGGATATTAGTCACGGACAAAGAAGGGGGTGTCATGGGCTCATAGAATCAAAGAGGGATTATGAGGTGTTGGGTGACAGACTAAGGGAGGGCTTGCAGACTTTAGGAGGGTTGGTGGAGAGACACAAGATCAGGGGATCCTGCGATAACAACCAAAGACAGGGATAATAGACAGATTGGTCATTGACTGAGGGCTTCACAGGGATAGAGAGATGAGTGACGGGAGACAGGTCACAGACCTGTGACAAGAGGGATGGGTCATAGACTGGGAGAAGTGATGGGATGGGGGGCGCACGTCACTGACTGAGGAGTGTTGCAGAGATGGGTCACAGAGGAGTGACAGAGGATATGAGTCACAGACTGAGAGGGGGGTGACTCGGGAGATATGTCACAAACTGAGGGACAGGAGGTTGTGCCATCCATGAGGGAGGTAGATGAGGTTGTAGTGGAAAGGGATTTGGAGTAAGAAGGAACAGGCGGATAAATGCCTCGTGAGGAAGAGAGAGAAAAACCTTACAGGTGCGTTTCACAAGTTTGTATACATTCCAATAAGGAATTCAGGCAAAACTTCTTTACCCAGAGAGTGGTTAGAATGTGGAACTCGCTACCACAGTGACTGGTTAAGGCAAAGAGCATAGATACATTCAAGGGGAAGCTAGATAAGCACATGAGGGAGAAAGGAATAGAAGGACATATTGATGGGGTGAGATGGAGAGGTGGGAGGAGGCTCGTGTGGAGCATAAACACTGGCATAGACCTGTTGGGTCGAATGGCCTGTTTTTTTTTATTCGTTCATGGGATGTGGGCATCGCTGGCAAGGCCAGCATTTATTGTCCATCCCTAATTGTCCTTGAGAAGGAGGTGGTGAGCCGCCTTCTTGAACCGCTGCAGTCCGTGTGGTGAAGGTGCTCCCACAGTGCTGTTGGGGAGGGAGTTCCAGGATTTTGACCCAGCGACGATGAAGGATCGGCGATATATTTCCAAGTCAGGATGTTGTGTGACTTGGAGGGGAACTTGGAGGTGGTGGTGTTCCCATGCGCCTGCTGTCCTTGTCCTTCTCGGTGGTAGAGGTCGCGGGTTTGGGAGGTGCTGCCGAAGAAGCCTTGGCGAGTTGCTGCAGTGCATCTTGTAGATGGTACACACTGCAGCCACGGTGCGCCGGTGGTGGAGGGAATGAATGTTTAAGGTGGCGGATGGAGTGCCAATCAAGCGGGCTGCTTTGTCCTGGATGGTGTCGAGCTTCTTGAGTGTTGTTGCAGCTGCACTCATCCAGGCAAGTGGAGAGTATTCCATCACACTCCTTACTTGTGCCTTGCAGATGGTGGACAGGCTTTGGGGAGTCAGGAAGTGAGACACTCGCCGCAGAATACCTAGCCTCTGACCTGCTCTTGTTACCACAGTATTTATGTGGCTGGTCCAGTTAAGTTTCTGGTCAATGCTGACCCCCCCAGGATATTGATGGTGGGGGATTTGGCGATGGTAATGCCGTTGAATGTCAAGGGGGCGGTGGTTAGACTCTCGCTTGTTGGAGATAGTCATTTCCTGGCACTTGTGTGGCGCGAACGCCTGCCACTTAGCAGCCCAAGCCTGAATGTCACCCAGGTCTTGCTGCACGCGGGCACGGGCTGCTTCATTATCTGAGGAGTTGCGACTAGCACTCAACACTGTGCAGTCATCGGCGAACATCCCCACTTCTGACCTTATGTTGGAGGGAAGGTCATTGATGAAGCAGCTGAAGATGGTTGGGCCTAGGACACTGCCCTGAGGAACGCCTGCAGCGATGTCCCGGGGCTGTGATGATTGACCTCCAACCACCATCTTCCTTTGTGCTAGGTATGACTTTAGCCAGTAGAGAGTTTTCCTCCCGATTCCTGTGATGTAAATACTTGGTATATATCTGCAGATCAAAAAAAAAATTCTGTCACTTAGGAGAGACGACAGATTGAAGAATACAATGTTATCGCTGGGTATATAGTAATGGTGGGTGTGAAATTTTCAGACTGTGTCTGCTTGAACTATGAAAAACAGCCAGCAGTAAGAATGCAATTTTTTCCTCTTCTAAACTTGGATTGTGCCTTCAGTGAATATGTTCATCTGCCTATTATAACTGGTGGCTATAACGTAATTTTTCCTTTTTTGGTTCAGTTACTGCCAGAATGTCTAGTGGTGAGTTTTAGACAGGCTCAAATGGAAATAGGATGTTTACATCCATCAGGCCAGCTCATGAGCACCACTATAGGTGTAGATTGGGATGGAAAATGTAATTGAAGTCAAATTTAAAACAATTAAAGGGGGAGGAGTGTCACAACGAGAGGACAAAAATTCTGGACGACTTTGGAGCAAAGTTCTCTGTAAGCTGCGCTTTCTTCTGCAAGGCTGGTTTCTTTTAATGCACGGTCCCTTTAAATTTCGCCGCATGCGCGGTACTTACAATGTAAAAGCCGGTGAGCGGCCTGCGCGGGACCTTGCAGATGACTGGGCGGCTGCGCACGCACAGCTTAGCGGGAACATTTCTTTGGAGAGCTTCGGAAAGCATTTAAACCTAATATCAGCCTTCGCCATGACTAAAGGGGTAGGTAGGGGACTTAGAGGCAAAAATGGAGGTAGGGGATACCCAGGCATGAGTCTGCAGAGCATGTGACAGACCAGACCAGACCAGCACTCAGCTCCCTGTTTGATGGCTGTCGAAGTAGAGGTGGTGCTGCAGGAGGTGGTTGCGAGCAAGGTTACTCTCTTTGAAGCTCCACTCTATCATCCCCTTGTGTCGGTTTGGCAGCGTGCCTTTGTCCTTGCAGCAGATGATTAAAATAACTTGGCCAAGCAGACCGTTGGTGCAGTAAACAAGCGTTTAACATGTCTGCTGAACCAGATCCTGAGAAGCCTGCTGCCGATGGTCATTGCCAGCTAGGTGTGCCAGGGCCCATAAATAGCAGCAGAAACGGCAGCATCTTTGGCGGGTGCAGCTAGCCGGGCAGTGCTGGCTCTTGATAACCCTGGCATGCCTTCTTTCGTGCATTGGGCTGAAAGCATGACATAGAGCGATTGGGGTCCTTCTGAGGAAGCACCTTTACATTACTGCGAGTCAGTCATACTCTGGCAAGAGGAGCTTCCACCCGCACCAGTGGTCTGCTTGGCCGTGTTATTTTAAACTCTGCTTGTAGCTAGGCACCGAATATCTCTTGTGCAGCCTGGCATCCCTCATCCATAGAATAGACCCTTTTCTTTCAGATGCGGGGGGGGATTCCCATTGAGAAACCCGCAGCTACCAGTAGTAATCTTGGAGGAGGGGAGGAAATAATAATTCACATCAGTTGACACAGCGGCTCATGACAAGCTAACTTCCGACAGGGGGAAAAGAAATCAAAAATGGTTCAGAAATGGCTAAAATACACTTAACCTTATAAGACTGCAGCCTTTCCGTGACCCCCAGGATACGCCCCCAGGGGGGGTATCTTGGAATCTCCTGCCCATTTGAGACCGGCACTTCTGCCATCCATGATTCCTGTCACTGCAGAATGTGCTGAAATGCAAACCCTGGTGCCTTTCCGGTGTTGCGGGACTTCCGCTGATTTTCCCCGTCCACCCGCTGTAATCAGGTGGTAAAGGTGAGCACCATCTAGGCATCTATGTCTGTCATTGGTGGTGCTAGCAATTTGGGGGGGGGGGTGGGGGGGGCGGATTGGTTGAGTATTACACAAAAAGTTTATTGCCCCAGAATTTCATTACAACAGTGACGACAATTCCAAAGTACTTCATTGGCTGTGAAGCGCTTTGGGACATTCTGAGCTCGTGAAAGGCACTATATAAATGCAAGTCTTTCTATAAAGTGCATTGATTAAAGTGTAAGTAGGACCCTGTCCCAGCAAACCCCAAAATAGTGAAAAATGGAATTCAATCTGGAGAAGTGTGAGGTAATGCATTTGGGGAGGGCTAACAAGGCAAGGGAATACACTATAAATGGTAGGACACTGAGAAGTGCAGAAGATCAGACCTTGGCGTGCAGCATGTCCACAGATCCCTGAAGGTAGCAGGACAGGTAGATAAGGTGGTTAAGAAGGCATACGGGATACTTGCCTTTATTAGCCGAGGCACAGAATATAAGAGCAGGGAGGTTATGCTTGAACTGTATAAAACATTAATTAGGCCACAGCTAGAATACTGCATGCAGTTCTGGTCACCACATTCACAGAATCCCCACAGTGCAGATAGAGGCCATTTCGGCCCATTGAGCCTGCACCGACACATATCCCACCCTATCCCCACGTATTTAATCCCCCTAACACTAAGGGTCAATTTATCATAGCCAAATCAACCTAACCCGCACATCTTTGGACTGTGGGAGGAAACCGGAGCACCCGGAGGAAACCCACGCAGACACGGGGAGAATGTGCAAACTCCACACAGACAGTCAACCGAGGCCGGATTCGAACCCGGGTCTCTGGCGCTGTGAGGCAACAGTGCTAACCACTATGCCACCGTGTTGCATTACAGGAAGGATGTGATTGCACTAGAGGGGGTGCAGAGGAGATTTACGAGGATGTTGCCTGGGCTAGGGAATTTTAGCTATGAGGAAAGATTGGATAGGCTGGGGTTGTTTTCTTTGGAACAGAGGAGGCTGAGGGGAGACCTAATTGAGGTGTATAAAATTATGAGGGGCCGAGACAGAGTGGATAGAAAGGACCTATTTCCCTTAGCAGAGAGGTCAATAACCAGGGGGCATAGACTTAAAGTAATTGGTCGGAGGTTTAGAGGGGAGTTGAGGAGACGTTTTTTCACCCAGAAGGTGGTGGGGGTCTGGAACTCACTGCCTGAAAGGGTGGTAGAGGCAGAAACCCTCATCACATTTAAAAAGTCCTTGGATATGCACTTGAAGTGCCATAACCTACAGGGCTACGGACCAAGAGCTGGAAAGTGGGATTAGGCTGGAGAGCTCTTTGTCGGCCGGCACAGACACGATGGGCCGAATGGCCTCCTTTGCCGTAAATTTCTATGATTCTATGAATGCCAGAATTACTGAACAGCCTGGACACCTCAACTGGCTGCCCATCTCCCTGAATTGTGATGCTTCTGTAGGCTTCCTCCATCTGTGTCTCCATGGATCAGCATTTTAATTTGAATTAAATTTAATTTAATTTAATCAATTGACATTGCACTGCCAGTCACGGCTGGTCCTCCAATCAATATGAGTGCAATCTACTCCCTGACACTTGAATTCAGACTCTAATTTAAATAGTGCTGGTGAACCATGTGTTGGCTGTAAGATCAGCTGGTTACAGTACCAGCTAATAACCTCCTTCAAGGAGAAAGGCAGAGCACCAGCACTTTAAAACACTCTTCTGTTTAAACAAAGGCGCTGTCAAGTGGAGAGACTGGCAAAGCCTTTCAGAGCATCAGAACGCGGGTGGACAATCTCCCTTCTCGTACAGTAGTGGCACTGCCGGTGCTGCTAAATTTTTAGTCAATTGAATGAATTCTGGCTCGGACCACTCTGGTCGGGTCCATCTGTCGTGAATTGATATGCAAAATAAGCCTATGGTCAATATTGGAGTATCACAGTGACTTGGAGGAGGAAAGGGTCAGAGAAAGGTGACCGTGAGATGGATGCGCACTGAGACTTGTGTCTGAATTTATCATGTTGTACTAGAGATATACAGTATGCTTGCAGATAGTTAGGGACCTGGAGTGTGATTTCAGATAAAATATTAGAATCATGCAGCACAGAAGGAGGCCATTTGGTTCATCGTGCCTGTGCCGGCTCTTTGAAAGAGTTATCCTATTTCAGTAGTTCCAATCCCCTGCTCTTTCCCTGTAGCCCTGCAAATTTTCCTTTTCAAGTATATATCCAGTTCCCTTTTGAAAGTTACTATTGAATCTGTGCCCTGTGGTTACTGACCCTTCTGCCACTGGAAGCAGTTCCTCCTTATTTACTCTATTAAAACCATTCATAATTTTGAAGACCTCTATTAAATCTCCTCTTAACCTTCTCTGCTCTAAGAAGAACAATCCCAGCTTCTCTGTCTCTCCACATAACTGAAGTCCCTCATTCCTGGTATCATTCCAGTAAAACTTCCCTCCACCCTCTCAAAGGCCTTGACATCCTCCCTAATTCTGGTGCCCTGCATTTGGACACAATATTCTACCTCAGGCCTAACCACTTATTATAAAGGTTTAGCATAACTTCCTTGCTTTTGTACTCTATGCCTTCAATTATAAATGTGAGAAGTCGCACAACACCAGGTTATAGTCCAACAGCTTTATTTGAAATCACAAGCTTTCGGAGCGCTGCTCCTTCGTCAGGTGAAGTCACTTCACCTGACGAAGGAGCAGCGCTCCGAAAGCTTGTGATTTCAAATAAAGCTGTTGGACTATAACCTGGTGTTGTGCGACTTCTCACATTTGTCCACCCCAGTCCAACACCGGCATCTCCGCATCATGGCTTCAATTATAAAATTGAGAGGTCGCACAACACCAGGTTATAGTCCAACAGTTTTATTTGAAATCACAAGCTTTCGGAGCTATCGATTGCTCCTTCCTCAGGTGAAGTCCAATTATAAAGCCCAGGGTCCCGTATGCTTTTTTTAACAGCCTTCTGAACCTGTCCTGGCACCTTCAAAGATTTGTTTTTGTGAACCCCCCAGGTCTCTTTGTTCCTGCACCCCCTTTAAAGTTGTACCGTTTAGTTTATATTGCCTTTCCTCATTCTTCCGACCAAAATGCTTCACTTTACCCTTCTCTGCTTTAAATTTCATCTGCCGTGTGTCTGTGCATTTCACCAGTCTGTCTATGTCCTGCTGAAGTCTGCTACTTTCCTCCTCACTGTTCAGTACAAGTTTTGTGTCATCTGCAAATTTTGAAATTATGCCCTGTGTTGGGGAGAAATTAATTCGCTCCAGTCTGTGTTGATAGGTAAAAGCAAACAGTTTATTAATGTTCAGAGATCTCTGGGAGAAGCGTCATAGACCTCACCCGGTCTAGTGACCACGGCTTCTCAACCTCCCTTTGTCAGTACAACCTTTTATTTAAGAATTATCCAATCACATTGTTAAAGAATATCACATGATTACAATTGTGTCAGTCAGACTGAAACAGTTAATTCGTTATATTTCTTTATCTCTGTCAGCTACAAACTAAAAACAACCTTTAATATATATGCTGCAAGCAATGCCAATTGCGAAGCCACCTTGTACCACATTCTGTGCCTTGCCTGGGTGCTGGGTCTCATCTCTTTCCCATACTTGTCCATTGTATTTCTCTACAGTTGCTCATTGTATGCTGTCCTTGAATGGAGCTAGGCAGCCACTCCCTATCATCCACCTGGTCGCTCTTATTCTATTTCGTACATAGCTCCCATTCCCTTTACAGCTAAGAGAGTTTAATTTAGTATGAGTTCAAATTAACCCTTTCACCCTGTATACCCAAGTCCAGGTCATTAATATACATCAAAAAGAGCAGTGGTCCCAATACTGACCCATGGGAGCACCAGTTGCACACTTCCCCCCCAGTCTGAAAATCAACTGTTCACCACTACTCTCTGGTTTCTGTCTCTTAGCCAACTTGGAGCCACGCTGCCACTGCCCGTTAATCCCATGGGCTTCATGTTTGCTAACAAGTCTATTATGTGGCACTTTACCAAATACCTTTTACACAATGTTGAGGTTATCAGCATACCTGCTGCAGCTTAAACACGAAAGGTTGTGTGCTCAAGTCCCACTCCAGAGACTTGAGCAAATAACTCAGGACGTCTCAAAGCGCTTTACAGCCAATTAAGTACTTTTTTCCCGAAGTGTAGTCACTGTTGTAATGTAGGAAACATGGCAACCAATATGCGCATAGCAAGCTCCCACAAACAGCAGTGAAATAAATGACCAGCTTGTCTGTTTTCGGGATAAATATTGGCCAGGACACTGGGGAGAACTCCCCCGCTCGTCTTCGAAATTGTGCCATGGGATCTTTTACGCCCACCTGAGAGGGGCTTCGGGTTAAAGTCTCATCGGAAAGATGGCACCTCCGACAACGCAGCACTCCCTCACTACTGCACTGAAGTGTCAGATTAGGTTATGTTCTCAAATCCCTGGAGTAGGACTTGAACCCGCAACATTTTGACTTGGAGGCAAGCGTGCTGCCCACTGAGCCAAGGCTAATAACCAAACTGAAATCTTGCCTAGTTGGTCCTTGCCTAAATATTGAATTCACTTTCACAATTTGCCGTGGTACGATTTGAACTCTTTGGGCTGGATTTTCAATGACCCATGGAGTCGGGTTTGGAGGCGTGTGGGGGGTTAAAATAGCGAAAAGTGGCGGGCGGACCTGATCCTGACTCCATTCCGCCTCCACGCAATTTTGACAAAATCGGTCGCGGGGTTCCCGACTCCGTCCCGCCTCCAAGAGGCGGGAGAGGCCATTAAAGCCCTTAACAAGCCCTAAATTGGCTCTGTAATGCCATTTTGAAACGTTTTAGCTAGTTTAACCCTTTTCTGACGTGAAGCACGCCTGATGTGAAACATGCCAGTGAAACCTGGTGGGAGCACAAGTGGATAGCTGACTATCAGCTGCAGGTCCACTATTACAACGGAGATGTGATGAAGGTAGTAGTAGTATTAGGTCTGAAAGTCGCCTCTGATGCTGCTGCATTGAATGTCTTCAGAGACTGCCTGGCCTTTGCTGTGAGAGGACCTGGATGGAAAAAAAAAATCTCTCTCTCTCTCCCCTGCTCATTTTGCATCCAGGTCCTCTCACAGCAAAGGCCAGGCAGTCTCTGAGACCAGGCAGTCTCTGACCTGCAATGCACCAGCAATGATCACATAATCAGAGGCGACTTTCAGACTGAAACCACTAATTGGTTCATGGGTTCCCACATGCTGGAACTCAATTGCCCAATTAAGTGAAAATTGCATCAATCTCCCACATCAAATTGCAGTCGGGTGGATAACACGAAATGCGGATGACACGACCCCAACCCGCCCCAGTATCAAAATCCAGCCCATGATCTTTGTGTTGCTAGTCCAGTATCACTAGCCTACGATGCCTATTGGAGAGGGCGCTGAGCCAGGCTCTGTTGGTGGGTGAGGGGCGCGGTCCAGTTGAACCTCTTTCACAGGGCTAGTTACAGGCATGTGTCGTGGGCTGATTGTTTGGCATATCATGAATTGCTTGATTGTTAGGGTTGTGAGTTTGAATATTTGGGATGCCTGTTACTCAGACATATTTCCTATAGTTTGGCAGGGACTTGTCTGTTGCTGGCACTGTGGTTTGATGGGGTGTTGAATGAAGCAAAGTGAGAGGGGAGGTGGCATTGGCGCCAAGGAGTGGAAAATATTTATCCTGATTTTGAGAGTGTTCGCAACTGGAGCCCTTTTGCAAAACGAAGATATACAAAGCTTGTTAATTTTTGAATTTTTGTTTAAATTGTGAGCGCAAATTGCTTTTTGAGCCCTAACTTCTTCGGCATTGTTGAGTTTCTGTAGTGCTGTGTTAACACTAGCATTGATGCTTCTCTCTAACCTATCTAATTCAAATAGTCTATCCACATGGACACAGGTTAATCTCTTCATTATTTTAAAGACCCCTCAAATGTATGCTTTTCTAAAGTAAAACAGACCCAGCTCTCTAAACCAATTGTGGTAACTAAGGACTTTCAAGCTAGACATCAATCTAGTAGTATTCCTCTGAACCTTTTCCAGGGCCTCTATAATCACCCACCGTGTGCGGGGACCAAAACTGGAAACAATATTATAGACGAGGCCTAACCAAGGTCTTGTATAAGAACGATACAGTGCTTTTTGATTTGGATAATCCTAGCAATGCATTCTAATACTCGTAATTGCTTTTGCTATAGCCTTGTGGCACTGGTTGTGAACCTTTAGAGATTCATGTACTGTAACACCTTGGTCCTTTTCCCGCTCAACAGTTTTTAGTTCGGAAACCCTGCATGGTATATACATGCTTGGCATTATAGCCCTACCCTCATTCAATAAATGACATCTGCCAGATGCAGTTCCATTTCCCCCATCGCATCTGATTGTCGTCATCCATGGCCCTGCCACTCGCACAAATCTTTGTATCATCCGTGAGCTTGCGGACAGTTCCCCCAACGCCATGGTCCGGATCATTAATAAAGATTGTGAAGAGCAGTGGTTCTCAGACCAATTCCTGCGGGACTGCACTAGTAACTGGTCTATACGCAGAACCGCTACCATTAATAACAACCTTCTGTTTATGAGAATGCAACCAATTCCTTGTTCAGTCCAAGATCAGCCTGCCAATCCCACAGGACTCATATTTTATAAAAATGACTTCATATATGGGAGTAAGAACTGAGTGGTAGAAAGGCAGATTGGTTTAGGAAGGGAATTCCAGTTGTGCTATAAAATAAGGAACCCCAGAAGAGGGTTGGACAGGAAGCCAGAACTGTTGGGCTGGAGGAGGTTACAGAGGTAGGTTTGGGCAAGGCCATAGAGGGATTTGTAAATAAGGACAAGATTTTGAATTTGGTGCAGTGAGAAACCTTGCGGGACAGAAAGTGAGTGAAGTTTTGGGTATGTTGAAATTTGTATAGGGAGGAGCTGGGGAGGCTGACGAGGTGAACACTCCAGAAATTGAGGGAATGAAAGTATGGATAAGAATTTAAGTATCGATAGGGGCGAAAGTGGGTAATGTTGTGGACATGGAAGCAAGTGGTCTTGGTGATGGATAGAAAATGGGGTTTGAATCTAAACTCTTGAATTGAGCAAGACATAAAAGAAAGAAAGACTTGATTTCTATAGCGCCTTTCACGACCACCGGACGTCCCAAAGCGCTTTACAGCCAATGAAGTACTTTTGAAGTGCAGCCACTGTTGTAGGAAACGCGGCAGCCAATTTACGCACAGCAAGCTCCCACACACAGCAATGTGATAATGACAAGGTAATCTGCTTTAGTGATGTTGTTTGAGGAATAAATATTGGCACAGGACACCGGGGAGAACTCCCATGCTCTTCTTCGAAATCGTGCCATGGGATCTTTTACGTCCACCCGAGAGGGCAGACGCAACCTCGGTTTTAACGTCTCATCCGAAAGACATTGAGGTTGCGCACCATGTAGTTCAATCCGAGGAGCAAGGCGGAGTCGGGAACAAGGGTACAGAGGGCTTGGTGGGAGAGGAATAGGGTGGCTTTGGTTTTCCTGTCCAGTTGTTTACAGCAGAGGTGGTCATGGAATTGAAAGTGGTGGTGGAGAGCGGTAAAGTTAGGTGTCATTAACAGAATTGGCTAGTGACTCTGTATTCCTATCTAACTTGTTCTCAATGAGTGGGCTTGTGAGGGAGACTATCAAATGAGGCACCCACAAGTGGATGACGAGTTATTCTTTACACGGGCTGAGACATAAATTGTTTCCCTTCTTCAAAAGTTTAACTTCTTGCCCCCGCTTGTTCCTCTAATTTGTATTTTAAAATTTCGGTCTCTGTGGCTTTTCTGTTTGTCTTTCAGTAAGCAGTTTTTCTCTTGCTGATTTTTTTACCACCTTATTTTTAAGCAGCGTTCCCATCCATAGCAACTAAATCAATGGTCCTTTTTATCCTTAATGCCTTTTGTAACCATTAGCAGTCATTTGCACAGGCCCAGTAATAGTGTGGATCATATAGTTAACGCACTGAAGCACTGCCACTTGTGATTACAAATTTATGAATGGAATCCGCATGAAGTTACAAGAATGACAAAGAAATCCCAAAATAAACCATTGTGCTAACCATTTCATTCCCTTCCCCCATGGATTATTTGCTGTCTAAAATGAACCAAAACTGGTGTTATTTCCACCTCCGGAACATCGCCCGACTCCGCCTCTGCCTCAGCTCATCTGCTGCTGAAACCCTCATCCACACCTTTGTTGCCTCTAGACTATTCCAACGCATTATTGGCTAGCATCCCACGTTCTACCCTCCGTAAACTCGAGCTCATCCAAAAGTCTGCTGCCCGTGTCCTAACTCGCACCAAGTCTCGTTCACCCACCTCCCCTGTGCTCGCTGACCTTCATTGGCTTTAACTAACGCCTTGATTTTAAAATTCTCATCTGTGTTTTCAAACCCCTCCATGGCCTCGCCTCTCCCTATCTCTGTAATCTCCTCCATTCCCACAACCCCCCCGAAATATCTGCGTTCCTCTAATTCTGGCTTCTTGAGCATCCCTGATTTTAATCGCTCCACCATTATTGGCTGTGCCTTCAGCTGCCTGGGCTCTAAGCTCTTGAATTCCCTGCCTAAACCTCTCTGCCTCTCTCTCTTCCTTTAAGTCGCTCCTTAAAACCTACCTCTTTGACCAAGCGTTTGGTCACCTGCCTTAATATCTCTGTATGTGGCTCGGCGTCAAATTTTGTTTTATAACGCTCCTGTGAAGCGCGTTGGGATGTTTTACAACGTGAAAGGTGCTATATAAATGCAAGTTGTTGTCATAGAATACCATTCTATGGCTTTGCAGCCCATTGGAAAACATTCAAGTTCAAACTTAACAAACTACCCTTGTCATGTAGTTGTCCCTGTTACTGTGGAATGCACCAACTGCATGTTTGCGTAATGATCGGTATTTCTTGTTCCCTCCCCCCCAAATGATTCCTGAATGTATTAACTGTTTGAGAGATGGTTATTTCACCATGAGGTTGAATGTGGGCGGATCCAGTATATATTTTTTCTTGGCAGTGGATTAGACGTGGGTTTAGTGTAGTGTTGATTTAAACAAACAGGATCAGTAATGCTACGCCCTGCATATTTGTTATCCCTGGAATCATTGCCCTGGCACTATGTTGTAGACCTGTGCCCTATCTGTGAATGCCTTCTGCCAGCCTCGAAGAGCCACAGGCATTTGTGAGGGATTGCACAGAATGTACAGCACAGAAACAGGCCATTTGGCCCAACTGGTCCATGCCGGTGTTTATGCTCCACACGAGCCTCTTCCCACTCTGCTTCATCGAACTCTATCAGCATATCCTTGTATTCCTTTCTCCCTCATGATGCGGAGATGCCGGTGTTGGACTGGGGTGGACAAAAATGAGAAGTCGCACAACACCAGGTTATAGTCCAACAGTTTTATTC
This sequence comes from Squalus acanthias, assembly GCA_030390025.1. Classification (NCBI taxonomy): domain Eukaryota; kingdom Metazoa; phylum Chordata; class Chondrichthyes; order Squaliformes; family Squalidae; genus Squalus; species Squalus acanthias. Next base: position 9,811,613 of record CM059450.1, read on the forward strand.
AAAATCACGAGCTTTCGGAGCTGCTGCCCCTTCGTCAGGTAAAGTTTACCTGACGAAGGAGCAGCGCTCCGAAAGCTCGTGATTTCGAATAAAACTGTTGGACTATAACCTGGTGTTGTGCGACTTCTCACTTTTCTCCCTCATGGACTTATCCAGCTTCCCCTTAACTGCATCTATGCGAATCGGATTTGAAACAACAATGCTTCAATTAGCAAACCTCAACTGGGGAGCAGTAGGGGGTACTACAGACACTCACTGCACGGGTCTTAAGGAGAAAGAAAAACGTGCTAGTATTCCCGTTCCTGATTGCTATCCAGTGATTCCTGCTGCAAAGTATACCTGTGTGGGCAATGCGTGAGGACAGGATAGGGCTTGGCTGTGATGCCTGGCAACATTCAGGCTCATACTTGAAGAACAGCCACTTGGTTCAAGGTACTGGAGGACCACTGGCATGTGTGAGATGATTCACATCCCTTCAGGAAAAGAGGAAATTGGGGATAAAAGACACAGGCTGACCACTGTTACAATGTATACTGGGGAGTTCTCCCCGGTGTCCTGGCCATTATTTATCCCTCAGTCAACATCACTAAAAAACAGATTATCTGGTCATCATCACATTGCATCATCATCATCACCTCTCTTCTAGGAATGCCTACCTTGAAGAAGTTCTGCTCTTCTCTTCGACGGGATTTCCGTTTGGCTCCTCCCCCCAGCCTCCCCCTTGCATTTTTATCTGTTTAATTTCCTGCTCTTCTTTCAGTTCCGACGAAGGGTTTCGACCTGAAACGTTAACTCTGTTTCTCTCTCCACGGATGTTGCCTGGCCTGCTGAGTTTTTCCAGCGTTTTCTGTTGTTATATCACATTGCTGATTGTGGGAGCTTGCTGTGCGCAAATTGGCTGCCGCGTTTCCTACATTACAACAGTGACTACAGTTCAAAAAGTACTTCATTGGCTGTAAAGCACTTTGGGACGTCCTGAGGTCGTGAAAGGCGCTGTAGAAATGCAAGTCTTTTTCAAAGTACACCTGTAATCGGGTACTGATTGTGGATTTGAGCCCTTTGCCGGCCACTCGGTGATGTGGCATGTTGAAGGATCAGTGCACGGCGCTCCCTCACGCCAACTTAGTTTTCATCTGCTGACCCACAGTATAACAAAGCACAGAGGATTTTCAGCTGCGTTTTTTATTGACTGCAGAAAGGCAGTAGTTAGGAAATAACTTCAGTAATGGCCAGTAACCGCAAGGTAAAGTAAACATGCGTAACTTTTAGTGACTTTCTGATAAATGATTAGCTTTTAGTTAATTATCCGCCTCAGGTGGTTTGACATGGTGTGTTATGGCGAAGTGCATCGCCAAAGGGCTTCCCACCAGCGAGAGGGTTGGACATAGGTTTCATCACATGATTCCCCCCCCCCCCCCTCACGCTCCCGCCATTGGTCGCCCGACATGTTCATCCTCACGGACGCACCGCCTTCCCACACCATTTGGATAGTGAACAGACCGATTGGATGATTCTTGACCATCAATCGAACAGCCATTTTATTGCCTTTTATGATTTTTCTCCCGGGTTGCTCACAGTTGTGTCTGGGAGATTGCACTCTAATTCCTGGAGGCTCTCAAGACAATCCGGGAGGGTTCGGCAACCCTACCAGGGACGGAGGTTAGTAGAGAGGATCATTCATGAACACTGGTTTGAGAGTAGAGGGAAGGGAACGAAAGATTAAAATGCAGCGCAAAGCCGATGCAGTCCGGGTGGTGAAGGTGCTCCCACAGTGCTGTTCTAGGGAGGGGGAGTTCCAGGATTCTGGCCCAGCGATGATGAAGGAACGGCCGATATATTTCCAAGTCAGGATGGTGGCTCTGAATAAATGCAGCGCCCAGTGTGAGCCATACAGATCACATAGGTCCCAGCTTCGATCCCTGACCTGTACTGGGTTAGCCGATCTGATTAGGGCTGGCAGTAGGGGTGCTACAGTCAGCTAGAATTCCCACTTCTGCTGGAAAAGGTGCGCACGTGAATATTGGATGAGGACAGGATCAAGCTCAGCTGCGATGCACCATGTGATCGAATTGCCCACCAACACTATGGCAAGATGCACCAAGACAGTTCACTATGGAACTATATGGAACTCTCTTGGCAAAACTGAATGCCGTCAGGAGAAAATTGGCGGGGGAAAAAACTGAATAACTGCACTGGAAAATGGAGTGCTGAGTGGCAACTTTTCAGCTTTTATGCATAGCAGTGGTGATTTATGAGGTGATAAGAGTGATCTTTAGCCTACCTGCCAAAAAAGTAGTTTTGTTTGCAACATTTTTTTAAATCTTAATTGGATGGTTTTTTAAAATTCATTCACGGGATGTGGGCGTCGCTGGCAAGGCCAGCATTTATTGCCCATCCCTAATTGCCCTTGGGAAGGTGGTGGTGAGCCACCGCCTTGAACCGCTGCGTTCTGTGCGGTGAAGGTACTCCCACAGTGCTGTTAGGGAGGGAGCAATGTTCCCTCTTTTTTTGGGGGTGCACGGCCCATTCAAACGTCAGCGCATACGCAGTTTTTCCATTGAGAAACCGGCAAACGGCCTGCGCGGGAGCATTGGTAGGGAGTTCCAGAATTTTGACCCAGTGACGATGAAGGAACGGCGATATATTTCCAAGTTAGGATGGTGTGTGACTTGGAGGGAAACCTGGAGGTGCTGCCCTTGTCCTTATAGGCGGTCGAGGTCGCGGGTTTGGGAGGTGCTATCGAAGAAGCCTTGGCGAGTTGCTGCAGTGCATCTTGTAGATGGTACACACTGCAGCCACGGTGCGCCGGTGGTGGAGGGAGTGAATGTTTAAGGTGGTGGATGGGGTGCCAATCAAGCGGGCTGCTTTGTCCTGGATGGTGTTGAGTTTCTTGTGTTGTTGGAGCTGCACTCACCCAGGCAAGTGGAGAGTATTCCAGGACACTCTTGACTACCATAAATAAAACAAACACTCGCTGTATTCAGGTGAATGAGTTTGCATTGTTACTGGACTTTTTTTTCATAGTGTAACTTTTGGCAACAATATGACCTTGAAAGTTATGCCACTGTTGCATTTTTCCTAACTTACTACTGGCATGACATGTTGGAAAATGCAGTTCTAACGAAGGATGTACGTCTGAAACGTTAACCTATGTTTTCCTCTTGAGACGCTAAAATAGCCGTGTATTTCCAGCATTTTCTGCTTTTACTTCCAGATTTCCAGTACTTTTTTTCTCTTTGTCATTACTGATCTGTGTAGGTCTGCCCTCTGTGCAAACCACTAGTGATGCAAAAATGATTCCAAAACTTCAGATAGTTTAAGTTTACAAAAGAAAAATTGAGACTAATATGCTGGAGATTTAAATGCGAGTCTTGCACTACCCTCCCAATGACCCTCCCAATGACCCTCCCCTTTTCCTGCTGGAATTGCACTTTAAACAGTGCCAGCTTATTAAGCCTGTCTGTTAAGAACCAGTTGTACGAACTGTGTATGTATCGTGACTGCTTGTTTGCTTGTGGTGGTGTTTTACATTTATCGAAGGCAGCACCAAACTCTAGGTAAGAGAAATTCAACTACATACGAAGATTAATCATTCCTTTGACCTTTAAAACTGGATGGGAACATTAGCGATCTGAGCTTTACTTTGTGATAGCTCTGTATTTAAAAGCACTTCTGCTTGGGGTTGTTCCTTATAGATTGTGGCACACGCCTGTAACTCCGACGCTAAAACTCGGCACATGTGGATCATGTTACAAGTTCACTGCACAAACCCATTGACCTCGTCGCTTGGATTCCTTGTTTTGAGCTTGGCAATCTGTAGGAGAGCGCCGTGGACTGAGTCTGAATGAGAGGCTTGTGGCAAAAAATTCTGTTCCTAGTGAGGCATGAATTGCACGAACTAGCCAAGAGGGATCACAATGAGAATTGGAGTTTGGTAGATTCATTTAGAAACTCTCAATTCCTCCAGAAGATAGCGATTATTGCTGAGGCACGAAAGACCTCACTCAAGTGGCCATTGTGCGCGTATGAGCCTTAGCCGTGAGTGGAATTGGGCTGTTCAGGCATGGGGACCACCATAATCGAACCTCAGCTCTTCACTTGATGTGCGCAACAGTGCACTTTCGGGGTGGATCGCTGGGTAATGATCAGTGTGGGTGCACTAAGGATGCATGTTTGTACTGGCCCACCCTCCTCACCTCTCACTCTGCTGTTCCTGATCTCAGCCACCCTGCTATGGGGAGGTGCTGAGGAGAAGCTACAATTGGAGGCAACAGTGGAGGGAACGTCATCATCTCCCAGCAGCTGGTTCAGAGCAACTTTGCTGGAGGACTGGGACTGGGTTCCTTACTGAGCGACAGGAGGGAGCTGGTCCGTGCAGCCCATCGGAGAGAGTAAAAGAAAAGAATCCAGTGCTAAATAATTTAATCATTAAATTCTTGAGCCTGGTGACCCCGGGAATGGATCAATGCATTGGCTAGTGTGGTGAAACATCGAAAAATAGGAGCAGGAGTAGGCCATTCGGCCCTTCGAGCCTGCTCCGCCATTCAATATGATCATGGCTGATCCTCTATCTCAATACCATATTCCCGCTCTGTCCCCATACCCCTTGACGCCTTTTGTGTCTACATATCAGAAGAGTCCAACACCATCTCACTTTATTGGAGAAGAGCCATGTTGGTAAATGTGAACAAAACCACTATATTACTGTTGTGAAATGGGGAGGAGGGTTTGAGCCACGCAGCGCTGGTGGCTGCCTATATTTTGTTTTTGGCTGCTTACAGCCTCTGGTTTTACCACATTCAGGTTTTGCAAAATTGCACCATTTACACAGCGCTAAAAAGAATGGATGATGCATTCTTTCAGCTTCTGGATTTTTAAATTGAGAAATCTCGGTGAAAGGCACAAATTGCAAAGATTGAAAGTTATTAGATGCCAAGCTTCATGTATTTCCAGTTGGTAGCACTCTTGATTCTGAGTCAGAGAGTTGTGGGTTCAAACACTACTCCTGGATTTAAAGAAAAAAAGAAAGACTTGCATTTCTATCGCGCCTTTCACGACCACCGGACGTCCCAAAGCGCTTTACAGCCAATGAAGTACTTTTTTTGAAGTGTAGTCACTGTTGTAATGTAGGAAACACAGCTGCCAATTTGTGCACAGCAAGCTCCCACAAACAGCAATGTGATAATGACCAGATCATTGAGCCACGGCTGACATTGCAAATAATCTAGACTGACACGGCACAGCGCCGCTGAGAAAGTGCTACATTGTCGGTGAAGCCAACCTTCAGATGTGACACTAAAGCAAAGCCCCAGCTGCCTGTTACAGTGGGATCAGGTGGACATTAAAGATCCCCCTGGCACTATGTTTAAAGAACGGAGAGTTCTCCTGGAGTCCAGGCCAACATTCCCTCCTCAAACAACACCAGCATGCAAAGTAGGTTAAATGTTTTTTCCCCATTTCATTGCTGTTTGTGGGATCATACTGTGCGCAGAATGGGTGCCATATTTACCTAAATAACATTCTGTGATGGTCTCTATACTTTATTCGTTGTATGTGAAGCACTTTGGGACTTTACTGAAAGACATAATATGGTGTTATATAATACAAGCCTTTTGGAATGAGATATTGGTTGTGTTGGCCTTGGGTTTTAATCCGCTATTAGTTTATTTTAATTTTACTGGTCATATTCAGCAGCCAAGGACAATTATTTGCAGTCAGCTTTATGTCTGCGTCTATATCCTGGCAAGTTTTAAATGTTTCCTACTTGTGCACACAGCGATGTCTGTGGTTAATTTTAAAACTGTGCCGAGTCCCCGCCTATCGAGCGTTTTTGCTTGCTCTAACCTCTCACCTAGTTTTCTCAGTCATATGCCTTGTCAGCGTAGTGCAACTCCCTCCTCGTGCTACATCGATTGACGCTGCCCTTTGGCAAGCTGCTCGTGCTGTTCAAGCTGGAGCTACGAGACGACTGTAAGCGTCAGGTACACTGTAACTTGGAGCTTCGGCCCGCAGTGTGCATGGGCTTCTGAGTTCGGGTGGCATCCTAAACATCCACTGGAGTTCACAGGGTACACTGTATTCTGCTTTTATAAAGCTGTATTTTTTTTGTTCCTTATTGCCACTAACAAGCATCCATAATTAAGCTGCACGATTTGGATTGAAGTGATATAATTAGAGCATGTGATTTGAAGGTGTAATATTACATTTTATTGCACTGTGTTCTACAGGAAAATTAGACATTCTGTATTTATTATCACAATAGTGATGATATAATATTGCTATTGATAAATGATAAGGCAGTGGCTCTAAATTGTCATTTGTTAACTGTTCTCCCTGATTGCCTTAAATCTCTGGCAGCCCTCTATTGTTATTTGTAATGTTCTGAGGATGTTCAACCGTATATTTAAAAAAAAATGTTTTATCCAGTTTTCTCTCGTCTTCTGAAGGCATCAGTGCTTGCTGGGATTACATGATTCCGTGGGTACTGGCGTGGGCCTGGACAGAGAGTGTCCATTCAGGCAATTCAGCTGTAATGGGCATCGTAAGCAAGCCAGACTCTGTCCTCACCTGATGTTTGCATATGTGAATTTAGACAGAGTAACTAAAGAGAAACTGTTTCCAGTGGCTGAAGGGTCGATAACCAGAGGGACACAGGTTTAAGGCGATTGGCAAAAGAACCAGAGGCGACATGAGGACAAACCTTTTTACGCAACGAGTGGTTAGGATTTGGAATGCGCTGCCTGATAGGGTGGTGGATACAGATTCAATAGCAGCCTTCAAAAGGGAATTGGATAAATACTTGAAGGAGAAAAAATTGCCGGGATATGGGGAAAGAGCGAGGGGGAGTGGGACTGACTGGATTGCTCTTCGAAAGAGCCGGCCCAGACTCGATGGGCCGAATGGCCTCCTACTATAATGTACTATTCTACCCTCACAGCACGAGTTATTGGATGGCAATCAGGAGTGGGAAACCTAGCTGGATCCTTCTCCTCCCCTGCTACAGAAAGTAGTGTGCATATCGAGGTGTTATAATAATGGGTTTTTGCAAATTACGCTTTTATTGTATTTGATGGTGAATTTTTAGATAATCCTGCATATTGTATAATCTTTTAGTTGACCTGATTGAACAGCCTATAATATCCTAACTAAAAGAAATAAAGAAAGACTTGCATTTATATAGCGCCTTTCACGACCACCGGACGTCCCGAATCTTTACAGCCAATTAAGGACTTTTTTATTTGAAGTGTAGTGACTTCACTAATGTAGGACACACAGCAGGCAATTTGCGCACAGCAGGCTCCCACAAACAGCAATGTGGTAATGACCTGATAATCTGCTTTTAGTGATGTTGATTGAGGGATAAATATTGGCCAGGACACCGGGGAGAACTTCCCTGATCTTCAAAATAGTGCCATGGGATCTTTTACGTCCACCTAAGAGAGCAGACGGGGCCTCGGTTTAACGTCTCATCTGAAAGATGGCACCTCCGACAGTGCAGCACTCCCTCAGCACTGCATTGGGAGTGTCAGCTTAGATTTTCAAGTCTCTGGGGTGGGACTTGAACCCACAACCTTCTGACTCAGAGGTGAGAGTGTTACCAGTCTCCTGATTGATAAATAAGTTACTGGAGAGTAATTTGCATTTGTTGATATTGTAATAATGGGTAAATTGCATGAGAGATGAAACATTTTTAATTAGGAGGGCGAATAACACTAACCATTTATAACTTCACAGTAATCAATTGTATAATCCATCATACATATAATGCTTTATTGATATGCCCCTCCCTTATTCTATGGACCATCCCGTTTGATTGTACTGGACTTTAGCTCCTGGACCTTATGTTCAGTTATGCTGTTGCGGAAAATTTGTTTCCAGCATATAGAAGGCATGACTCAGGAGGAGTATTTGTTGATCAGGATAATTAATTTCAGATTTTGTGAGGGAGAGACATTCTATTAAAAATGACTGCGTTTTACAGTTGACTTAGTAGATACAAGAGGTGAGGTGCTGAGCTATTTAGAAGGTTGGACTCCTAGACTGTGTTGTTAGCTGATTTCAATTCGGGTGGCAGTGGGTTGCTATGATGGGCCACAGCGAACCTGGTCTAGGAAGTGGAACGTCAGCCACGGTTGCCTTTCCTGATTGTCATCCAGTGGAAAAGAAACGCTTGCATTTCTATAGCGCCATTCACGACCTCAGGACGTCCCAAAGCGCTTTACAGCCAATGAAATGCTTTTGAAGTGTAGTCACTGTTGATTCAGGGATAAATATTGGCCAGGACACCTGGGATAACTCCCCAGCTCTTCGAAATAGTGCCATGGGATCTTTTATGTCCAAGAGGGCAGACGGGGCTTGGGTCTAACGTCTCACCCGAAAGACGGCACCTCCGACAGTGCAGCGGAGAGCTCCCTCAGTACTGCACTGGAGTGTCAGCCTAGATTTTTGTGCTCAAGTCTGTGGACTGGGACTTGAACCTACAACCTTCTGACGCTACCCACTAAGCCATGGCTGACATGGATGTGCATGGACGCTGAGTGAGGATAGAATCGGGCCGGCAATGTAGCCTAACATAATCAAATAGCCTTCTAATGTTCATTGTCCAAGCTACTATATGGTAGGAGTACTAGGGAGCTGTTGGCTCCTGTAGCACCGCGTCCCATAATTAGTAACTGCCTTTAGAAGGGAAGAGCAGTTAAGAGGAGAAAAATCACAGTGAGAAAAGAAGAGAAGGCATTGCCAAATAATAAGCATCCCACATCACGTGGTTCGAACAAATCTCACCTGTCAACACTGCCCTCCCTTGGAACCTCAGGAACCCACCAGGCCAGATGTAGTAGAAAGATAGCAATCAATCTACTTTCCTGTGTTGCTCTATTGTCAGGACTCCCCCTTATGATTATAGTAAATAGTCGCTGAGTGTGCTGTCAATTTACTTCCTCTGGAGCAGTCAATATCTTCTGGTAAATATTTCCTACATTACAACAGTGACTACGCTTCAAAAGTACTTCATTGGCTGTCAAGCGCTTTGGGATGTCCTGAGGTCATGAAAGTCGCTATAGAAATGCAAATTTTTTCTTGCTTTCTTTCAGTAATTGAAATTGGAAAAACTAGGTATTATTCAAAGCTGCCATTTTGGAGAATTTTCAAAATGGCTGTATTGGGCCGGGTGTTCAGTATTGTCGGATGGAGACCAACAATAAACTCTTCTCACAGCTAACACTTTGGAAAAACAGAAGTTTTCAAAATGGCAATTTGTGACATCAATGGCATTTTCTAATTTAGGTTTAAATGATGGAATTTGGAGTGGAAGAAAGGTTTGCATTTATATACTATCTTTCACATCCTCAGGATGTCACAAAGTGATTCACAGCCAACGAATTGCTTTTGAAGTGTTGTTCCTGTTGGTTTGCAGGAAAACATGGCAGCCAATTTGCACACAGCAACCTCCCTCATACAGCAAAAAACAGTTAATGGGGGAAAAATGTGGTTGGTTAGCGCCTCCGGGGGGCGCTAGGAACTTAGCGCCCGAGGGTGGCGATTTTAGCGCCGCTCGCGAAATTGACCAGTCGTTTTGCGGCGGCGCTAAACACTACCGCCACAATCTCCTGCGCCCGCAGATCGTGACGTCAGTCGAGCGTGCAACGCCCCGGTAGCGCCCCGGACCAGAAATTGAGTCACACCCTCTGCCTTAGCGCCTGCCGCTAGGAACGACAGGTAGAGGGGAACGATTTCAAGTCGGGAAGGGGCTGGGGGAGCGCTGTTTAAAGGCGGGCGCTTCCTGCTTTTTCTTGTTGGCGAAATTTTTGGTACACGCAGGTTGAGAGGGAGAGAGACGTCTGGAGAGATTTAACGCTGTCCTAAGGAGTTTTGGTCCTCAGCACCACTTTTGAGGTTCCTAAGCCCCGAGCTCTTTCCCTGGGCCTATCCATTAGTGCTTCCAACACAATTGCTTTTGAGGTCTCTTCAGGCCGAGATTCAAGGCTGCAATGAGCAGGGTGTGACTGGCCAGCAAGATGGCCCCTCCCCTTTAAGAACTGGACGGCGCCAGTCTGTCTGGCTTCCATGGTTACGGACATTGCCTGGTAGCGTTCTGAGGTAGCGTCTCAGTCCCCGACTTTAGCGCCTTAAGAGAGGTGTGTAGCGCCTGATTTAGCGCTCAAATCACCTCATGGGGTGATAGAGGCGAATTTTACAGTCGGAGGCAATAATTAGCGCCGGGCCGATATCAGCGCCCCAAAATGGGCGATACCCAATTTTTCCCCCAATTTGTCTTGGTGATTGAGGAATATTGGACAGGTCATCTTCCCTTCTTCAAATAATGTCATGGGCTCTTATAAATCGAGCTGAACAAGGACTTTGGTTTAACATCTCATTCAAAAGATAGCACCTCTGGCAATGCAGCACTCCCTCAGTACTGCACTGAGTGTCTCTGGATTATGTGCTCAAATCCACAGCAGGGCTTGAACTGACGCACCTCTGATTCAGAGACAGGAGTGGTGCTATTGAGCCAAACTGTTTAGATTACTAAGAGAAAGTTTGTATATATGCTGATGGGGCGGGGGGCGGGGGGTGGGGGGGGTGGGTGGAACGGACTTTGGAGGAACACCCCATTTTATAAAGCGGAAAACTAGACTTGTACACAAATTGGGGATGGGGATGGGGAAGGGAAACTCGGCTAACAATGCATTAGGATTTTAAAAAATCCAATGACCTCATTTTGCAGTAGCCGGTCTGAACCTGTTAAAACACTGGGGCGGTTAACTAAGCACAGTTCACTTGTGTTGAAGTCAAGCCAAGGACAAAGCATGCCTTTTCAAAATAGAGACTGACCGATACTTTGAATCATAAGGAGTTGTGGTTTATGATTTACTTTTCGCTAGCAAATCTCCTGTTTTGGTTGCTCACTGGTAGTGGAAGTGTGGTTTCTGCTGCGTGGTTGTGCTGCAGCTCAAGTGCGATAGCAGTTAGCAAGCATTCTGATAAAGCAAATTTACTGAAGCAGTAGGTCATATGACTGACGCAAAATGTTACACATAGTGCTGCTCCTGAAAAGGTAGGCCTGACAGTTACATTACTGATAATGCTATTTTGCCTACCTTATTGCTGAAATTGCTTAATGCAAGTAGCTGTTCTTCTGTCATCAAAACCCTGTTATTCTCAGTTCTTTACAGAGTAAAATGTCTATTTGTGCCGACTTCCAATGATAGCTATGCAATAATTGCAAGTACAAAAGCAAAATACTGCAGATGCTGGAAATCTGAAATAAAAACAGAAAATGCTGCAAATACTCAGCAGGTCAGGCAGCATCGGTTGAGAGAGAAACCGAGTTAACGGGCTGGATCTTGTCGTTGGGGGCGGGACTGCTGGTTTTCAGGTTTTAGTCCCGCCCCCAGCCCACACTATTTTCCCTTGATTGACCTTGTTAAGCCCACCCTGCGGGCTTAGCCGGCCAATTAAGGGAAAGCCGGTGACAGAGGACGTCCGCGTATGACGTTTCATCTGTCAAAAATTTTTGACCGATGAATTGTCAGCGTTTGACAGCTTTGAGAAGCTTCAAACACTGACGATCTCTGTTCTAAGGTGAGCCCTTGTACTGAAGGCTCACCAAACCTCTTTCCTCAGCAGGAATCAGATGGCTGCTGCATCTGAGAATACAGCAGCCATTCTGTCATCTCTGCCATTGAGATGAGACACCTCCGGATCCCCAAGGGTTGAAGCCTGCAGAAAGAAACAAAGGTAAGGAAACTTTTTCTAACACTTTGCGCTCACCTCTCATACTTACCTCTCCACACTTGCACCCATCACTCACCTCCACAGTGCACTTTTCGATCCCTCTCACCCCCGCAGACCCACTGCTCGCCTCGCTGACCCTGGCGAGGTTCGCAGCCGTCGGGAAGCCCGCACTTGCAGGGGTAAAATGGGGATAAGCCTCTTAACTGCCTGTTAACTACCTGCCTCCCGGGAAGATGGCACGGAGGCGGGTTCGGTACCCGCTCCCAGGTTCTGCCATGTTCCCGGCAGTTCTGCCTCCATACCCGCCTCCCCGGGGCTGGCAAAATTCCCCCCAGGGTTTCAGGTCAATGACCCTTCGAGGGCAAGTAGGGATGGGCAATAAATGCTGGACTTGCTGGCGATGTCCACATCCCGTGAATGAATAAAAATAAGGTTCAGTTCCTGGACTGTACCTGGCTGAGATAGCTGGTCTTATTTGAAACACTCAACATCCAGTTGTGACTCCCTTCGTCATAATTGCAAGTATTCGGTTTATTTTCCCCTCCTCCTTCCTCAAGCGTTTCTTTTTATTGGTTAGAAATATAATTTTAAAAGAACACAAACTAAAACGGAGCAGGAGATAGAAAGCATCAGAGAGTGGTTGACAAGTGCAGAGAAGCTGCAGGACAGAGACTCCATGGGAAATGAACTGTGCTCTGTGTATCATGGTGTAATGATCCAGTTGTGATAATACAGTATCTGCTGCAACTTACTGCACGCAACCCCACTGGTTTGATTGAAAAGTTGAAATTTAAAGACTTGGGAGAGGAGAAAAAAAGGACAAGTCTTAAATTTATAAATCCGTAACTTTTTAATTTCCTGTCAAACAAAATTGATTTGTGTGTGTTTCTGGAGTTGCAGTCTTTTGCTACCATTGGCTCTTAGCAAAAATCACTTGCCAGGTAATAGACTGCTCAGTTTGTACTGCAAGGTCAGTTAAACAAAGCTTGTTTGCAGATTCATGCTGCCCAACTGGAGATAAGGTCATAATGCAACTGATTAAACATGCTGCTGATTCTAAATAAAGTAAAACAGTGGTTAAGCAGCTACCTGATGATTTCATCTTACTGTACTAAGCCGTATAGATCAGAGGGTTCCAGGTAGCATAGTGGTTATGCTACTAGACTAGTAATCCAGAAGCCTGAACTAATGATCGGGAGACATGAGTTCAGATCCCACCACAGCAGCTTGAGAATTTAAATTCCAATTAAATAAATAAATTTTTCAAATAAAAAGCTAGTATCAGTAATGGTGACCATGAAACTACTGGATTGTTGTAAAAACCCATCTGGTTCACTAATGTCCTTTAGGGAAGGAAATCTGCCATCCTTACCCGGTCTGGCCGATTAGTGACTCCAGACCCACAGCAATGTGGTTGACTCTTAACGGCCCTCTGAAATGGCCTAGAAAGCCACTCAGTTGTATTCAAGAAGGCGGCTCACCACCTTCTCGAGGGTAAGTAGGGATGGGCAATAAATGCTGGACTTGCTGGCTACATCCACATCCCGTGAATAAATAAAAAAAAAGGTTCAGTTCCTGGACTGTTCCTGGCTGAGATAGCTGGTCTTATTTGAAACACTCCTCAACATCGGAGGAGGGCGGGATCGAGTCCGGTTGTGACACTCTTCACGGTCGAATAGCGTGCCCACACACTCTGTCTAGGCTCCCTCTTTAGGAATGGTCACTTGGTTGCTAAGCGATGCAGGTGCCTGCGGAATAGCTTCAGGAGAAGAAGGGGAAAATAATCCTAATGTAGATGGATTCTCCTTGGAATAATTGAAATTGAGGAGCGATTTGTTTACAAGGTGTCCTAGAGGGGACAGGTTGCAGTTGAATGGCTTGACTCAGTTCCCGTGGATGTTGATTTTTTTTATTTTGGGTAATATGCCGGCACTTGACAGATTTTACTCACTGTGCGACATCAAGTTATGAGGCAAAGTTGCAGAAGGAAGAGTGACTGGCAGGGAAACTTGCACCTGAGAGAGAGATCTGTGCATGTAAATGATGCTGTTTCATATTGTCGAGTACACTCGTGTTGGTATACGGTCTCAATACACTCCTGTTGGTGCACAGTCTCCCTCAGTACACTCCTGTTGGTATACAGTCTCCCTCAGTACACTCCTGTTGGTATACAGTCTCCCTCAGTACACTCGCGCTGTTGTAGGGCCTTCCTCAGTACACTCCTGTTGGTATACAGTCTCCCTCAGTACACTCGCGCTGTTGTAGGGCCTTCCTCAGTACACTCCTGTTGTTGTAATGTTAGTCTGGTTAATACAATCCAAGTGAACAATGGACTGAAGTGTAGAAGGCAAAAAAATATTTGGAAGCTCCATGAAAATATTTGTATTGTTAGTCATGTAATGCCAAAACTGGGTGATATTGTTACCAATGACACCTACATAACAATATAAGAAATAGGAGCAGCAGTAGGCTATACGACCCCTCGAGCCTGCTCCGCCATTCAATAAGATCATGGCTGATCATCGACCTCAACTCCACTTTCCCGTCCGATCCCCATATCCCTTGATTCCCTTAGTGCCCAAGAATCTGTCGATCTCTGTCTTGAATATACTCAACGACTGAGCATCCACAGCCCTCTGGGGTAGAGAAAGATTCCAAAGATTCACAACCCTCTGAGTGAAGAAATTTCTCCTCCCAGTCTTAAATGAGACCTGCTGACAAATAACCAGTGTGGGTAGGCATTAGGGTGAGGATGATGCTGTTTTACTTTGGCTGTATAAGGGGAAAACGATCAAAACAGTAATACAGGAAACTCTCTTTTAACCGGCGCCCAAATAACCGGAAATCTCTCTTAACCGGCAAAATTCTTGAGTAGGTAACCGGGGTTTTCCTTCATCTCTCCTTTAAAAATAACTTTAAAAAAAACCCCGAGGCGTTTGCCTTGTATCGGAGCGTGTAGATTGGGAGGGGAATGTGCAGCCCGGGTAGGCAGCGGACACGACAGATGGTCAGCTGGCGGTCCACGGGGAGACGGAGCTCCGAATGCAGGCGCATGTCAGTGTGTACGGGGCTCTCGTACGTTGGGAGATATAACTCTCCGTTATCCGGACTTTTTGATTAACCGGCACCACACCGGTCCCGTCGGTGCCGGTTAATAAAGAGTTTCCTGTAGCTAGATTGTATTGCAGCTGTGAGAGAACTGTAAGATCTTGAAGACTTTTAAAATGCAATCGACATTGAATTTGAATTCCTGGATAATTTTAATATTTTTTATCGAGTAAAAAATACTTCGAATTAACAGGAAGCAAAATTCTGCCGGAAATCTGAAATAAAAC
The DNA here is from genome assembly GCA_030390025.1 of Squalus acanthias. Taxonomy (NCBI): domain Eukaryota; kingdom Metazoa; phylum Chordata; class Chondrichthyes; order Squaliformes; family Squalidae; genus Squalus; species Squalus acanthias. Next base: position 9,826,684 of record CM059450.1, read on the forward strand.
CAGAAAAATTTGGGAATGCTCAGCAGGTCAGGCAGCATCTGTGGAGACTGATACCTGGGATGGCAGGAATGACGTATGAAGAGAGATTGGGTCGATTAGGCTTATATTCGCTAGAGTTTCGAAGAATGAGAGGGGATCTCATTGAAACTTATAAAATTCTAACAGGACTAGACAGACTGGATGCAGGAAGGCTGTTCCTGATGGCGGGGGAGTCCAGAACCAGAGGTCACAGTCTAAGGATAAGGGGTAAGCCATTTAGGACTGAGATGAGGAGGAATTTCTTCACCCAGAGAGTGGTGAACCTGTGGAATTCTCTACCACAGAAGGCAGTTGAGGCCAATTCATTAAATATATTCAAGAAGGAGTTAGATATATTTCTTAAGGCTAAAGGGATCAAGGGATATGGGGAGAAAGCAGGGACAGGGTACTGAATTTGGATGATCAGCCATGATCGCATTGAATGGCGGAACAGGCTTGAGGGGCCGAATGGCCTACTCCTGCTCCTATCTTCTATGTTTCTATGAAAGGAAGGATAGAGTTAACGTTTCAGCTCTATGACCCTTCATCAGAACCGCAAGATGTTACAAATAAACAGCTTATAAGGAGGAACAGAGCGAGCCAAGGAGAGGGCAGCGGGAGCGAACAATAAAGTGACCTCGTACACAAAAAACATGATCTGTAAAGTCATTGTGGAGGACAGGAGATGCTTAAAGGAGAGAAGTGATAGTAGTGCAAGGCAAAAGGAGGCAAGAGTGAGAGAAATTAGAGAAATGAAAGATATATCCGAGAGGCAGCAGATATGTGAATGGTTACAGCAGAATAGCAGAGGGGGAGGGAAGCGTGGAAAATCTGACAAGTGATGAAGGCTCTGGTGCCACAGTAGTGTGATGTAAGTTAAAGACAGACAGACACCAGGGGTGCGGACCACCTTGTCGGCCTTGTACAGATAGGGGATCCCCACCCCAAACACTAACCCACACTCCCTCCCCTAATCCTGGAAGCACTGGTGCATCCCCCATAAGTTGCCAACATCTGCTGGCTGAGAGAAAATGGGAGCTGTGGTTAAGGTTCGAAATTGTTCAAGTCATTGTTAAGTCCAGAGGGCTGCAAAGTGCCAATTAGAAACTCGAGGTGCTGTTCCTCAAGCTTGAGTTGAACTTCATCGCAGCGGTGCAGGAGGCCAAGGACAGAGGTCAGTGTGGGGGTGGGTCGAAGAATGAAAGTGGCGAGCGCCCGGCAGATGTCTGTTTCCTCCATTGAACAATGTGGATAATAGCTGGAACAAGTAATGCTGATGGTCCACAAATGATTTCCTCTTGTGTGCAGAATACAAAATGTCAGATAGGATAACTCCAGATAAATTTCACAGACCTAAACACGTTGGGCCGGCACAGATTTACAGAACGAATCGTCTTTCGAGCAGCAATCTGATCTTTGTGGAGTTATTTGTGGCATGCACTACTATGGAAACTCAACCGTATAGAAATAGGTTGGGCAGCTGCCAGGCTAGACCGCACAGTACAGGGCCATTGATTGGCTATTGTGGGTGGAATTTAAGATTGTTTCCTTTTATGAGCTTCCTCCTTGATTTGCTTCCACATTTTCTGCAAAATCATTCCGATGTTTTTAGCTTTAGTTGCTCAAGCACTTTGTTAATTAAGGTGACAGTTCAGACAATTCTGGGCCCAGGGAGGTTTTATTATTTTCGTCAACCTCCTCTCCCCCCTCCCCACGCCCCCCACACCGCCCCTTTAACAAGCCTCAGGCCAACAGTAAATACTGCACCGCTGTAATATGTGTTCTCCCCTTCCAGCTGTCCTTGTGGCCTCTCCCAATGAGATTACTAATTTATGCTGAACTGCGTACAGTTTTGCGCTGTGGAGCTGTGTTCGCTTGAGTCAAACCTTTCCAGCTGTCACAGAGAGGAAACTTGTATTTTTCTGGCTGGTTGGATTCCGTCCCCAATCCCAAAAGCTACTTAAACTGACTGCACCGTCATTCCCTGTCGGACCTCATTCATATACTGTAGGTGCTTATTTTGGTTGCTCATCTGTTTAATGTCAAACAAGCTAACTGTTAACTGAGTGAAATGCGAGAGTTTTTATTGCCACTTGTAACTAACTGCAAAAAGAGAGGTGTGAAGCAATTGGCTGGACTGCGGGTTTGTTCTGGCATTGTAAGGCAGTGATACTCCTAGTATGGTATCGTTATTCCGGTGTGGAATGCACACCTGAAACATTAAGGGGGGAATTTTCCCAGCCCTGGGGAGGCGGGTATGGAGGCGGGACTGCCGGGAAAATGACAGAAACTGGGAGTGGGTACCGTCCCCGCTCCCAACCCGCCTCCGTGCCATCTTCCCGGGAGGCGGGTCCACGACCCGCGCAGGGACCCGTCTCCTCGAGGCGGGAAGGGGATTAGAGGCAATTAACGCAGTCTTGAGGCGTTTCCCCATTTTGCACCTGCAATTGCGGGCTTTTCGACGGCTGCGAACCTCGTCAGGGTCAGCGAGGCGAGCAGTGGGTCTGCGGGGGTGAGAGGGGTCGAAATGTCAGCTGTAGAGGTGAGTGATGGGTGCAAGTGTGGACAGGTAAGTATGAGAGGTGAGTGTAAAGTGTTGGAAAAAGTTTCCTTACCTTTGCTTCTTTTTGCAGGCTTCCACCTTTGAGGATCCGGAGGTGCCTCGTCTCAATGGCAGAGATGACAATGTCAAAGCTGTCAAACGCTGACAATTCATCTGTCAAAAATTTTTCGACAGATGAAGCGTCATACGCTGACGTCATCTGTCACCGGCTTTCCCTTAATTGGCCGGTGGCTTAACAAAGCCAATCAAGGGAAGATAGCGTGGGTTGGTCAGACGTCGCTGGGGGCGGGACTGAAACCCGGAAACCAGAAGTCCCGCCTCCAGCACGTCTCCATTGAGAAAATCCAGCCCGAACTGTCTGTTCTCTCCACAGATGCCGCCTGACGTTCTGAGTGTTTCCAGCACTTTCTGTTTCGTTTCAGATTTCCAGCGTCTGCAATATTTTAACTGTTTGTTTGTACTCACAATATGTCCACTTGCGGCCTATCCACCACCCCTCCCCCTCACCTGCAGCCCTCAGCACACTTGTCGCGTGCTGTATGACTGTACCTCAAGCACACTGCTTGATAGTTTTGGGATGTAACCAGAGCCAGGAATGGGCGGGGGGTGGGGGGTGGGGTGCAGTGGGGGCTGGGGTTGGGGTGCGGTGGTGAGGGGGAAAAGAACTATATTAAAATGGTGAGGGGGAAAAGAACTATATTAAAATGGTGAGGGGGAAAAGAACTATATTAAAAATGGAGTTGCTCTATGGTAAGTCTGCGAAAATGGGTTTTGAGAAAATCACTGCTGGGATTGTGACACTCAGCAAAGAGTTAACGTTGTCTCTGCTCAGTTTTCCCTTCCTTGTGTGCAGAAATTTCTGCAATAAGTTGATTACTTTCTGCAGTGAGAATGTGGAACTCGCTGCCACATGGGGTGGTTGAAGCAGATCGTTGCATAAATGAGGGAGAAGGGAATAGAGGGATACGGGGCAGGGTGAAAAGTGGTAATTAGAATGGGAGAAAGCTTGTATGGAGTATAGACACCAGCATAGAGCAGTTGGGCTGAATAGCCTGTTTCCGTGCTATAGATTTGATGCAGTTCTGTAGTTGCTACTTTTGATTAAGTCACCCATTTGAAAGGACGCTTGTCAGTGTTTTAAGTCTGTTTGATGTGCAAAAAACGAAAAGATGTTTGCCTGAGCAACAAATTTGTTTTAAATTAGTAGACGACGGAATAGGAAAAACTGAGACAGGAAAAGATAGTCTCCAAGAGGTGTCAGCTGTGGTTCAGTGGGTGGCACTCTCGCCTCTGAGTCAGAAGGTTGTGGTTCAAGTCCCCACTCCAGAGACTTGAGCCCAAAAAATCCAGGCTGACACTCCCAGTGCAGTGCTGAGGGAGTGCTGCACTGTCGGAGGTGCCGTCTTTCGGATGAGACGTTAAACTGAGGGCCCCGTCTGCTCTCTCAGGTGAACATAAAAGATCCCATGGCACTGTTTTGAAGAAGAGCAGGGGAGGTATCCCCGGTTACCTGGCCAATATGTATCCCTCAATCAACATCACTAAAAACAGATTATCCGGTTATTATCACATTGCTGTTTTGTGGGAGCTTGCTGTGCGCAAATTGGCTGCCGCGTTTCCTACATTACAACAGTGACTACACTTCAAAAAAAAGTACTTCATTGGCTGTAAAGCGCTTTTGGATGTCCGGTGGTCGTGAATGGCGCTAGAGAAATAAACAGAAAGTCTTTCTTTTTCTTTCTATCAGTACCTGTAATGGTGCCGTCCTCCATTGATGTTTTGCAGGTAGTTGTGTAACGTGAGAACATGGCAGAAGCTCATCAGGCCGTCGCATTTCAGTTCACAGTCACCCCAGAGGGCATCGACCTCCAACTAAGCCACAATGCATTGAAAGAGATCTACCTCTCGGGCATCAGGGCCTGGAAGAAGAAATGTATCCGACTCAAGGTAAGTGCTTTCCATTCATAGAAACATAGAAACATAGAATCTAGGAGCAGGAGTAGGCCATTCGGCCCGTCGAGCCTGCTCCACCATTCAATACGATCATGGCTGATCATCCAAATCCAGTACCCTGTCCCTGCTTTAATCCCCACAGTACACATATCCCACCCTACCCCCGTAACTCCACGTATTTAATTCCCCCTGACATATCCCATCCTATCCCCATAACCCCACATATTTAATCCCCCCCCTAACACTAAGGGTCAATTTATCATAGCCAAATCAACCTAACCCGCACATTCAAAATGAAGTCTACCCATCGAGTGAACCCTCTGCTTATATTTTTTTTATTCGTTCCTGGGATGTGGGCGTCGCTGGCAAGGCCAGCATTTATTGCCCATCCCTAATTGCCCCTTGAGAAGGTGGTGGTGAGCCGCCTTCTTGAACTGCTGCAGTCCGTGTGGTGAAGGTGCTCCCACAGTGCTGTTAGGGAGGGAGTTCCAGGATTTTGACCCAGTGACGATGAAGGAATGGCGATGTATTTCCAAGTCAGGATGGTGTGTGACCTGGAGGTGATGGTGTTCCCATGTGCCTGTTGCCCTTGTCCCTTGAGGTGGTAGAGGTCACGGGTTTGGGAGGTGCTGTTGAAGAAGCCTTGGCGAGTTGCTGCAGTGCATCTTATAGATGGTACACACTGCAGCCACGGTGCGCCGGTGGTGGAGGGAGTGAATGTTTAAGGTGGTGGATGGGGTGCCAATCAAGCGGGCTGCTTTGTCCTGGATGGTGAGTATGATTATGAGTACAAAGTTTTGGGGAATAATTCATCAAGGCAGTATCAGCAAAAGCATTGGGGTTGTTCAAAATATGCCATGACGGGGTAGTTAATGTACTGCAGGGTCATGCTTTGTCGAGTCTTTCCTCAATTGCGGCAACCAAAGGAGTTTCCCCCCCCGCCGCACGCCCCATCTCGCCCCAAGAAAGATCACATCCTCGGACTCACATCATCTTGTAGCCGGTGACAACAATATTCACAGAGGATCTGGAAGGGGGGTCGACTGCCTGCTCTCTTAGGATGGTGAAACCGAAGAAGAAAGAGGAAAAATAGAAAATAAATTAAAACGGAGGCAGAAATCCCTGTTGCATTTGAGCTTCATAATGGGGCATATGTGAGGTTTTCTGTGTCCAGTGCTATTTTCTATAAATATATATTTTTTAAATAAGGTTTGAGAAATGAAAGGATAATTTAACATTATATATAATGCTGGGAAATTTTAGAAGATTTTGTTACCCCACTGTAAGAGGTGACAGTGTGTGATCTGACATAAGCTCATGCACACAGAGGTGCAAACTTCCTCCCTTCCTGTATTAAAGGGATTTTTTTTTTTAAACGTGTTATGTTTTATTTTTTCCTTTGCCTCTTTGCAGAACAACTTTGTGAGCGGTGTTTACCCTGCTAGCCCATCCAGCTGGCTTTTTGTGGTGTTGACTGTAGTCGGTACGATGTATACAAAAGTCGATCCCTCGATGGGGATGATCGCCAAGCTCAAGGACCACCTCCCTCTAAGGTGAGCAATTCTCAGTGACTTGGACTTGAGCTTCACTTGAATGATTGGAGCGCAGCGGTCTGGAGCGCCTGCAAAGCTGGCTCACCGGCTTTTAAATGGAAAAACAGCGCACGCGCGGAATTTTGAATGGGCCGCACAGCCCAAAAACTAAAATTGGAGGGAAAATTGCTTAGGACGTTTTGCTAAGTTAAAGGCTTTTGGACTCCAGTTACCCTTGGTTTTTAAAGTAAAAGACAAACCAAGTCTCCCCCCTGATCACCCAGCAGTGGGATTTGTTCAGCAGGGACACTCGCACTTGTGTAATCTGTAACTCCTTCAGTCTGCCAAGCCCAAAGATCCACAGGAAGACTTGGTGACCACAAACAGGGAGACTCACAGGCACGGATACGGAATATGGGCCGTTCTTAGCGCTCAGTTTTCTAAACAGATCTTGGCACTTTACTGAAGCACCTTCGAACCAGTGTTCCCTTTAAGCTGTGTGGCCGCGCGGCGGTCTGGAGCTCCCGCGCAGCCGGCTCACCGGCTTTTAAATGGAAAAACCGCGCGTGTTTTGAACGGGCCGCGCAGCCCCTTAAAGAGGCCGCGCGGCCCAGTAACTAAAATTAGAGGGAACGTTGCTTAGAACGTTTTACTACGTTAAAGGTGCTATATAAATACAAGTTCTTGTTGAATGCTGTCACTGCACTGAAACGCACAATCAATAATACAGAAATAAAGAAAACCCGTAACAATACAGATATATAGGGCTGGATTTTCATTGACCCGTGGAGGCGGGTTTGGAGGCGTGTGGGGGCGTTAAAATTGCGAAAACTGGCGGGCGGGCACAAGTCCGCCTCCATGCAATTTTCATGAAATCGTGTCTGCTGGTCCCGACTCCGTCCCGCCTCTAAGAGACAGGATAGGCTGTTAAGGCCCTTAACAAGCACTAAATTGGCTCTATAATGCCATTTTGAAAGGCCTTTGTGATTTTAACCCTTGTTCTACGTGAAGCACGCCTGTCTCTCTCTCTGTGTGTGTGTCTGTGTGTGTGTGTGTGTGTGTGTGTGTGTGTGTGTAAAAATATCTGGGAGCAGACTTAGGACTGCTGCTGCTCATTTTGCATCCAGGTCCTCTCACAGCAAAGGCCAGGCAGTCTTTGCAGATCTTCAATGCAGCAGCAATGATGACATCATCAGAGGCGACTTTCAGACTGAAAACACTAATTGGTTCATGGGTTCCCACATGCTGGAACTCAATTGCCCAATTAGGTGAAAATTGCATCAATCTCCCACATCCATTTGCAGTCGGGTGGATGACGTGACCCCAGCCCGCCCCAGTATCAAAATCCAGCCCATAGAAACTAGATGGCAAGAGTATCACGGACTGTTAAACGACATCCATCCTGACCTCTCAATATGCTGTGAACCCCAGTTTAAAATATGCTGAACAAAGTGTTTTACCAGCGTGCATCTTATGGAAACACTTAAACATTTGTATTTAATAAAATCACAAATTAAAGGAATAGAAGTACTGGGACAAGCACGCATGTCAAAGTTGAATTGAACAAGGCACCACTAGACCGCTTTCTTTGATGTAGGCCTAATTTACCTCTCGATCCTGGCAGCTGCTTATGTATTATTTGAGTAAACACTGGGGAAAGGGAGAGAAGAACTGGGTCCTTGGATGCATTAAACATTTTTTTAAAAAACCTCCAGATACTTAAGCTGAACTGGGTTATCAGCAGTAGTGGTATGCAGGGGTAGTGATGTGAGACCGAGGTAGAAGTGTGACAACAATAACATGGATTTATACAGCGCCTTTAATGTGGTAAAACATCCCAAGGCGCTTCACAGGAGCGATTATCAAACAAAGTTTGACACCGAGCCGCATAAGGAGATATTAGGACAGGTGACCAAAAGCTTGGTCAAAACGGTAGGTTTTAAGGAGCGTCTTAAAGGAGGAGAGAGAGAGATAGAGAGGCGGAGAGGTTCAGGGAGGGAATTCCAGAGCGTAGGGCCTCGGCAGCTGAAGGCACAACCACCATTGGTGGGGGGGGGCGGCGAAGGAAATCGGAAATGGGCAAGAGGCTGGAATTGGAGGCGCGCAGAGATATCGGAGGATTGTAGGAGGCCACAGAGATAGGGACATGCTACCCTACAGGCAGCGCTAAGAAGACACACTAGAGACTTCAGCATGCTCAGACTGCATGCTCGAATGTTGTGGCAACTATTGTAGCCTGAGGGATGGCATGGGGTGAAAGTATAAAATAGAAGGGGACCCCCAGAATGTAACCACGAATTAATGTCCTGAACTAACATACAAGCGTCCGTTTGGCTCAGTGGCAGCAATACCACCGTGTGTCGCCTGCTTTTCCTTCCTATATGCAGTAATTTATACTTGTCTGCATTAAATTTCATCTACAATTGTTCTGCCCACTTAAATAGTTCATTCAACTCATTGCTAAGCTTTCTCCTTTGATTCCACGGCCCTCCTAGTTTGGTATCACGTGTAAAATTGGCAACTTTGCATTGAGTTTCCGAATTCAGGACATTTATGTAAATTAGAAAAAAATAGTGATCCCTACACTGAGTCCTGAGGTACCCCAGTTAGTACTTCACTCCCCTCCTGACTTTGACAGAACTCTTTTAACGAGTACTTGTTTGCTACCCGACAGCCAATTTCTTACCCATTGCCAGGGTTTGCTCTGAATCCCCACGGCTTTGAATTTAACTGATAGCCTTGTGTGGAGCTTTGTCAAAAGCCTTTTGGAAGCCAAGGCACATCACGTCATAGGGCTGCACAATAACCCATGTCCCACGATGAGCAGGCGTAAAATTTAACGGGAACGAACGTGAGGCGTGAGCCAATCAGTCAGCCGGCCAGTCACCGACCATAACAATAAAAATCACATAGGCCAGAATGTTTACCCTGGAGACCCGCTGGGAGCGAGGTGTGGGGGCCCGGTAGAGCGCGGGAAACCCGGGGTTGACGTCACGGACAGGTTCCCCGCCCGGAGGTCAGCCTGATTGGCAGGCTGTCTTCCAGTCGGGTGGGGAATGCTGGACAAGAGGCCGCAACCCCAGGTAGGAGCGAGCCCCGACTCCAGAGGAAGACTCCTGCTCCTCCCGGCCCACAAGGATTGCTCCTCGAGGCTGTCCTCGCCTCGCTGCAGCTGCCGGAATTCCTGAGGCCCAGGAACCCCGGCCGGCCACAGTTAAACCTACAAAGCAGGTTAAATTCGAGGCTTCCAGCCTAATTATCATATTTAAAGTTAAAACCGATTGTGGGCCGGTTGCGGTCGGGATTTATATTTTTAACACTTTAACGTCCCACCATTTTTTGGGGTTAAAATTCCCCCCATAGAGACCAAGGGGGTCATTGTAACCTAACTCGTCTGTCAGGAAACTGATGGGATCAGGCGCGATGCTAGTTTTACACCCCACCCGATTTACTCTCCATTGAAGTCACACGTAGGCAGGTTTCCTTCCCTAAAGGACATTGGTGCACCAACAGCTTCATGGCCACTTTTACTGATGCCAGCTTTTTAAAAAAAAAAACTGAATTCGAATTCTCAAACTGCCATGGTGAGCTTTGAACTCGCATTTTCGAGATTATGCGTCTGAGGCCTCTGGATTACGAGTCCAGTAACATAACCATACCCTAAAGATCCCATGACACTATTTAGAGGAGAGTTCTGGAATCCTGGCCAATATTCCTCTTTCAGCCAACGCCACCAAGATAGATGAACTGGTCTTTGCTGCTTGTGGGAGCTTGCTGTGCACACATTGGCCCAGAAATTCGCCTCTCCAGCTTGCCGCGGGGGTAAGGATCGCGCGCGCTCTTACCTACCGCGCCTGCCGTTGTGTTTTGGGCCCACGGGAACTTCAGCTCCTGGGCCTGCTCCAAGTGCCGGCGCGCAGTGCGTGTTCCAGGGGCGCAGTTAGTGCGATGCGTCCCCTGGGATCACGTGGGCCATGGAGAGCCAATGGCAGCAGACCATCTTTCATTCATAGATTTGACAGGAGACCTGTCAAATCTGTGAATTGAAATCGGCCCCAAAAGAACAGCTAAACTTAAAATAAATTTTTTTTAAAACCCATCACATTTATAAAATAACTATAGTTAAATAAATTAACCACTTTAAACAAAAATTTTAATTTTTGAAAAAATTAAAATACTTTTTAAAAGTGATAAAAATAAACTTACCTTTCTTTAAAGTATCTAAAAAAGATAAACCTGTTGAAAAAAATTTAAAATTATACTTAATTAACCACTTACCTTGTTGAAAACGGGTCTTGCGCCTCCTTTTTACTGGCGTAGTTTCTTCAATACTTACCCTCCCGTAGAAACCTGAAAAAAAATCTAAGTTTGCTGCGTGCGCGCAGCCTCTACCGCGCACGCGGTTCACCTAGGAACTGCCCCCTTCACGAGACCGGAAGTTCCGGTTTCCCGCGCATGCGCAGTGCATGCAGGAAACCGGCACTTCAGGAAGCATTACGGGTGAGTACACAGTGCGTACTCATCTGGGAAGGGCCGAATTTTTGGCCCAATAGCTACTTCATTTCCCTTCAAACCAACAGTAACTACACTTCAAGAGCTCTTCGCTGGCTCTGAAGTACTTTGGGATGCCCCGAAAATTCTTTATTTTTCTTCTTTTACAACCACATTTTATTAACGTGTTGTGTTTTTGTTTGTCTTTTATAGAAGATACCTGTCACACCAGGGTCAAAGCGTGGTGAGCGCGCTGCTGTTTGCAACAGGGCTGTGGCTGGCACTGATTTTTGTGATGCGGCAGATCCTCAAAAACCTCCTCTCCTACCATGGCTGGATGTTTGAAGAGCACGGCAAGGTGTCCCCTACCACCAAAGTCTGGTTTGTAAGTGCTGACGCATCACCTTAATGCTAGAAAAAAAAATATTTCTACCCATTTTCTCCCTGTCGCGTCTCCGCACCTGCTCTCGTGAAGGTGTCAACTGCTTGCTGGAGATGCAGTTCCACTGGCAGCCTCTGGTACCTTGTCCAAGTAGCCATGTGTGAGCATGACCGTGAATGTTGACAATGATATTCGACCACAGGAGATATAGCAACATAGCAACAGGAGGAGGCCATTTAGCCCCGCGACCCTGTTCCGCCATTTAATGAGATCATAGCTGATCTGTGACCTGACTCCATATACCCGCCTTTGCCCCGTATCCCTTAATACCTTTGGTTAACAAAAATCTATCAATCTCAGATTTAAGATTAACAATTGACCCAGCATCAGTTGCCGTTTGCGGAAGAGAGTTCCAAACTTCTGCCACCCTTTGTGTGTAGAAGTGTTTCCTAATTTCACTCCTGAAAGGTCTGGCTCTAATTTTTAGACTCTGCCCCCCTAGTCCTAGACTCCCCAACCAGCGGAAATCGTTTCTCTCTATCTACCCTATTAGTTCCCCTTTATCTCTTGAAAACTTCGATCAAATCACCCCTTAACCTTCTAAATTCCAGGGAATACAACCCTAGTTTGTGTAATCTTTCCTCGTAATTTAACCCTTGGAGTCCGGGTATCATTCTGGTAAACCTACACTGCACTCCCTCCAAGGCCAATACAGTAATCCCTCCCCAGCCGCGGGGATACGTCCCTGAAAACCCCCGTGGTTAGTAAAACCGCGGTTGGCAAATACAGTATAAATGTTCAAATAACACAATAAAAAAAATATAAAAGCAATAAAATCATCTTATTTACCTTAATCCTAAATTAAAAACCGCGTATACGCAAAATTCACTGCCGCGGTTGGCGAAAGTTGTCGCAGAGAGGAAACCGTGTATACTTGAAATCTGCGTATGGCAAAACCACGGTTGTGGCGGGGTTCCTGTATATTCTTCTGAAGGTGCGGTGCCCAGAACTGCTCACAGTACTCCAGGTGTGGTCTAAGCAGGGCTTTGTACAGCTGCAGCATAACTTCTACCTCCTTGTATTCTAGTCCTCTAGATATAAAGCCCAGCATTCCATTAGCCTTTCTCATTATTTTCTGTACCTGTCCATGACATTTTAATGATATCACAGCTGAGCCAAATTCTATGCTGCTTTGCCATCCACCAATGTGCTCTTGCAGCAGGAATCGCTTATAGACATCGGGAGTGGGAGCCTGGTTGCCTATTGTAGCGCACCTACCATTGCTGTGGCTCAGACCCTCCACCACCGGCGTACCGTGGCTGCAGTGTGTACCATCTGCAAGAGGCACTGCAGCAACTCACCAAGGCTTCTTCGACAGCACCTCCCAAACCCGCGACCTCTACCACCTAATAGAACAAGGGCAGCAGGCGCATGGGAACACCCTCCCCTCCACGTTCCCCTCCAAGTCACACACCATCCTGACTTGGAAATATATCGGCCGTTCCATCATCGTCGCTGGGTCAAAATCCTGGAACTCCCTAACAGCACTGTGGGAGTACCTTCACCACATGGACTGCAGCGGTTCAAGAAGGTGGCTCACCACCACCTTCTCAAGGGCAACTAGGGATGGGCAATAAATGCTGACCTTGCCAGCGACACCCACATTCCATGAATAAATTAAAAAAATTAGCACAGACTGTGGTTTGAACTTGGGACTTTCATGGTCTGTGCATCTTAATTACTCACCACCTTACCCAGCTGAATTTATCCAATGATGAGACAATAGCAATAGGAAGAGTAATATTTAAAAGACCATGAAATTCAAATGGAAGAAACTAGTGAGTAAGAAATACAAACACAAATAGAACTGAGTTACCTGAGCTTACTAGGCTGGATTGCCATGACTTGTGCGCTGCGGGTGGCCCTCGAGTCTTTGTCCGAAAGACGGAACCTCTGACAGTACAGCACTCCCTCTGTACTGCATTTATCGTGTCAGCCATGGCTCAGTGGGTAGCACCCTCGCCTCTGAATGAGAAGGTTGTGGGTTCAAGTCCCACTCCAGAGGCTTGAGCACAAAAATGTAGGCTGACATTCCCAGTGCAGCACTGAGGGAGCGCTGTACTCTCGGAGGTGCCGTCTTTCAGCTGAGACATTAAACGAGGCCCCGTCTGCCCTCTCAGGTGGATGTAAAAGATCCCTTGGCACTACGTATTTTGAAGAAGAGCAGGGGAGTTCCTGGCCAATATTTATCCCTCAATCGACATCACTAAGACAGATTATCTGGTCATTGTCACATTGCTGTTTGTGGGAGCTTGCTTTATGAAAATTGGTTGCTGCTTTTCCTGCAACAGTGACTACGCTTCAAAAAGTACTCCATTGGCTGTAAAGCGCTTTGGGACGTCCGGTGGTTGTGAAAGGCGCTATATAAATGCAAGTCTTTCTTTCTTTCTTTGATTAGACACCCTTGCATTCAGCAATGGAAACCAGGACGGCCCTACTCTTGATTCCCTCACTAAGTTGATCCCAGCTGGGCTAGAAGTTGGGAGTGTTAGAGTGGCCTCAGTGTCCTGACCTAGGGAGAGGAGAAATCTTTCAGGGTTGCCGCTCCTGATCACCATCCCTTACCCCTGATGCGGAATGCTATTGTGTGGATCTTGGGTGAGGACAGGCTGAGCTGTGATAGCCCCCATGAGTGAGTAACCTGCCAACGCTGGCTGATTCATCTCGCACGCGAAAAATGGCTACTTGGGGTTTGAGCGGGTGCCCAGCGCCAGTGGATCTGCACCTCCGAATTAATCGGTCCTTCGGCAAAGTCTGGAAGTAAAGCTGGAAAGAAAGAAAAATAACTTGTGATTTGTATTTCTTTTTCAGACTCTGGTGAAGATCTTCTCGGGTCGTAAACCGATGTTATACAGTTTCCAGAACTCCCTCCCACGTCTGCCTGTTCCATCTGTAAAAGACACCTTGCGACGGGTAAGATGAAGGGCTGTAATAGCCAAGCAAAGTTTGGCTAGCTGTGGGGCAAGAACAAAGTACTTGAATCAACTCTCAACCTATTCAAGTACAAAACCTATGAATCTTTAACTTGAGCCTCTTTAACGCTAGGTTCTGAGGCTAAATGAGATTTTGTCGGTATGCTTGTGAGTCTGGGAGAAACACCAGGGAGTTGTATAACAAGATACAGCTGGGACAGAAACCTGGAATTGGGACAAAGCAAAGTTATAGTTGGGGTAGTTTAAGATATTCTGTTTTTGTTTTAGGTAGGTTTTTCCTTATTGATGCATGATTAATTTTAATTGCTCCATCATTGGCGGTCGTGCCTTCAGCCGTCTAGGCCCTAAGCTCTGGAATTCCCTGCCTAAACCTCTCTGGTCTCTACCTCTCTTTCCTCGTTTAAGATGCTCCTTAAAACCTACCTCTTTGACCAAGCTTTTGGTTATCTGCCCATATATCTCCTTATGTGGCTCGGTGTCAAATTTGATTTGATAATCGCTCCTGTGAAGCGCCGTGGGACATTTTACTACATTAAAGGCGCTGTATAAATGCAAGTTGTTGTTGTTGTTTAATATCATAATGTTTCAGCCTTAGTTACAAGGTACTATGCACTTGTCCTTGAAATTGCTTTATGTTTAGAATTCCCCCCAAAAACAGCTGCTAAAGTTTATATTTATAAAAGACAAAGGGCTAGAAATACGGTTGGTCAGCACCTCCCGTTAGCGCCTCCGGGGACGCTAACGACTTAACGACCGGGCGTGGTGAGATGAACGACTCCCGCTAACTTGGCCGAGAGGCTTGCAGCGGCGGTAACACTTTGCGCCACGATCACCTGCGCCCGGAGATGGTGACGTCATTGGTGTGCATAGCGCCCAGGACCCGAACTTCGGTTCCGCCCCCTGCAGCATGGCCGGGCGACAACACCGACAGCTGCAGGAGGCGTTGTTCGGGAGGCCGGGAGCTTCGGAGGCGCAAATAAAAAGGGGATGTTGGCGCGGGCAGGAGAAAATTTTTTAACAACGCTTCAAGTGATTTTTTTTTTCCATTGCTCCTGGGCCGCGACCGATCAGCCCGGCTCTCTGCCGGAGTGCATGGGGCTGATCTGGCCGGATCGCAGCTGCCATCGGGGACCAGCTCACTGGTCCCAATGCAGAGCCTGCAGCGATGGCCCTTCCCTTTAAGGGAGGGAAGGAG
This sequence comes from Squalus acanthias, assembly GCA_030390025.1. Classification (NCBI taxonomy): domain Eukaryota; kingdom Metazoa; phylum Chordata; class Chondrichthyes; order Squaliformes; family Squalidae; genus Squalus; species Squalus acanthias. The sequence goes on from CM059450.1 coordinate 9,841,811, forward strand.
CCTCAGATCTCGGCAGCGCCTGCGTCCTTTAGCGCTCCAGGAAGGAAATGGAGCGCTTGATTTAGCGCTCCACTTCCTTCCTGGAGCGCTAACACCGAATTTCGCGGGAGTCGACAATGATTAGCGCCTGGCGCTAATCCTTCAACTTTTCTTAATTTTAGCGCCCCAGCCGGGGCAATACCGAATTTCTAGCCCAAAGAGTGATAGTAAATCTCAGGTGTAAGATCTGTTGCGGGAGGCACCTCATTTCTCCATTCAGCATGTCAGGAGGCCATCGAATGATAGCCAAGCTAGAAATCCCATTATAAGTGTTGGTGAAAAATGAATTCACTCGAGTCTGTCTCAAAGCAGAAGATCACAGTTTATTTAACAGAGCGCTCTGGGAGAAGAGCCATAGACCCCGCAGTCTAGTAATCCACTTCTCAATTGTCATCGAGCAGCAGATTGTAAACTTGAGAAGCACCTTGATGCATTACATAGTACAGACGGGGGAGAAAAATGTAAGACCAAAATGCTTCAACACATCACGGAATGTGTGACCTCGACCTCACACTGAGCTGGATCACTCGAATGGTCCTTTTCCTATTCCTGCACTTCTTATTTTCTTACCTCTGTGACTTTAACCCACAACGTTCACAGCCAGAAGGCTCCTCCATCCTACACTACCTTTTGTACACTTAGCTGCAGTAGTTTATTGGCAGATCTTGTGTGCTCTTTAGTGAGTGTGTTTGAAATGTGTTTATTCTTTTCCCTATTTTCTCCCCCCCCATCCCCTTCAAGTTTTTGGAGTCGGTGAGGCCTTTGATGAACGAAGAGGACTTCCGACGGACAAAGGCCTTGGCGAAAGACTTTGAACGGAACCTGGGAGCTCGGCTGCAGTGGTACCTTAAACTCAAGTCTTGGTGGGCTGCCAACTATGTGAGTTAAGTGTTGTATTTTAGTTAAATAATGGGCCAGAAATTGGCTTTCCGGCTTCCTGCAGGTGCAAGCATCGCACGCGTACTTGCCTACCGCGCCTGCTGTTGTGCTTTGGGCCCACGAGGACTTCGGCTCCTGGGCCTCCTCCAGCTGCCGGCGCGCAGTGCTTGCGTATCCCAGGGGCGCAGTTAGTTCGAAGCGTCCCCTGGGATCACGTGGGCCATGGGGAGCCAATCCTAGCAGGGAATTTTCATTCATAGATTTGACAAGAAGACCTGTCAAATCTATGAATAGAGATCGGCCTCAAAACCACACTTAAACTTCAAATACATTTTTTTTTTAAATCACATTTTTAAAATAACTATAAGTTAAATAAATTAACTACTTTAAACAAAAATTTACATTTTTGAAAAAATTAATTATACTTTTTAACGGTGCTAAAAATAAACTTACCTTTCTTTAAAGTATCTAAAAAAGATAAACCTGTTGAAAAAATGTTTAAATTGTAATTAATTAACCACTTACAGGAAACTCTTGTTTATCCGGCACCCAAATATCCGGAATTCTCGCTTAACCGGCAAAAATCATCCTCCGAAAACTCCTCTCAAATAACCGGCAATGTTGCCGAGTTGCAGTCAGAGTCTCCGCGAACGCCGAGTACTCCGAAAACTCCTCTCAAATAACTGGCAATGTTGCCGATCCTGAGTCCGCGAACGCCAATTTAGTCAGTAGGGGTAGTTTTCAAAAGTGCCACTACTCGGCCTCCTGGCGCTGTCGGAAGTCCGAAACACTGCAGTAGCAGGAGTTGATTCTCCCGTGCTGCCGGGAGTCTCACTTACTGTTAAGTAATTAAAGAGTTATGGATTACTCTCAACTGGCAGTACTGTACTTAATCAAGCATCTTCCACCATCCATTTAACACAACATTCTGTAGGTGAGTATCCAAATACTGTATACTGCACATTTCTTGATTTTTTTATTTTTCTTTGTTAAAAATAGCCTCGGTAGATATAACTCTCTGTTATCCGGAACTTTCGATCAACCGGCACCACGCCGGTCCCGTCGGTGCCGGATACCAAAGAGTTTCCTGTACCTTGTTAAAAACAGGCCTTGCGCCTCCTTTTTAAAAGTGCAGCTTCTCCATACTTACCCTCCCGGAGAAACCTGAAAAAAAAAACCGAAGTTCGCTGCGTGCGCGCAGCCTCTCCCGCGCACGCGTTCGACTTCTGAACCCCTTCCTTCAGGGGAACGGAAGTTCCGGTTTCCCGCACATGCGCAGTGCATGCAGGAAACCGGCACTTCAGGTGGCCTTACGGGTGAGTACACAGCGCATACTCACCCGACAAGAGCCGAATTTCTGGCCCAATGCCTTCTAAAATGGATGTCTGCATATTTTTCCACACCGGGGCCCATATAGATTAAAAATTAATTGGGCTGCTTTCAGTAACTAGCTGAAGGTACTGATTTGGTCCTTCTTGACTGAATCAAGCCTTGGATGCGAGCTTTTGCAATTGGAGTGCTGCAGGCTGTTAACTCTTTGTGCTCAGTTAATAGGAGAGACTGGAGAAACTGGGGTTGTTCTCCTTAGAGCAGAGAAGGTTAAGGGGCGATTTGATAGAGGCGTTCAAAATCATAAAGGGTTTTGATAGAGTGAGTAAGGAGAAACCGTTTCCAGTGGCAGAAGGGTTGATAACCAGAGGACACAGATTGAAAATAATTGGCAAAAGAACCAGAGGTGACATGAGGGGAAAAAAATTATGCAGCGAGCTGTTATGATCTGGAATGCACTGCCTGAAAGGACGGTGGAAGCAGATTCAGTAATAACTCTCAAAAGGGAATTGGATAACTATTTGAAGGGGGAAATTTTGCAGGGTTATGGGGAAAGAGCAAGGTAGTGGGAGTAATTGGAAAGAGCCGGCAGAGGAACAGTGGCCCGAATAGCCTCCTCCTGTGCTGTATTAGTCTATGATTCTAATAGATCGGGATCTGTACTCGTATGAGCTGGTCCATTTTTCATGCCAAATGTTGTTCAACTGCAGGAGCTGCGCAACCTGGGACGACCACTCTGGATGAAAAATGAGGCTTGGGTCTTTGATGAGTGGGAGCAGATGGTGGCCCCGTGCTCTTTGAAGTTTAAAATTCTTGTTTTAATTGACTTGTGCAGCAAACAAACTCTCCGAATGGAGGGGATGAAGCAGTGAAGGGTTTTATTAATGGGGTTATTTTACTGTCCTGTCATTGCACCATTCCAGGTGAGCGACTGGTGGGAGCAGTACGTCTACCTACAGGGCCGAGAGCCAATCATGGTCAACAGCAACTATTATGCCATGGTAAGGATTTCATATGAATATCATGTATGGAGTTCGGTTCAAAGTATCTTTCAATTTGAGGAGCCAAGGTCCAAAGTGTAAGACACCAAGAATGAAAGAAGAAGGGAGTAAATGAATCGGGGTGGTGGTTAGAACATCGACAGACCAGCCAGATGGTTAATCTTCTTAATAATGAATGGTAAAAGCAATTGTTTTTCTTCCCCCTTCCCCAGTTTCCTCCCTCCTGCCCTGCAGGTAGTAATTCTCAGGGTATGGTTCAGTGAGCACCTGCAGTCCTCCTGCACCTCACCAACGTGGCTAGTCTTCACGTTGGCCCTGTACGCTGAGTGTTGGCCGGCCGCTCTTGGGCGCATCATAGCTGAACCTAATCCTGTTCTCACCTAACACCCCCTTTTAGCAGGGGGCAACTAGATAGTGATCAGGAGAGGTACGCTTGGCTGGTTTATTTTTTTCCTCCCTCACCTAAGGTTGCTGTGACTGCCACGGCTGAAACCAGCGAACCCAACAGAGACCACACAGATTGACCCTGGGACCTTCGTGGTCTCTGTGGCTCAGTGTCATTCTGCTCTCTAAGCCGTTGTGGGGGGGGGGGAATTGTTTAATGTGTTCTCTTTAACTAGGAATAATTGCTTTCCTTCTAACTACAGGATTTCTTATATGTGACTCCAACAACAATTCAAGCTGCACGCGCTGGTAATCTGGTCCATGCTTTGCTCCTTTACAGACGGAGACTTACTCATGAGGAGATCCAACCGGTAAGCACTTAACCTCTACGATGACATTAGTTAATGATGCACAAGTGTACTCTTTCACTATTACAATGACTGACTGGATGTTTGAAGGGCATACCTTCTTAACCCTGAGCAGGGAATAGCAGGAAGTTCTAACCACTGTCTGAGGTACAGGATGGGACTACCGTTGCTGGATTTTTCCTTGCGTTCCCTCCGGTTGTAATGCAGAAATGCCTTCCTGAAACTTCGCGCTCTTCTCTCCCAGCCTGGTTGAGAACTGGCAATATTCCAGACTAACTAATTTTGAATAGGCACGCTCTCACATTGGCAGGTGTCACCTCATGGGGCGGGGGGAGCTGCATGCTGTATGGCTGGAGCAACTGGGCAAACCTCTGCCCACCTCCCCTCATGAAAGTATCAGCTATTATTATGGTATAGTTCCCCTAATCCCGGTCACCCACTGCGCCCGTGACCATTCATAATGTGTGAAACTAGGCAGAGTGTTGATGGGCTGTTTGATCATGAAGGGCATCACATGAGGCAAGCTGAATCCTATCCTCACTTGATGTTCAGACATGTTAGACTAGGTCCTTCCGGTCTTTATGGCTCATTTAAACACTCCCTTTACCAACTGACTCATCAGGGAATGTTAATTTCACGTTTTACTATCTATGCACTCAGTTACTGTTCGGTGAATAAACTGTATTGTCCTATATTTTTGCCTACATTGCACATTTGGAGGACTGGACCTGCTCTTGCTGGGGTAGGTGGATCTCACTAGGTTTTGAAATTATAGTGAAAGTACGAGACAGAACTTGCTGCCTCTGACTGGGGCCTCATTAGTTCGCTCAGCAAACACGACTCAAACTGTACTAAAGTTAGGACCTGCGATTTGTGTCTGCCGTTCACTGCAACCAGTTCCCAGTTGCGAGTGGCGCTTATGGCAGAGGGGCGCACCGCATTCTAGTCGAGGCCACATACTGAGGGATGGGACAGTCTGAAGGATGAGTGAACGTGCCCTATCTTGGCAACACGGTGGCATAGTGGTTAGCACTGTTGCCTCACAGCGCCAGGGACCCGGGTTCGAATCCGGCCTCGGGTGACTGTCTGTGTGGAGTTTGCACATTCTCCCCGTGTCTGCGTGGGTTTCCTCCGGGTGCTCCGGTTTCCTCCCACAGTCCAAAGATGTGCGGGTTAGGTTGATTTGGCTATGATAAATTGACCCTTAGTGTTGGGGGGGATTCAATACGTGGGGTTATGGGGATAGGGTGGGACATGTGTCGGTGCAGGCTCGATGGGCCGAAATGGCCTCTATCTGCACTGTGGGGATTCTGTGATTCTGTGATCTTGCACATCCTCTCGCAGCTAGTTATGGAGCAGATGCCTTGGAACAGGTGGCCTACCAGCCCTCTCCGTCAGGAATGGTGCTTTGAATTTAAGGGAGGGGAACATAGGAACAGGAGGAGGCCATTTAGCCCCTGGAGCCTGTTTCACCATTCAGGGAGATCATGGCTGAGCTGTGACCTAACTCCATGTACCCGTCTTTGGCCCATATCCCCTAAATACCTTTGGTTAACAAAAATCTATCAATCTCAGATTTAAAATTAACAATTGACTGAGCATCAGTTGCCGTTTGCGGAAGAGAGTTCCAAACTTCTACCACCTTTTGCGTAGAAGTGTTTCCTCACTTCACTCCTGGAAGGTCTGGCTCTTAATTTTTAGGCTATGTCCCCCTAGTCCTAGACTCCCTAGGGAGTGGGGAAAAACATTGCATTTGTAATTGGGAATTACTTTTATATTTAAAAAAAAAAGTAATTTGCAAGCAGAAATGGGATTTGGTGTTTTCAGAGTTGATTGTAAACCGGTTGATTGTTTACTGAGAAAAATGGTAAAATATTAACTATTTATAGTTATAGGATGTCCTCAACAACTTGTATTTATATAGCGCCTTTAATGCAGTAAAACATCCCCCCAGGTAACGTCTGTGCCAATCACACAGGACGTCATTCAGGGTGATCTTTATTTTAGGTTGTTACCACACAGCTATGCATGACAGGAACACACACTCTGTTTTTCAGTTGGCAAACCCACAACCCTGTAATAAATGGTGCAGGAAAGGGGACTGTGTTTAATCCAGTGTATCATTTATTCAAGGTACCAGAGGGTTGCGCTTCAATGGGCCGAATGGTCTTGTTTTTGATTTGTCTTACGCTGCAAAAAAAAGTAATTTGATTGAATCTGGGGACGGGAGGCTGGGGTCTTGCCTGGAATTGAGGGCTAAAATCATTCTGTTAACATAGCAACAAATGCTTGCATAGAACTGAAATGAAAGGACAAAGATTTTTTACGCCCCCCTTTATTTCCTCAATCTCCCCCCCCCCCCCCCGCCCCCCTAGAAGGCACTGTTGGGGTGCATTTCCATGGGGGCTGGCAGCTCTCTGGTACTTGGTTTAGATGAAGTAGGGTGGGTGGGAGGAGGCTCGTGTGGAGCATAAACACCAGCACAGACCAGTTGTGCCAAATCGCCTGTTTGTGTGCTGTAAATTCTATGTCACTCTTATGTTTAGAAAGTGAGCATCAGTGGACTATTCGACTGCGAGGGCATCACCGTGAAGCCTGGTCCTGCCCTCCCCTGCCACCCATACTTGTGCACCTTCCAGTGGGAATCACCGTATAGTGATCAGGAATTGGTTGCACTTTTTAACTAACAGTAAATGAAGCAATTGGATGAAATCATTATTTTAAAATTTGGCTCTTGCCTTTTTAACTTTCCTTGCATTTCTTTTTAGGTCCCTCATGTATGCCACCCTCCTGTCTGCCACTGTGAGGGTAGGTAGACAGGAGCTGTGCAGCCTCTGTTTTGCCCTCTCTGCCTGATGGTGCCACTGAGATTAGAACTTCAAGTGTGTGGGGATTTATGGGCGCGTAAAACTGCGTACGTTTCAAATTGAGAGAGCAGGTAGCAGTCGTGCTCCCAGGTGCCACCAGTGCTACTGCGGCAGGGTTATGGGTGGTTTATTACCTCCACCGAGTGTCTCCCCAAGTGGGCCTCGAGCTAGATCTCTCTGGTTCAGATCTGCGCCCTACCACTTTGCAGTGTGTGGCAACTCATTAACCTGCTGTACCAACCTGTTCACTCACTTTGAATTACAGCTTAGATACGCTATAGTTTTTCTTTCTAAAAAAAAAGGTTGCTGTCTTGTCTTTTTTTTTGCTTTTTAAAAAAATATTGTCACAAAATAGAGGATAAACTAATTCGTAATTTATTTTTTTTTACATTTTTTTCCCCCTCCAATATCTGCCCATTTATGGCAACGTGAAATGACTTTTTCCACCTCCCAACATCTGACCCTGATTCCGTGGGCCATGCATGTCCTCCCCGCCCACCCCCGCCCACACACACACACTCTGTTTGAGCGCAGATTACTCTGCCGGGGTTCCCAATTCCTCTGTGTTCAGCACAGTGGGAACGAATGTTCAACACGACTCGACTACCAGGCGAGGAGACAGGTAAGATTGAAAGGCTGTGGGCGCAGTGCTGCTTGTAACCGCTCGGGGCGGGGGGTGGGGGGAATACTGCCCACATGTCACACGATTCGCGATTCGACAGCTGTCTCACTAACACTGATGGGTTAATCAGTAGAGAGCTAATTAAGCCACATTGGAATGCCTAGGGCCAGCACAGTGGTACAATTCATCAGACCTCCAGTTGGTTATGCTATGGCACAGCAGGTTTGCGCTCCTATACGGCGAAGTATTGGTAACAGACGTCACAGGCAGGGGATGAGCAGGGACTAGAACTTCTCCAGAGCTGAAGAGTCCCAATCAGTATTCCCCCTCTTTTTATTTTTGGGTGTGCGGCCCATTCACAGTTTCACGCATGCGCGAAATTTAATATTGGAAAAGCTGTTCCCGGGCTGCGCGGGATCGGCAGAGAGCTGTGCGGCCGCCCAGCTTAGAGGGAACGTTGGTTCCAATCATCCCTCTCCACCCATCCTCCCGGCGGGATCATCTCCTATATCTTTCAACGGTTAATTGTGGAACTGCATTAGCGGAGTGGAAGAGGCCTAGGTCCGGATTGGCTCCCTGTCTCTGCAGGGGTGGTGCCAGGCTTGGGGCTTTCGGGAGATGGGATGGGGGTGGCGGTGGTGGGAGAGAAAAGTTTTTTTTTTAAAAACATCACTGTATATCTCTGTGACAACACTAAGTTGCAGCTGGTCAGAGATCTCAAATCAAGTTACTTTGGTGACTAATTACAGCTTCAAGGATAACGTTGGAATTTCGTTATTTTAGAATAGTACAGTACAAGCATAGGAGGCCATTCGACCCATCGAGTTAGTCCCACTCCCCCTCGCTCTTTCTCCAGATCCCTGCAATTCTTTCTCCTTCAAGTATTTATCCAATTCCCTTTTGAAGGCTACTATTGAATCTGTATCCACCACCCTATCAGGCAGCGCATTCCAAATCCTAACCACTCGCTGCGTAAAAAAGTTTTTCCTCATGTTGCCTCTGGTTCTTTGGCCAATCACCTTAAATCTGTGCCCTCTGGTTATCGACCGTTCAGCCATTGGAAACAGTTTCTCTTTATTTACTCTATCTAAACCCTTCATGATTTTAAACACCACTATCAAATCTCCTATTAGCCTTCTCTGCTCCAAGGAGAACAACTCCAGCTTCTCCAGTCTATCCACGTAACTGTAATCCCAAGAACCATTCCAGTAAACCTTATTTTTTTTCCCCCCATCTTCCCTTCTCAACTGAAAGCGATGACTCATGCTGGGTATGGTTCCATAGCTATCAGTCACCTTCCTGTAACTTGCCTAAATATCCATTATTCTTCATGTATGAGCCTAGATAGAGAGTGTCCATGGAAGGCATCACAGCAGGCCTGACCCTGTCCTCACCCAGCATCCATAGACATACAGTTGCCAACTGGAATCACTGAATAGCAATAAGGGATAGAAACCGTGGCTCTTTTTCTTCCCTCTTTCTGCCCCCCTCCCCTTGCAGTCCCCTTGTATTTTTTTCTTCTCGTCTCTTGATAACACACATCCTATCTTTTTTCGACCTCATCTCCATCCTAAGGGCGTTGGAATCTCGTGGTAATGCTCCATTGGCACAGGGCACCCTCCAGGACCTCGCCTAAGTGACCATTCTTCATGAACGAGCCTAGACATTGTATAAGCAGGCTTGACAACCATGTAGAGCGTTACTGCCAAGTATAATCCCCACCCGGCGTCGACACAAGTGCACTTTTCAGCAGGAGTCACTGGATGGTGACCAGGAGTGCGCATCCTGGTTTAATTTTCTTTCCTGCAGCCCCAGGGCACCGAGGCCAGTTGCTGCGTGTTGCCATCTTGGCTCAGAGCAGTGAATTCAGAACAGACCAGGGATTGAACTTGGGCCCTTCAAGACTTCTTTTACACATTGACTTCAGTATCGGGGGAACAGCACTCCCTTCTTTCAGCCATAACCTCTGGTCTTACTCTGAAAAAGAAAGACTTGCATTTCTATCGCGCCTTTCACGACCACTGGACGTCCCAAAGCGCTTTACAGTCAATGAAGCACTTTTTGAAGTGGAGTCCCCGTTGTAATGTAGGAAACGCGGCAGCCAATTTGCGCACAGCAAGCTCCCGCAAACAGCAATGTGATAATGACTAGATAATCTGTTTTTAGTGATGTTGATTGAGGGATTAATATTGGCGCCAGGACACCAGGGATAACTCCCCTGCTCGTCTTCGAAATAGTGCCGCGGGATCTTTTACCACCTGAGAGAGCAGACGGGACCTCGGTTTAACGTCTCATGAAAGACAGCATCTCTGACAGTGCAGCAATTCCTGTGGATTTCTGCATAGCTTGGAGTGGAGGCTCTTAAACATGGTGATAGGTTTCTGCCCATATTGGACAGCCGCTGACAAAAAAAATGTAACCACACTTGTGGCATTGTTGCTGGGCAGTCTCAGTACTTGCAGCTAATGCTGGAGAAGCTCTCTGGCCTTGACAGTGTATTGTAGCCCATCACAGATAGCCAGCGGGGCTACCAGATTTCAAGGGGAGGGAAATCCACTCGCTGCCAAACTAGTAAGAGATTCTTAAAAAGAAGTCTTTTTAAACAAATCTGCACTCGCTAGTATTTATCACCAGTTGTCAGTGTTACACAGTCACTGTCGGACTCCCGCATTGTGTGGTATGCCTGGGTAGTTAATGCTCTCTCTTCATGCTTCTCACAGCAGCATTTCCAATGGGCCTTGGAGCCCTGTTTGTTTCTCGGTGGAATCTGTCCCCTCAAGTTCTCTCCTTCAGCTTTTTATTTTGTTGAATAACTTGTTCAAGTGAAATTTCCTGTTACACATCTTCTTTGAAATGCTTGTCCTGTAATATGAAGTTGTGTGTTTCTATTTTCCTCCCTGTCTACTAAAATCATCATTGATCCATCAGAGCATTAGGTCTTCTCGAGGGTATCCAGCAGACCTGTTCCCAATCCAGACCTGGGAAAACTAATCTCAAATTAACTCACTGAAAAATATTTCAATCCAAGGTTTGCACCGTGCAGGTGCCGTGGAATAACAAGACCCAACTTTCACTCACACGGTGAACGTACCTCTCCACCTTTTAATGGTCCAGTGTGGAGTACATCTTCTCCTTGCGTGGCGCTCAGATCGATGTTAACACTTCAGTTTTTGCTGGAGCCTGTTGCCAAGCAGTGACAAAGGAAAGCCCCAGGCAGCTACTTTTCAGTCTAGTTTATAAGTAAACTGATGAGGATCAATTCCGAAACCATTGTCCAAAACTACCATTTTGTGAGAGTGTGCGTGTGAGTGAGTTTTTAAAATTTAATTAATTTCATAGCAGCAGCCTTAGCCCATTCACTTTTGATGCCATAACACCGCTTGGGAAATCCAGGCTTGAGTTTCCTAACTCTTTAAATTATTCCTTGGGTTAACATTTTGGGTGGAGACCTTCCGTTGGAGCTTTGCTGAAGGTTATCCGCCCCGAAATGTTAAACTATCCATCTCGCTCAGGTGCCGGTGGGCTTCCAGCATTTTTGTTTGTGATGCGCCATTTTCACTTTTTCTTTTTATTCCCACCACTGGAAGTAACGTTCAGAGCGGAACTGGGTGGTGCTGTGGCTGTCTTTTGTGACACTCGCACCATTATGGGAAGCCTCCGCTCAGTTCCGAGCCCACAGCAAAAAAAAATCAGCCCACCATTTGACACCAAAATTGGTCTCTCAACCCGGAGAAGCCACAAGGATCCTTGGAATGGAAATGCCATGCTGGTGCAGTAGAGGGGTTCCCTTCTAAGATTTGGGTTATTTGAGGTGATGTGTTGGGGCAGTTGCAGGAGATTTGTGCTCCACATAACCTGCGCTGTACTTGAGCCAGTGAGCGTTTGTTGCTGTGTGTACAGAGTTGGAAAATGCCATGTCGCCCAGCTCCAACCACAAAAGGAACTCGCGCAAACTTCTTACAGCCATTTTGGACCAAAAGTTCTAAGGATTCGAAGTCAAGTAATAAACTTAACATTGAAAAAACTGGTTGTGCGTTGTGTCCATGGTGACCTGCATCTGAATAGGCTCCATATTACGAAGAGGAGCCAGTTCATAATCTACTCTGGGGAAAGGTTTCTTTTGTTCACTAGTTGTAGCAAAATGATCAACTTGTTCTTTGTAAACATCTTTGAGATCTTGCTCCAAATAGCACACAGAAGAAATCTTCCTGCCTGCTTCTCAAATTTGGCACTTTAGTTCCCCGTCTCCTATTTTCATTTTCGTTCCCCCATATTCGCACCCTGTTCTTGGACGGTCCACCTCCTGGGCACAAATTCCCTGGTACCTCGATTGACTAGAGTTGTGATGTGTTCATTATCTCTGATTACACTTCTGCAGGTGGAAGAATCTGACTTACTGTGTTTTTTTATTTCCTCTTTCTCTGCTGTATTATAGGTGTGTTGCTTGCAGTTTCTTTGCATGTCCGTGTGTTATTCTTTCCTGTTTTTTTTCTGCCTCTCTTCAGCTATTGATTCGAGGTGTTGTCCCCATGTGTTCTAATCAATATGAGAATATATTCAATTCATCCCGCATCCCAGGTGTAGAGTCAGGTACGATGTCAATTCTTTTCTGGAGCTGATAAACTTTATGCTATGATTATACTGGGCTCTCAAAGCAAGTGGGCTGTGAAGAGTAGCTGGAGGCGTGAGCCTCTCAATTCAGCTGCTTATGGTCACGGACCAAAAGACTGCTTTGAGAGCCTCAAGGCGCAGATCTGTTGGTAAGGATTGGCGTCGCAGCCTGCTAAAAGCTGGTTCGAGGCAGAGGCCTTTCAGTCCTGCTGACGAGGATCACTTGTAAAGGCTGCTGGAAAGTGCCTGGATCCTAGCAACGTCTCACTGTTGACGGTGAGGGTCTCGGCCGCAGCTTGCCTGCTCGGCACCGCAGGGTGCTGACTTGATTGCAGAATGCTAAAGATCTCCGGAGGTGGGGTCTCTTAGCTTTGCTGCTGATTGTTCGATGGTTTCATCTACCATGAGATCGATGTCTCAAACATAAGCCTCTTGGCTGAAGGAAATTTAGACGGGAATTTGCTGTACAAAGTACTCCCCCGTTTCTTTAAAGGAAAGCGATAGCTCCTCCCCACTGTAATGGCTTGTGAAGACCTGTCACTTCGGATCTCCTCTCATTGCAAGCTGCTCCAGCGATGTAGGTTGCTGGGGTGGTGGCCTATGAGTGTTTCCTGAGCAGCTTCATTGATTTTAATGGCCTAGCGGTTTAATCTGGAGGTGCCTGCGATGGGGCAGTACTTTGTACAGAGAGTTGCACCCGCCCCCCCACCCCCCCGAGCCTTTCCTCCTTTGATAGCTTATTCATTTGGTTTAAAAATGAAGCATACCAGTTTTATTCACCGACCCTGTTGAATTTGCAGACAACTTGCAGCACCGTTTGGACAGCAAGCACATCATGGTCTATCACAAGGGTCGTTATTTTAAGGTTTGGGTGTATCAAGGTGGGCGCCTTCTGAAACCCTGTGAGCTACAGATACAGTTCCAGCACATCTTGGATGATACTTCTTCACCTCAGCCAGGTGAGAAGTATCTGGCTGCACTGACGGCAGGAAACAGGTGAGAACTTTGTTTGTTTAAATTTTTACTGCCACTATTTTACCTCGTTTGAGGGCGCACTGACTCTTCTGGATGTATGGTTCCATGGGAGCTGGCAACACTCTGGCACATCGTCCAACTGCACAGTGAGTGAGGGTGGAAAAAAGATTTACAGGGATGATGCCAGAAATGCGGGGGTATACCTATCAGGAAAGGATGAACAGGCTGGGTCTCTTTTCTCTTGAAAAGAGAAGGCTGAGGGGTGACCTAATAGAGGTCTTTAAAATCATGGATGGTTTTGATAGAGTGGACACAGAGAGAGTGTTTGCCACTTGTGGGGAAGAGCAAAACTAAAGGCAATCAATATAGGATAGTCACCAAGAAATCCAATAGGGAATTCAGAAGAAACTTCTTTACCCAGAGAGTGGTGAGAATGTGGAACTCGCTACCACAGGGAGTGGTTGAAGCGAATAGTATAGATGCATTTAAGGGGAGGCTAGATAAGCATATGAGGGAGAAGGGAATAGAGGGTTATGCTGATAGAGTTAGATGAGGAAAGACGGGAGGAGGCTCGAGTGGAGCATAAAAGCCAGCATGGACTGGTTGGGCCGAATGGCCTGTTTCTGTGCCGTATATCCGATGTAATCCTATGTAGTGTCAGCAGTCTATTCAACTGAGAAGGACTTTGTAACTCAGCATCCACACGTTCTACTGGATAATGATTAGGAATGGGAACTTGGTGAATTTCTTTTCCTTGCCTAGTCCAGAGGTGCTGAAACAGATCGTAATGCCCCAACACATGCCCTGGCTATAGTCAGCTAATTCAGCACAGGCTCATTAAACCTGGGAGTTTCTGATCTGTGTGGCATAGTACAAGACCGAAAGTAGTACCTTTGCCCACTGGGCTATTGTGGGTTTTTTTTTTAAGTTCATCTTCCACTCTTCTAACCAAGCAGCTCTTTGACTTCTGCCCTCTGGAACTAATTCCCGGCTTGCTTTTGATAACCTCCGCAGTACTTTCTCGAACACATTAGATTTTCCTTTTTTTCTTCATCAGATGTTTTTCTGGAAAAGAAATACATTGTTTTTGTTACTTTATTGGGATATCACTTTTTTTTTTATCCTGTCCTCTAAGCAGATTTATATAGTTCCGCTGGGGAAACTTTCCCGTAGCTTCACAATTATCATTGCATTTTCTTAGCCCCTCATTCTCCCCAGTAGAGTGCATCATGCCTTTGCCAACAGGACAGCTAAACAGGCACCTGATTCTTGGACTCTCCCAGTGGTGCTCCTGCACTAGCATGCTCCTCCTTCCCAAATCGCCCTGCTGAGGTTGGTCACTCGCGATGAGGAATTGCGGACGCTTCCGAACGCGGTGTGGCCGGTTCATTCCGTTCTGCGTTTTACACGGTTTCCTCCGAAGCTTCATCCTGAGCCCGCCACAAAATTAAGCAGGTGCCTCATAACCTTATCAGATGGCAAAGAGTAGGAGGAGCTACGGAGCTGCGTCGATCAGGAAGGTTTCAGGTTTGATTGCGTTCTGTGCTGATATAGCAGGTCTCGGTCAGGTGGGTGCGATATAGCGTAGTTGACTTCAGTGCTTCTGGGCTAGGAAGGGGGCAGAAGCAGCCAGGGTTCCAACTTCCGATCGCTATTCAGTGACCTCTCTTACAGTGTGCCTGGAACTAGAGTGGGGTTCAGGATCGAACTCAGCCGGGTAGCATCCCACGGTCGAATACACTGCCGACAGTCAGTGGTCCCGGCTCATGCATGCAGAATAATGACCATTTGAGCAAGAATGCTGGACGGTTGCCTGAACCTGTGGACCCGAATTGCCATTAGTTTAGTGCGTTTGGGGAAGGAGGGGAGAAAAGGTGGAAGAGTATTGACGTTGCCTGTTTTATGTTCCACTGCTGAGTAGAGTTCCCTGGGCTAAGGCGCGGAAATCATACTTCAGCACCGGGAAGAACAAGAGTGCACTGGACAGCGTGGAGAGAGCAGCATTCTTCGTCACTTTGGACGATCTTAAATTTGACCTGTATGTGGAGAACCAGGTGAAGTCGCTGGATGAATATGCCAAGTCGCTGCTACATGGCAAGTGCTATGACAGGCAAGTGGGATTTTTTTTGGGTGGTCAGTCAGTAGTAGAATACAGACACAAATGTTTCTGCATTGTGAGTACTGTGAAAAAGAAAACTGTGGCTCGAAGCTGCTCTTTAATGCACTAGAAAGCTTATTTAAAAGAAAGCAGCAAATGTAATTGCCTCAGGAAAATGTTTTATTCTTTATCTCTTGACTTGTCACACTTATCAATTCTTTTCCTCATATGTTTCACCCCGACTCTCCAGAAGGCAGTCACTCCTACTGGTGTACAATTCCACTGTAAGCTGCCTGGTAATATTGCCTAAATGGCCATTTTTCGTGTTTGACCAAGACAGTAACTATTGGCTGGCTATTCAACAAGGGGGAGCATCATATCCAAGCTTTATCCTGTCCTTGCCGAATATCCCCACTTCCTTGCTTTCCAACAGCATTCGGGAGCAGGAACTCGGGCAGATTTATTCTCTATGGTTGTTGCCTCCCTAGTCGGTTATTAAGGGAATAACCCCTCCCTAAGAAAAGCGATTCCTCTTACACCTCCAGTTGCCACCCGATTCCTTGCATCAGAACTTTCTAAAGTAATAGACGCCGCTGTTGTCTCAAATTATCCATCACTTTGAAAAGTTCTGACCTAATCCATGATCAAGGGAATGATTCCAGTATGCTGCTCCACTGCTGGTCTTGACTGTGTTAAGTATCTGATTGTCTCCAAAAACTTTGACGGGATGTTGCCCATTGTACTTCGAAACAGGTTAGCTTTGTCTGGTCTTCCATCAGCGTTGTGTCATAGCCCTCTAGCTCACTCTCAGATGTTTCTCTCTGCGCTGTAGTTCATTGCTCACCACTCTCTTTCCATCCGCTCGGACTACTGTCTGTTCTTTCTTCCCATAAATGACCTTCTCCATTCATCATCTAGCCTTATCCACTTTTTTTTTTACTAAATATTTCAATCTCCAGTGATCAGATTCCTTCCATGTTGCACACCCACAGCGCACCCAGCCTCCTTGCAGTGTCATTGCTGAATCAGAGTATGTCGATCTCCATAAGACGCAATGGGTCAATTAACATTCTTCAGAAACTCAGTCCTCGCTTCATGTCTCTCCCAAACCAACTAACAGCTTTCGCATTTTACCTTTGTGTCTCAAACTTGATTTATTACCTTTCTTAGCCACAATACCGCAAGTGGAATTTCCACATCTCTAGCACTCCCAAAGAGGCCTCCAAAGAGCTTGTTTTCCTCTTTCGTGCCAAGCTGGTGAATCGCAACAAAGCTGAAGACTCTCATACCACTTCCCTGCCAAGGAGTGCTTCTCTAATGCTCTCTTGTACACTAAGACGAGGTACAAGAAGAGGCTTGTCCTTTAATAGTCTACCTTCTCTCACCTCTAGACTCCAACCCTCTACTTTCATGCTCGTCGCTTTTCTGAACTTTCCTCTCTTGTTCCTCCTAAACTGGCAATATGCTGTCGTATATACACTTCCTTCTCCCTGCATCCTCACTGTTTCAACTTCTATCCCAGGACTGCAAAACTGTCAAATTCTTTACCTCCCTCAGTCTCTCTTTAAAATCTAAACTTCGTCTCACCTAATCACGAGAAGAAGACAGAAAGAACTGGCATTTATACAACAACCTCAGGACGTCCCAAAGCGCTTCACAGCCAATGAAGTATTTTTGAAGTGTAATCACTGTTGTAATTTAGGGAAACATGGCAGCCAATTTGTGCACAGCAAGCTCCCACAAACAGCAATGAGATAAATAACTAGATAATTTGTTTTAGTGTTGTTGATTGAGGGATAAATATTGGCCGGGACACTGGGAGATCTTTCCAGCTCTCCTTCACATAGGGCCATGGGATCTTTTACGTCCACCTGAGAGAGCAGATGGGGCCTCATCTAAAAGATGGCACATCTGACAGTGCAGCACTTCCTCAGCGTTGCACTGAAATGTCAGCCTGCATCTGTGCTCAAGTCTCTGACGCTTAAACCTTCTGACTCGGAGGCGAGAGTGCTACCAATAAGCCACGGCTGACATAAGAAATAGGAGCAGGAGTAGGCTAAACGACCCCTCGAGCCTGCTCCGCCATTCAATAAGATCATGGCTGATCTTCTATCTCAACTCCACTTTCCCGCCCGATCCCCATATCCCTCGATTCCCTTAGAGTCCAAAAATCTATCGATCTCAGTCTTGAATATACTCAACGACTGAGCATCATCAGCCCTCTGGGGTAGAGAATTCCAAAGACTCACAACCCTACTGACGCTACTTACTGATTTACCATACCTTCTCTACTATTTTCAGCCTGGGTGTGGAGTCCTGCACTATAGCCCTTCACCTAGGTTTATCAGTGAAATTGACCCTGTCGTGGCTGAGATCAGCTTCAGCATGGACCAGGGATCTGTCTGGTCTGCATAGTTCGACGTGCTAGGTTAAAGATTTACTTGGCAAAAGCTTGAAGGGAAGTAGGAAAGAATTTGAAAGCAGGTTTACCATCATCACTCAGGCCTGTCATCTGTCTTGGAGTGATATTGGCAGAGTTTTAGGATAAAGTTGTATGGGTATCCTGAGTTAGGGAATGGTACATTGTACAAGGAGGAAGGAGCCTAAAGTGTGTGTGCGCGCGCATGTACATGATGCCACTGTCTTTAACAAGCTTAAATGATTCCTATTATTTATTTATTTTCGTCCAGGTGGTTTGATAAGTCATTCACCTTCATTGTGTTTGCAAATGGCAAAGTGGGATTGAACGCAGAACATTCCTGGGCTGATGCACCAATCATAGGACACATGTGGGAGGTAAAGGAACTGTCTATTTCTTACTCAGATGAACCTCTTAAGTACAGTGTCCTAACCAAATACACAATGGTGTTTCCTGATTAATAAATCAATCTGGGTCTTTATTCTGAAATAGTTGGAACAAGTACCCCAGAATATGGTCCTTCAGTAATTTTATCACTGATTAATTTTACCATTGTATGAAGAGTAATCTTTCTCAAAAAATAATCCAAATGAGAAATAATAAAACTTTTGTGTCAAGGATGTCAAGGCTTTGGAGAGGGGACAGAGGAGATTTACCAGAATGCTACCAGGGATGAGGGACTTCAGTTATGTGGAGAGAGATGGAAACTGGGATTGTTCTCCTTCGAGCAGAGACGGTTAAGGGGAGATTTAATAGAGGTGCTCAAAATTATAAAAGGTTTTGACAGAGTAAGTAAGTAAGGAGAAACTGTTTCCACTGGCAGGAGGGTCGGTAACCAGAGGACACAGATTTAAGATAATTGGTAAAAGAACCAAGGGTGAGATGAGTATTTTTTTTACGCAGCGTGTTGTTATGATCTGGAATGCACTGCCTGAAAGGGCGGTGGAAGCAGTTTTCAGTAGTAACTTTCAAAAGAGAATTGGATATATACTTGAAAAAATTTGCAGGGCTATGGAGAAAGAGCAAGAGAAGCGGGACGAGTTGGATCGCTCTTTCAAAGAGCCGGCACAGGCACGATGGGCTGAATGGCTTTTTTTCTATGCTGTATGATTCTACGATTCTTAGCAAGTGCTGTCTTTGCTCTTGATCGTGGCCATTATGTGGCCAGCAGCTGCCACATTTGACCCCTTGTGACCCCACCTCATTGTCTTTGTTGTATTTTGCTATCGTCTTTGATGTAATGTTTTCCTGACTGACCTGGTTGGACACCATCCACACCTTTGATTGCCGTGATTGTCTCTGTGCCGAGGTGTGATAAAGGGCAGTTAGAAAGATTAACTGTAGTCGTCTGGCATTGTTCTCTGACTATATATGCTGTGCCCATATGCATCTCTTCACTTCACTTCACCTGACGAGGGAGCAGCCGCTCCGAAAGCTTGTGATTTCAAATAAAGCTGTTGGACTATAACCTGGTGTTGTGCAACTTCTCACTTCTGTCCACCCCAGTCCAACACCGGCATCTCCGCATTATGTGGCTTGGCAGAGCAGTCCTGGCTCGGGGGCTTTTAGAAGGAGCGTCCAAGCCAAGACATGTTGGATGGGATCGTACAGGATGCGAATGGAAAAGTAGTACAGCTGGGGCTTTGAACGCTTTCAACAGTGAAAATCCGCCTGCCATGCTTTGCAGGACCATATGACGCCAAGAGGCAAAAAATCCCAGCAGCAGACATTTTACCACGAATAAAAAAAAAAATCCAATCAGAATTCACCGACTATAATTGTGCGTGAATGCTCAAACCAGCACTGAAACTCTGGACCTAATTGCAGGGGACTTGTTCTTCCACTCTGCACGGATGGCAAAATGGTATCGAGTGCAGACATGCAACAAGAAGCGCATCATTTTAATTGTGGCACTCAAAATACCTAAAACAGCTTTAGAAGGCTAGGCGCAACATGTCAAAACACCAACCGTTCAAAAGCCATTGACGGAGTTAGTTTGTTCCAGCCACACACACAAAAAAAGCCCAGCAAAGTTGCTACAAAAGCAGCAGAAAATTGCAGGAGTTGCCTCAATGACTTGTGTTGAATAAACTGGGTAAAACTGAGTTCAACAGAAGAGACACACGTGTACCTAAGGAGGGGGGGGGGGGGGAGAAAAACTAAGGATGGCTGGAATATTCCACCTTGTGCAAGCAGGACCCGACTCTTCATCCGCCTCCAGTATTTTTCTGGTAAGTTCATTATTTTATGAATCCTCCTCTGATTCTTCAGGTATTTCAGTTTCGACTATTGCTATTAAATATTGAATAACCAATTCCTGTAGCTTTTATTGTGCCACGGGTGAGCAATCCTTCCTGGCTGTAATTATACTTGTGTCCTTATGGATGTAGTAGCTTGTCTACCAGCAGCGATTGGTCTATTTCACACATGATCTCAGAAGCAATGTTCCCTCTAATTTTCTTTTGGGCTGCGCGGCCCGTTCAAAATTCCGCACACGCGCGCGGCTTTTCCCATTTAAAAGCCGGTGAGCCGGCTTGGAGGGAACTCCAGACCGCCGCGCAGCCGCACAGCTTGACGGGAACATTGGCCAGAAGCTGATCTGGTTGCATTTATAACAAAGCCACCTGTAGATTTCAAGGATGCAGAGTAACCTTTTTGGAGCTGCTTTTCACGCAGTCAGAGGCTAACGTTTCTATATAGCGCCCCCCCCCTCCCCCCCCCCAAAAAATAAAAGTTGCATTGGGATAGCACTTTATCGAAACATCTCAGGCTTCGCACAATTAATTACTCTCGAAGCACACTGACTCTTGTTCTGTGGGCGGAATGGACAATGGGATTGGAACAGCAGAGGAAAATAGGAAAGTAAAAAAGAAAGACTTGCATTTATATAGCGCCGTTCACAACCACCGGACGTCCCAAAACATTTTACAGCCAATTAAGTACTTTTTGAAGTGTAGTCACTGTTGTAATGTGGGAAACGCGGCAGCCAATTTGCACACAGCAAGCTCCCACAAACCGCAATGTGATAATGACCAAATAATCTGTTTTTTAGTAATGTTGGTTGAGGGATAAATATTGGCTAGAATACCAGTGATAAATCCCCTGCTCTTCTTCAAAATAGTGCCATAGGATCTTTTACGTCCACCTGAGAGGGCAGACGGGGCCTCGGTTTTAGCGTCTCATCCCTCAGCACTGCACTGGGAGCATCAGCCTAGATTTTTGTGCTCAAGTCTCTGGAGTGGGACTTGAACCCACGACCTTCTGACTCAGAGGCACCCACCTGAGACACGGCTGAGACATAAGTAAGGAATGGAAAATGTGGATAATAAAACAGAGTATGGTACAATAGGTAAAAATAATTTTAGAAGAAGAGAATAGGACAAAATAGAAAGCAGGGAGAGGATTTCTTCTGGGTCTTGGCGCTAGCAAAATTGTCGATGATTTTGCAGTACCGAGCGCACAGCGGACATCTTTCCCTGTGGTGAATAAACTAAAGTCGTTAGAATCTTTTTAAAGTTACGTTTGAAGTGTTTATCTCAGTAATATATGGTTAATAATTGCAATGATAAAGCTCCTCTGACATTTGAGTAACTTTGTTACCTTAATATCAGAGATTGTTTCAGTGCCACAATGTGTGAGCTGAAAGGTTTGTTTTAAATTGGCTGGCCCTAGAAGACTATAGTTACTGGGAGATGCCAGTGATTTACGGCTTAAAGCAAGCACAAAAATTCCCGGTCTATAAATCAGTTACTTTTCCATAAGTTCAACCTGGTAATGTTCAACATTTCTGCCAAATGTTACTGTTTTATTGTCTGAATGAAACTAAAACGTTTCCTCTTTATCCCCGCAGATGATTCTTCCACATCTTAGTGTTGGAACAGCAGTAAACTATTGTGGCTTCAGAGGAGATCTCTGTCCCACATGAGGAACTTGGTGTGGTTGAGGAAGGTGTGGACGTGCAACAAAGTCCTTGCACTGTAAAAATCATTATTTTTTTTTATTTTCCTGACTATGCAGTTTTTTTAATTGTTGAATAAAACGTTGTATCGATCACTTCTTTATCCTGTGTGTCTTTCCTTCACCATATTCATATTTCAATCGCATTTTGTGTAAAAGTTGCAGCTTGGTAGTGCAGCGTGGCGTTTCAGCAGTTGAATTGAGTTTTGGAATGATCTGTGCCACAGGCCCTTCTTTACTTCTGTGTTCCCTGCCATTCGTTCTGGTTTGTACCGTGTCAGAAATTTACAGAACTCTACGTCAAAAATATAACTTATTTTGCAACTATGAACCAAAGTAAATTACATAGGATATACAGCACAGAAACAGGCCATTCGGCCCAACCAGTCCATGCCGGCGTTTATGCTCCACTCGAGCCTCCTCCCGTCTTTCCTCATCTAACTCTATCAGCATAACCCTCTATTCCTTACTCCCTCATGCTTGTCTAGCCTCCTCTTAAATGCTATTCGCTTCAACCACTCCCTGTGGTAGCGAGTTCCACATTCTCACCACTCCCTGAGTAATATGAATTCCCTATTGGATTTCTTGGTGACTATCTTATATTGATGGTCTCTAGTTTTGCTCTTCCCCACAAGTGGAAACACTCCCTCTGTGTCTACTCTACCTTTCTTCATTTTAAAGACCTCTATTAGGTCACCCCTCAGCATTCTCTTTTTAAGAGAAAAGAGCCCCAGCCTGTTCATCCTTTCCTGATAGGTATAACTAGGTAAACTAGGCTAGGATCATTTAGTAGACCAGAAATTCAGTATTGATGGAGTTTGGTTGATTATCTCTTTAATTTAGGGCCTAAAAGCCTTTGGTAAAGCTGCAGCATTGGTTCTACAGTTTTACAGTGAGAATGTATTGAGAACATTTGTGTTAGAAAAGGCATAAATAACAACAAACTTGCATTTATATAGCGTTTGTAACGTAGGAAAATGTCCCATGGTGCTTCACGGAACTGCAGCATACAGAACAGTCTCTGGTTTACAGTTCTCGCTGTTTGTACTGGGGAAGAGTTAAAAATGCATGTTTTTCTAATTAAGTTGTACCAAATTTACAAGCTTTCTTCAGTCATAGTACAATATGGAGTGCATGGTACATTGTAGACAGAAACATGCATTGAGCATCTGACGCATTTCAGTACTCTCTTGTACTACTTCCAGCATGATTCAGGTTGCTCCTGGCAGGGGCAGTCGGCAGGGTGGGACAGGAAAATTATTGGACAAAGAGAAAAATAAAGACTTGCATTTATATAGCGCCTTTCACGACCACTGGATGTCCCAAAGCGCTTCACAGCCAATTTACTTCTTTTATTGTGTAGTCACTGTTGTAGGAAACGCGGCAGCCAATTTGCGTACAGCAAGCGTCCCACAAACAGCAATGTGATAAGGGCCAGATAATCTGTTTTTTAGATGTTGGTTGAGGGATAATAATTGGCTAGGACACGGGGGATAACTCCCCTGCTCTTCTTCAAAATAGTGCCATGGGATCTTTTACATCCACCTGAGAGAGCGTCTCATCTGAAAGACGGCACTTACGAGCACACTTAGTGCTCAAGTCTCTGGAGTGGGGACTTGAACCCAGAACCTTGTGACTCAGAGTCAAGAGTGCTACCAACTGAGCCACAGCTGACACTTAGGTGTTACATGGCCACTGTGGGTGTTCAGCAGGCCGGTGGGATGCTGTCAGCCTTCCGTTCATTGAGTGGCCTCATGTTCCCTTTGATGTGGGAGCATGAGAATTTTTTGGGAGGGGGTTTGAGTTGTGTGCACTAGCAGGAAGGAAGGGGGCGACATCTGCCTTGAACATTTGTATGAAAGCTAAAATCACTGGCGGTCTTTGGTGCCTCACACAAGTGGCCATTCTTCACGGTGAGTTTCGGCAGGCTGTTCAGTCATGGAGTCCAATCCTGTTCTTGACCGACATCAAGACATTTTCCAGTAGTAACCTCTGGACAGTGATCAGGGGCAGGAATCCTGGCTGATTTTTCTTCCCTTCCCCTCCATGGCCCAAGTGCATTGAGGCCCTTTGTAGCACCCCTACTGCTGCCCTTGTTCAGCTCAACTAACCTCACATACCAGGGACTGAAGCTGGCACCTTCTGATCTGTATAGCTCAGTGCAGCCGGTACCCAGTAAACCATCAGAGGACCTCGAGACTGTGGATGTTTGTTTTTGCCAAATAAATAGTGTGCATGATTCAAACTGGTTGGTTCTGCCAAGAGTACAATTCTCAATCTGGCAGAAAATTTATTAGTGCCTGGATGATTCATGTAGCCTTGGGAGTGTTGTGAAAATGTTTGTCTCAATTTGGGAGGGGAGAGTTAAGGATGAGGTCAGGTACCGTGTGGTGAATTGTTAAAAACATTTTTGTAAAACAGTAGGTTTTTTATGAACTGGATACTAAAGGTGTCAAATATTGGTTCATGCTCTTCTAAACAATGCTGAACAGCTATACAAAGCCCTGGTTAGGCCACACCTGGAGTACTGTGAGCAGTTCTGGGCACCACACTTTAGGAAGGATATATTGGCCTTGGAGGGAGTGCAGTGTAGATTCACCAGAATGATACCCGGACTCCAGGGGTTAAGTTACGAGGAGAGATTACACAAACTAGGGTTGTATTCCCTGGAATTTAGACGGTTAAGGGGGTGATCTGATCAAAGTTTTCAAGATATTAAGGAGAACAAATAGGGTAGATAGAGAGAAACTATTTCCACTGGTTGGGGAGTCTAGGACTAGGGGGCATGGGTTAAAAATTAGAGCCAGGCCTGTCAGGTGAAATTAGGAAACACTTCTACACACAAAGGGTGGTAGAAGTTTGGAACTCTCTTCTGCAAACGGCAATTGATGCCGGATCAGTTGTTAATTTTAAATCTGAGGTTGATAGATTTTTGTTAACCAAAGGTATTAAGGAATATGGGCCAAAGGCGGGTATATGGAGTTAGGTCACAGATCAGCCATGATCTCATTGAATGGTGGAACAGGCTCGAGGGGCTAAATGGCCTCCTCCTGTTCCTATGTTCTTAGAACAGCATGTATTCTCCTTAATAATTGATTTCTAGTTATTTTTTCCCTCTCACAGTTTCCTTATTCTGCACCTTTGTTGTTCCGCAGTATGCATTGGCCACAGACTCCTTCCAACTGGGGTACAATGATGACGGTAACTGTAAAGGCGAACCAGACACCACTGTGTTGCTACCACAGAGACTGCAATGGAACATCCCAAGTGAGGTGAGACCTTTACTTTTCCACTTCCGCTGCCGCATTGTTCCCTGGTCCTCTCCTGAAGGTTTTGACTTCTTGCTGTGGTTTACTTCCACTGGTGCTAAAGTGGAAGTCGCCAGATAAGCAATCAGGTGGGATCCTGCTGGTTTTTCTTTCCGAAGCTAATGGTTTTATGTGTTGAGTGTAGAGAGCCGAGCCATGTTCTTGAACTCACCCGCCATCCACACGCACACTTGCCAGCAGAGGATCCCCGGTAAAGATCAGGACTGGGAACTCAAATCAGATTTCTTTCCCTCGGTGTTAAGACCAATATTGGCCCAGAAATTAAACACTGAGCGTTCCTGCGGGGGTAAGGCTTCCCCGCGATATCTCACTGCGCGCCTACCTTTTCCCTCCGGGCCCACACGAACTTTAGTTTCAAGGCTGCAGCTGTGCAGTGCTTGCGTGACCCACAGACGCAGTTAGTTCGTGCGAGCTCTGGGATCACGTGATTCAGTTAGAGCCAATGGCAGCACACCATCTTTCATTCATAGTTTTGACAGGAGAACTGTCAAAGCTATGAATACAACTTACCCCCAAAAGAACAGCTAAACCTCAATTAAATTTTTTTTAAAAACCATCACATTAATAAAATAACTATAGTTAAATAAATTAACCACTTTAAACAAAAATTTTAATTTTTGAAAAAATTTAAAATCTTTTTAAAAGTTATAAAAATAAACTTACCTTTCTTTAAAGTCTCTAAAAAAGATAAACCTGTTGAAAAAAATTTAAAATAATACTTAATTAACTACTTACCTTGTTAAAAGAGGGTCTTACGCCTCCTTTCTTTATGTGTAAAATCTTCCATGCTTACCTGCGCGTTCAAAGCACTAAGTGCACTGCGTGCGCGCAGCCTGTAGCTCGCACGCGGTTCACTTAGGAACCGCCCCCTTTTGAGTTCACGAAGTGCCGGTTTCCCGCGCATGCGCAGTGCATGCTGGAAACCGGCAATTGGAGACCTAAAACGCGAGAGTACACAGTGCGTACTCTCGCGTATTAGGTCTAATTTTCGGGCCAATAGCACCCCAACTGCTGCCTTGAGTGAGATCATCTAACTTAAAGACTGAGGATCAAACCTGGAGCCTTGTGATCTGTATGACTCAGTGATGCAACATGTGGTATGTTTACCCTCGAAGCGATTGAGAGTGCTGGGAAGAAAATCTAACTCTCTATATAACAAAATATTTTGAGTGTAGTGCGTGCCCAACAGTTTTTTTTTTAATGCCTGTTCATTTTCTTCTTCCTTATTATTTAATTTTCTCCGTTTTTCTCCGTTCTAGTTGGTTAATTATCAGTCGAATACCACACAAAAAAAATCTCACAATCGCACTGCAGCAAAACAAATCCTCCCAAGCTTACAGTAGCAAAAAGGTTTCTGAGATACAGCTGTTCTTCATGTGTCCCACTTTAAAATCCTTATGGCCCAGCTGCTCCAGGACACTCAAGAACATAAGAGTTAGGAGCAGGAGTCGGCCATACGGCCCCTCGAGCCTGCTCCGCCATTCAGTAAGATCTTCGACCACAACTCCACTTTCCCGCCCAATCTCCATATCACTTAGTTCCCCTAGGGTCCAGAAATCTATCGATCTCAGCCTTGAATATACTCAACGACTCAGCAACCACAGCCCTTTGGGGTAGAGAATTCCAGAGATTCACAACCCCCTAAATGGCCGACCCCTTATCCTGAGACTATGCCCCCTAGTTCTAGACACTCCAGCCAGGGAGAAACAACCTCTCAGCATCTACCCTGTCAATCCCCTTCAGAATCTTAGATGTTTCAATGAGATCACCTCTCATTCTTCTAAACTCCAGAGAGTATAGACCCATTCTACTCAATCTCTCCTCATTGGGGAACCCTCTCATCCCAGGGATCAATCTAGTGAACCTTCGTTGCACCACCTCTAAGGCAAGTCCTTTCTCAGATAAGGAGACCAAAACTGTGCACAGTACACCAGGTGTGGTCTCACCAAAGTAAAATTGTAGTCAGACTTCCTCACTCTTGTACTCCAACCCCCTTGCAATAAAGGCCAACATGCCATTTGCCTTCCTAATTGCTTGCTGTTCTTGATCTACGGACATAGCCTGTCGTCCCAATGCCAATGAGGCCCGGCCCTCAAAATGGACTGGGCCTCCCGCCAGGGCTGTCGGGCAACTGGCAGGCGCGTTCGTCAAGCCAGCTGCCCGGAGTCTGCTTGCGAAGGGTAAAGCCACCCCAATAATTCCACTCCCATGAGCCTAGAGTGAGCTACTCGTGGTTACAGGTCTATCACTGCTAATGGTATTGGCGGGAGCAATTTGAATGGATGAATTGAGTATCACACACATGAAAATATATCAGATATATTGACTTAAAAATTATTTTTCCCCCTGTATTGTATTGATACCAGTGGATTGATTAAGCCCAGTAACAGCCGTGTTGCTGGTTCTGAGTAAAACTGATTGTTTTCCCCCCCCCCACCCCATCCCTCCCTCAGTGCCAAGAAGTAATCATGCATTCGCTGAAGGTGGCGCAGAAACTGGCCGACGATGTTGATTTCTATGCATTCCCATTCACTTGGTTTGGCAAAGGTATGATTAAGAGGTGCCGAACCAGCCCTGACGCCTTCATCCAGATCGCACTGCAACTCGCCAACTTCAGGGTAAGGACAAAAAGAGAATGTCTGGCCAGATCAGCAATCTGCTCGTTATTGGGAGTGGGGATGGAGCGAAGGTAGGAAATAATCAACGATCACGAGGGTTCAAACTGGGTCATCCAGTTGCTGGTGCAGTTTAGAGAGGGACCCCGTGTTCTGCCGTTTCACGGCTATGGAAAGTGCTGCAGAATTTGGCTGTGGTCGTAGAATTACTCCCATTTTGTTTTTCTGTTTCTCTAATTTATTTAACTGAGGAAAAAAATTCGCACCTTTTTCTTTTTAATTAAGAAAATGTTTGCCATGGTTCAGAACCGCTTCTCTTCCATTGCAACTTGACCAATCAGATGGCTCGGTGAGCGGCTAGACAAAGAGCACCAGGAGAATGGAAAGAAGGTGCTGCACCAGCATGTAAATGGCTTACTCCTCCAGGCACAACTCCACTGCTTCTCTGGAGGGCTTCACTGTGAGCTCTGAGGGTCTGTGACTCCTAGAGGAACTGCAGGATATTTTGCACTGCTAAATGCAACTTCTCAAATGGCTAATAGAGCTTAAACCATTTAATGGTTTAATTTTTGTTTTGATTGTTTATGGTTAATTTTTATTCGTAGAAAATTGCTATTACACTTCCCTTAAGTCATAAATGTGTCACAGAAACTGAGTAGACCCGCCATAACTCCGTTCCTCAACCTCAACACACCGTAGGATTGTAGGCCAGCTTGATCTGGAGAAACAAGTGCTGAGCCCGCCCGCACGGGGAAATGTTACCCTGACGTTGGGTGGTTCCACACGTGGTGTCCTACTCCTGTGGCTTGTAAAAGCCCCAGCACCTGCGCTAGTTCATTGTGACCCAGTGAAAGCTTCCAATCTTCTTGAGCATCACAACTTGTTGCTCATAGTTTAGAACAAACTATCCAGCCTCTCAGCTGGAGTGGGTTAGATTAGATAGATATTGGATTATGGCCTGTCCAGGATTTTTCGTTTCTTTTAATGGTTTCCCAGATGACTAAGGTGTCAACTCAGTTGCACTGGACTGCAAACCTCGGGAAAGTATCATGGTTACGCTGTCCTTTTCAGGACCGGCATACAAAGAAAAAGCTATGCTCTCCAGATCATATGTTAACAACAGTGACTCCTTCTATGCTCCCAAAAGGGCCATACAGAGAGCAAACAAAGCAACAACAACTTGTATTTATATAGCACCTTTAACGTAGTAAGACGTCCCAAGGCACTTCATAGGAGTGTTATAAAACAATATTTGACACCGAGCCACATAAGGAAAAATTAGGGCAGAGCTTGGTCAAAGAGGTAGGTTTTAAGGAGCGTCTTAAAGGAGGAGAGAGAGGTAGAGAGGCGGAGAGGTTTAGGGAGAGAATTCCAGAGCTTAGGGCCTCGGCAACAGAAGGCATGGCCGCCAATGGTTGAGCGATTAAAATCAGGGATGTTCAAGAGGCCAGAATTAGAGGAGCGCAGAGATCTCGGGTGGGGGGGTGGGATTGTGGGGCTGGAGGAGTTACAGAGATAGGGAGGGGGGCGAGGCCGTGGATGGATTTGAAAACAAGGATGAGAATTTTAAAATCGAGGCGTTGCTTAACCGGGAGCCAATGTAGGTCGGCGAGCACCGGGGGTGATGGGTGAACGGGACTTGGTGCGAGTTAGGACACAGGTAGCCGAGTTTTGGCTGACCTAAAGTTTATGTAGGGTAGAATGTGGGAGGCCGACCAGGCGTGCGTCGGAATGGTCAACTCTAGAGGTAACAGGCAAAAGCAAACAAAAGCTTTAGTGTACAAAGGGCTGGGCACAAATTAAAATCGTACACACAACATAGGGTGTGTCGCAGCGGGGCTGTATGCCCATCAGTCCTGATCCATCACCTGCACAGGAAGCAAGCCCGGTGCATAAAATAATGGACAGCCAAGTGTGAGTTACTGGTTGGAATGTAATCGAGGTGCAGGTGGTTTATGTATAGAAAGACAGATTACACACCGGTTTCATTGTTCGAACGATGTGCATCCTTCACACACTGTAGGAGTATAGCCACGCTTAATAGGTTCTGGGGGAACCATGTGTTGACACACACAAGGAAATATTACCGTGACATTGCAGATACATGGGCCAAGAAATTCGTCTCGGGCGGTGGCGCAAAGCGGGCGGTATCGGATCGTCCGCCCGTTATACACAGTGCCTGATACTCAGTTCCACTGCAGTCAGTGAGTATCAGTCGCTCCGTATAACAGGTGGCTGATCCAATACTGCCCATTTTGCACCACCGCCCGCGATGAATTTCTAGCCCATGGTCTCCTAACCCCATGTTGTATAAAGCCCTAGAACATCGCCATTGCATCAGTTCGCTCTTAACCTGAACCGAAACTGAAACTAACTGACCACTTAACTAAGCTCCCTCCCCACAACATGGGATTATGATGCATGGAGGATTACATCGGATATACGGCACAGAAACAGGCCATTCGGCCCAACCAGTCTATGCCGGCGTTTATGCTCCACTTGTGTCTCCTCCCGTCTTTCCTCATCTAACTCTATCAGTGAGAAGTCGCACAACACCAGGTTATAGTCCAACAGCTTTATTTGAAATCACAAGCCCGAAAGCTGTTGGACTATAACCTGGTGTTGTGCGACTTCTCACTTTTGTCCACCCCAGTCCAACACCGGCATCTCCGCATCATAACTCTATCAGCGTAACCCTCTATTCCCTTCTCCCTCATGTGCTTATCCAGCCTCCCCTTAAATGCATCTATACTATTCGCTTCAACCACTCCCTGTGGTAGCGAGTTCCACATTCTCACCACTCTCTGGGTAAAGAAGTTTCTTCTGAATTCCCTATTGGATTTCTTAGTGGCTATCTTATATTGATGGCCTCTAGTTATGCTCTTCCCCACAAGTGGAAACACTCTCTCTGTATCCACTCTTATCAAAACCTTCCATAATTTTAAAGACCTCTATTAGGTCACCCCTCAGCCTTCTCTTTTCAAGAGAAAAGAGACCCAACCTGTTCATCCTTTCCTGATAGGTATACCCCCGCATTTCTGGTATCATCCTTGTAAATCTTCTCTGCACCCTCTCCAGTGCCTCTATATCCTTTTTATAATATGGCGACCAGAATTGTATGCAGGATGTACAGAATGAAGAAGACCCAAGAAGATGTATAATGTATCCTTCTTTATTCTGCATCATCCACATATCGTAGCAACATATCAAACTAAAGAGGTGGCCCTTGCAACAAAGTCATAACACTAGCTATCAGAATCTGCCAAATACACTGCAGTTACATCTAGATAGTAATATTTATTAAATGCGTACCACTTTGTGTAGTAGCATCACGTGCACCATCAACTAGAACCTGATTGAGCAACCTAAAACAGCTGTGGAACATGTGGAATCACCCATAACTGAAAGAAAAAAATTTGCAGGGCTACGGGGAAAAGGCGGGGGAGTGGGGCTCGCTGAAGTGCTCTTGCAGAGAGCCGGCACAGGCTCAACGGGCCGAATGGCCTCCTTCTGTGCTGTCCCCCTTCTATGATTCTATGATAACGTGACCTCTGGGCATCTTGCTTGCAAGGTTGTAACAGTGCAGGATGCACTCATAGAAACATAGAATCTAGGAGCAGGAGTAGGCCATTCGGCCCGTCGAGCCTGCTCCGCCATTCAATACGATCATGGCTGATCATCCAAATCCAGTACCCTGTCCCTGCTTTAATCCCCACAGTACACATATCCCACCCTACCCCCGTAACCCCACGTATTTAATTCCCCCTAACATATCCCATCCTATCCCCATAACCCCACATATTTAATCCCCCCTAACACTAAGGCTCAACCATCTATTTGTCTAACCGCTGTTTAGTTTCTAGTTTGTCTTGGATCCTGCACTGCACCACAAAAATGAGCAGCTGTCTAGACTGCCAAATTGGCCTGTACCAGACATATAATGACGTTAACAATTTTACAACTGATCAGATTTCAGCTTGCAACTCACTCCCAGGTAGCTGTTGTTATTCTACACAAAAAAAAAGTCTGCATCTCTTTCAGGTTCTATTATTCTAATTTTTTTTAATACATAAACCATTTGAACTCCTTGATTAGGTTATAGTCTGTAACTCACTGCAGGGCATGCATCATGCATGAACCATCTGCACCCCTCTATAAGATTCCAACCTGTAACTCACTGTCCGATGTCCATTATTCTATATGTAAACCATAGGTTTACAAACCAGATTCCCCAGATCCTAAGAGTGCGCGAGGTCATCAGATACACTTGTTGACTTACTGGTGTGTTATTTCTGTTGCTGTGTACTAATAATGTTTTCTGCAATTATACCACTCTTTTCCTTTCAGTAGCTCACTCTTGGGTATCCATTATTCTACATAGAAACCATCAGAACCTCACAATTAGATTCCAGTCTGTAACTTGCTCCTGGGTATCTGTTTTATTTATAAATCATGGTTAAAGAAGAATTTGTTAAGAACCCCCCCAGCTTTGCACAACTTTTGATTCTGCCCGTAACCTTTAATACTATCTTCTTTTCACATGTATGCGCACTGCACACAATTTCTTTCTTCTGACTCTTGTTTTTTTGCCCATCTTTCATACTACCTCAAATTTTTTCTGTCTCCCCAACCCATATCTCTGAACCACAACTCTTTGCAATTCTGTCCCACACCTTTCTTTTTGCCCCATTTATTTTTCCCTCTCTCCACATCTTATTCCTCCATTGCTTTTTTTTCTAATAGCGTCCTATCTCAACTTCGTTCCCGATCTCTCTCTTCTCTCTCTCTCCCTTTTTGTTTTTGCATCTTCCTCCTCATTCTTCATCTTTTGCCTCCCACACCCGTGCCCACCTCTTCTTTCTCACTACCCTTGTCTGCCTTGCTTCTCTCTTGCTTTTCATTGCTTAACTCACTTGCAATGAATCCTCCTCGGCCTCCTTTCCTGTGTCTCGCTAGTCCTCTCTATTCTTTTCGCTCTGCACCTCTTCCATTCTGTCTCTCACTATTACCACCGCAGCCTTTTTATATGAACATAAATCACAGAAATCTCGCACCTATCGAAGCAGCTTGATACTTAGCCAGTTGCACTTTAACCGAGTGCCTTCTACCCAAACCCCATGTTAATAGGCACCTGTCACATTGCGAGCTGCACTGTGATTGATTGTATCCCTGTGCCACTTTTAGTCAGCTTTACCGGGACGGCAATGGGCTGTGTACCGTACCTGAATCAGCTACACAAGAATTGCAGACTGGACAGCAAGATCTCTCTGCATCTGGAGCCTACATCTCCTTTACACTCTCCATGGGTGAACACAGACTGCAAGAAACTAATCACCAGAATGATTCTGGACCAC
This sequence comes from Squalus acanthias, assembly GCA_030390025.1. NCBI lineage: Eukaryota > Metazoa > Chordata > Chondrichthyes > Squaliformes > Squalidae > Squalus > Squalus acanthias. The sequence continues at coordinate 9,874,658 of CM059450.1, forward strand.
GTCAACTATCTGAGCACTTAAACTTGATTTCAACATGTCTCCCATCCAAACTCCTTGATTGTACTCCAGTTTGTACCCCATTATTCTATCATTCACTCTTAACTCCTTAGTTAGGTTGCAGCCTGTACTGTAGAAATCTATTCTTCCATCTATAAACTGTCTGCATCTCTGCCTTTGTTCGTTCACAATTGAAATAAAAAAAACAGCATTTACATCAATGGTTTGCATACTGTATTGTACTTTCCACATATTGCTGGTAAGTATAATTGTGTGTTTTAAAAGAATTGCTTTATATAATAGAGGGAGTACTATATTTACTATATTCATTTTCTTTGCTTCCTTGGTTGCAGGACAAAGGTTCATTCTGCCTGACCTACGAATCCTCAATGACTCGGCTGTTCCGTGAGGGGAGGACCGAGACCGTGCGTTCCTGCACGATTGAGACGTGCAACTTTGTGAACTCAATGGAGAGTGAGAAGTTTTCGGTGAGGAGGGGTACTGTGGACTCTAGGGGTGGGTGCGAGGAGTTGGGAGTATGCATTTCTCTTATCAATTAAGATGTACTACCTCAAACATTGGCATGAATAGGGAACGGCTATTTCCTCTGGTTGATGAGCAGTGCTGAGGGGGGGGGGGGGGTCATCGATTCAAAATTGTCACTGAAAGTGAAGAGAAAGGTTAGTTTGTTTGTGCAGAGGTTTGTTGGAGAATGGAATGCTTTACCATGGAGAGAGGTTGAGAGCGAGACCATTGCGTCAATTAAGGAAAATTTGATAAATATTTGAAGCAGAGGAGTGGGATTAGTTTTGAATTGCACTCGCAACTAGTTGGCACAGACACAATGGGCCAAATGGCCACCTTCTGTGCTACAGTTCCATGGACTCCCAGCCAGAAGATCACGTGTTTTAATGTCTGAGGAAGCCCATTACTTGGATCGCCTCTGTTCGTTGCCAGATTGAATTGTCACTTTTGCATTCCTGGCTCGTAACACCCAAATTTCCAACTGCAATGATCGGGAACGATTTCCCTGTGTGCTATTGCACCAAAGTCATGAACACTGTTAAATAAAAAATGCATTTACAACTTTACTACAAATAGTCACCGGAGGAAGTCCATGCTGACTAACCCACCCTTCAGCCAGAGTTTGATATTTTGTGAAGAGCCTGCAAGAGAGCAAAAATTGGAGAAAAGCCCATATATGGAGTGTGTCAGTAGCCACAACATGAGAGCACTGGAGTCCAAATTGACAGCGGTGTATTCAAACTCATTCTGTTTTGTTCCCATTTACTCCCCTTTCTCTCGATAATAGGGATTCATGCTGTATTTCAGTTTCACAGGTGCCGAATTCTTCCAGTACCTTGCCCGCGTGGCTGTCCGTGATCCTAAACAGTGAGCATGTTTGATCCTTGGAGACTTCACAGTCGAGGACAGACTGCTCACCTGACAACCACACATACAGTTCTAGCAGGGACCACTAGACAGCAAGCATCGGTGGGAAGCTGAGACCAGCTGAGTTAGGAAAGGCCGGAGATTGAAGTTATCTGTGTGGCTTCCAAACCCGCGGCCCCTACCACCTAGAAGGACCAGGGCAGCAGGCGTTTGGGAACATCACCACCTCCAAGTTCCCCCTCCAAGTCACAGACCATCCAAACTTGAAAATATATTGCCGTTCCTTTATTGCCACTGGGCCAAAATCCTGGAGCTCCTTACTGTGGGAGTACCTTCGCCACACAGACTGCAGTGGTTCAAGGCGGCGGCTCACCACCACCTTCTCAAGGGCAATTGGGGATGGGCAATGAATGCTGGCCTTGGCAGCGACGCCCACATCCCGTGAATGAATAAATAAGGCAGTATGTTTTCCCACTAACCTATTGGAAGTTCCTTGAATCACAGTCTCAGCTGACATTTGTATTTGGGTGTCCCCTGGGGGATCAACTTTTGACAGTCAACTAACCCTCATGAGGTAATGGGGGTGAAGAGAATGCTATTCAGTCATATTGCTCAAATGGGCAACTGAAACTCTCTGTATTGTGACCAGCAAAACAGGATCCTGTCAACAGACTAAAATGTTTTATATTGGGCATAGCTTCTGAAAGTTTATTTATGACACATTTCAAAAAAAAAAATCAAATCACCAAACTTAGTCAGAAACCTACCCTGTTTTTATCTTGGAAATCCCTGTAAAAGCTTTGCCACACACAGGCCTGGCCAATGTCACCGGTGCCTGGAACTGGAGTTTTACTAAGTTCCCAGTGCTTGCGGTGGGCGTTGCTGCTGATTTTCTGGCTCTGAGGATGCTCCATGTTTTCACCCTGTGACAGTTAGCTGGAGTGCGGCTTGATGCAACGGTTGCGGCCACTACAGCTGGCCATGGAGCCACCTGGGTTAGAAAAGGATAAATCAGCCGGGGTCCCCGCTCCTGATCAGTATTCAGCGACTCCTACTGCAAGTGCTCATGTGTGGACATCAGATGAGAATAGGATCAGGCTTGGCTGTAGAGCCTCCCATAGTTGAACAGCTTGCAGATACTCACTGTCTATATGCTCACGTTTTCTTTAATTCATTCATGGGATGTGGGCGTTGCCCTAATTGCCTTTGAGAAGGTGGTGGCGAGCCGCCTTCTTGAACCGCGGCAGTCCGTGAGGTGAAGGTGCTCCCACAGTGCTGTTATTGAGGGAGTTCCAGGATTTTGGCCCAGCGACAATGAAGGAACGGCAATATATTTCCAAGTCAGGATGGTGTGTGACTTGGAGGGGAACCTGGAGGTGATGGTGTTCCCATGCACCTGCTGCCCTTGTGCTTCCAGGTGGTGGAGGTCGTGGGTTTGGGACGTGCTGTCAAGGATGGCCATGTAGCCAAGGTGCCGGAGAGCGATTAGTAGCTGTGGAATAATATTCCAGCAACAACCATGCCTGGTTAGTGTGAAAAGCAGATGTCAGACTGGGGATTCTTTACTGGGGTTAAGTCACAAGGAGTACAGAAAATTGGGAGAAAGAAATTCTTTGCCTCTTGAGTAATATTCTGGTAAAGATCTTTAGTTATCTCTTTAAATAGCAATATTTTTTTTTTAATTCTCTTCACAGGTTGAAGAGTGCCTCAGCCTATTCCGTATTGCTGCCAAAAATCACCAACACGTCAGCCGACTTGCCATGACCGGATGTGGAGTTGATCGTCATCTCTTCTGCCTCTACGTGGTGTCCAAGTACCTAGGAGTCAACTCGCCATTCCTTCAAGAGGTAAGGGATTGTCGACTCCGAGGCAATCCAGTTTAGGAAAATATACCGGGGAGTGGTAAGCCAAGGGTTTGTATCCGTGTTTCCCAACAGGGCAACTTGCCAATCTCGCATTGCCAACTTGCAGGTGTAACTTAATGGGGGGAGAAAAATAGGAGGACATGTCATTCTGAACTCCTGTGTCACACAGTCCAATGACTGTCCCAACAGCGTAACAGCAGAGCAAATCATATACTGGTACAGTTTGCAGGAGGTCAGTATTGGTTTCAATGAAGAAAAGGTCGGTGCAGTGATAAGAATCATCTCCTAGATACCTTTGTCATGCTTCGTAAATGAAATGCACAGCATTTAATGAATAAATAGCAATAGGTAGTTACAAAACTTCCCAAAGGTTCATTAGTGAAGTGTCTGATTTTATTTAGTTAATGAGATACCAAGGCGAGGGGCTGAGGTTGAAAAGATTAAAGGAGATGTTGGGATAAATTGGGAAGCAGTGATTAGGTGGCAGCGAGTTTAGGTTGGATGACAGATTGTGAGAAGAAGGGAAGGCCAACTGAGATAAGGAGATTTACCATTTTGAGATTCTGGGAAAGAATAAGCAAAAGTGTCAGACAGTGAGAAGTGTCTTGATTTGAAGCCGTTGAGAATGCAGGATGCCTTTTGATCACTGGAATATCATAGTTGATTTGGACTCGTGTGCCTTAAAGCTGTCCTCTTGTAGATCATCTTGCCTAAACCTAAAAGTGTATTTTTTTTTTGTTTTAGGTGCTTTCAGAGCCATGGTGTCTCTCAACGAGCCAAACGCCCATCCAGCAGATTGAGCTATTCGACCTTGTAAATCATCCAGAATACGTCTCCATCGGAGGAGGTTTTGGCCCAGTGAGATATATGACCTTCATTATTATACTTAATATTTTACATTTAAGTTCTCTCTTCTCTCTTTCCCTTCGGCTTGCCCAGTTGAGAGGTGGGTGATCTTTTTTCAGGTCTGTGGCACTGGCTCTGTTGAATTGGCTAGGTTAGCAGATGTGCAAGAACAGTGCAAATTGACTCTCCTGTTGAAATTCAGGAAGTCCCAATTTGAGTGGAAATATTGCTCTTGTCTTAAATTAAACAATAGTGTGTGCTTCCGGTGTGCTGTAGCATCAATAGACGGTGCTATGTGTTTAGAAGGCTGTATTTACTGCACTGCACTATAGAGCGCAGTTCTTCAATGAAAAAGTACCAGAGATACAGCTAAAATGAGTTCAATCTCAGCACCCCTGTGGTAGGGAGCAGAAAAAGTCAGCCAGGGTCCCAATTCTGGTCACAATCCTGGAATTCCTGCTGGAAAATGCATGTGTGAGGACGTCGGTTAAGACCAGGGATGGGCTTGGCTGTGATGTCCCCACTGTTGAATAGCCTTGAACACTCACTGTCTAGACCTGCACATGAAGAATGGCTGCTTGGCCAAGCTATCAGAGCACCCGCGGAACCATGCCAGCAAATAACGGATGGGTGAGCAAGCTGTAGTGTTGGGAAATAGTGACCACAACATAGATAGGTTCAGTGTAAGAATACACAAGGCTATGAAGAGACAAAGATAAAGGTGCTGGACTGGAGAAAGGCAAAGTTCAGGGAGATAAGTTTAAAATTAACAGGAAATTCAGCTGTATTTTATGAGGAAATGCAGCAACATGATAGAAAGTTGGTTGATGGACAAGAAAGAGTTAGGATAAAGGCGTGTTGCTTGGATTGGAGAAGGGGTGGAAGTGGTGTATTTCAGGGTCAGTGCTGGGCCCAATTTTGTTGTGGGTACGTATAAATGATTTGGACAGGCGAAGGAGCACAATTTCAACATTTGGTAATGACATAAAAGTATGGGGTTTGGCAAGCACCGAGGAGGACTGCAAAAGACTTCAGGAAGATATAGACAGGTATGGGGAAGGGGCAGACTGGTGGCAGATGCAGTTTAATGTAGATAAATGTGAGATAATAGCTTTTGGGGAAGCAAAACAAGGAATGGCAGTGCACACAATTGAAAGACACTGAAAGGTGTAGATGAACAGAGAGAACTAGGAGTTCAAATACTTAATTGCCTGCAAGTGCAAATGAAAAGGCCAACAGCATTTTGGGTTTTAGAAATTGAGGCACAGAGTACAAGATTAATGAACTAATAAATTTGTACAAAGCATTCATAAAGCTACTTAGTGCAGTTTTAGGAGCCCTGTTCTCGAAAGGTCAGAGAGGCCAGAGAATGTACAGCAAAGATTTGTTGGGATGATGCCAGGGATGAAAAACTATAGTTATGAGGAGAGACTTGAGAAACAGGAACTATTTCTACTGGAGCAGAGAAGGCTAAGAAGAGATTCAGTAGAATTTTTTTTAATGATTAAGTGTTTTGATAGTGTGAATAGGAAAAGGCTATTTCCTCTGTTTGGGGATGATGGGCTCATCAATTTAAAATGATCACTGAGAGTGATGAGAGAGGTTAGGAGAAATCTCTTTAGGCAAAGGGTATTGGGGCATGGAATGCTTTTTATGCAGCAGAGACCATTTCCTCTTTTAAGGGAAAATTGAATAAAAATTGGAATCAGAGAAAGCTACAGGGCTCTATAGGAAGCACGGGGCAGTGATTAGATTTGGATGACTCTAGCAAAGAGACGATGGGCGGAATGGCCTCCCTAGTAAGTTTCTAGGGTTCGAACCGTCAGCATCTTCAGGCAGTGAGAGGAAAAGAATAGAAGCATAACATTGTCACAAATTGCTTCTCAATAAATACTCTGTGTCTGTTAACTATCAAAACACTTATTGTAATATCACACCCACATTGGCATGACCTCATTTGAGAATCATTCAAGAATTTTCATAACAAAATTATGTCGGATTAGGTCTGACTGGTATATGTAGGAACATTTGTCTCTTGTCTAAGAGAACACTTGTTTTATATTCTCTACCCTTCTATATTTTTTTAAGCAGGTGTCTGCACCATGCAGCATAACCTAGCTGGGAGGAAAGACAAGTGGACTGTTCCTATGACTCTTGTCAATGTTACTCAGTACCCAGCTGCTAGGAAGTGCACGGTAGTGACTTTGCCTCCACAGGACGGACGAACTCAATTGCTGGGGCAAACCTAGGTCCCAGCAGTTGCACGGAGCCATGTGTTGGACCTTTTTTTATTCATTCACAGGATGTGGACGTCGCAGGCAAGGCCAGCCTTTATTGCCCTTGAGAAGATGGTATTCCAGATCTATTTAATTAACTGAATTTAAATTCCACAGCTGCCGTGGTGGGATTTGAACTCATGTCTCCGGATCATTAGTCCAGGCCCCTGGATCACTAGTCCTGTAACATTACCACTCTGCCACCGTACACCTCCAGTACACTGCGTGGCTGTGACTAGAGATCTAACCCCAACATTCATAGATAGACTTCGTCTGGACAGGGCAACTGTTGAGAAAACTTGCCTGGGGCAAGAATGTGGTGTTTCTTTCCCGCGACCCCCTGAGAATATCCTGCCGACATTCGCACACAAAGAATGGCCATTTGGATGAGGTGCCATCGAACTGTACCCCAGTAAGAGTCGACGCCTTCGCAAAGAGAAAATATGAGAAGTAATTTGGCTCATCGCCTTCTGCTTCTTCCACAAGCCTTGGTGTGTGCTGGATTCTCTCATTGTGTGTTTATCCATCCCTCGCTCCCAGCTGAGGAGCAGCATATATAATAAATAAGAGCAGGAGTAGGCCATATGGCCCCTCGAGCCGGCTCCGCCATTCAATAAGATCATGGCTGATCATCGACCTCAACTCCACTTTCCCGCCCAATCTCTGTATCCCTTGATTCCCCTAGAGTCCAAAAATCTATCAATCTCAGCCTTGAATATACTCAAAGACTCAGCATTCACAGCCCTCTGAGGCAGAGAATTCAAAGATTCACAACCCTCTGAGTGAAGAAATTCCTCCTCATCTCAGTCTTAAATGGCCGACCCCTTATCCTGAGACTATGCCCCCTAGTTCTAGACACTCCAGCCAGGAGAAACAACCTCTCAGCATCTACCCTGTCAATCCCCTTCAGAATCTTGTATGTTTCAATGAGATCACCTCTCATTCTGCTAAACTCCAGAGAGTATAGGCCCATTCTACACAATCTCTCATCATAGGACAGCCCTCTCATCCCAGGAATCAATCTAGTGAACCTTTGTTGCACCGCCTCCAAGGCAAGTATATCCTTCCTTAGATAAGGAGTCCAAAACTGTGCACAGTACTCCAGGTGTGGTCTCACCAAGGTGCAGGCAACAACCAAAGGGATTTTTAAAAATGTTAATAGTAAGAGATATTGCTGCTGTAATAATATGTGGTTGGGTTACTGACTTTACAACTCACTAAACTGGAGCCTCTGTGTCTCTGTTGCTCAGGTTGCAGATGATGGCTATGGTGTGTCTTACATTATCGTCGGAGACAATCTCATCAACTTCCATGTCTCCTGCAAAGTCTCCAGCCCGCTAACGGTACAGTCTCAATGCGCACTCCTTACTTCCCTTTCCCTGGGTTTATTTGTGTGGGAGGATGGGGTTACGCTCTCATTAAGGTAATAGATATTTGCCTGTCCTCCAGTCCTTCACGTTACAAAGAAAGAAAGACTTGTATTTATATAGCGCCTTTCACGACCTCCGGACATCCCAAAGCGCTTTGCAGCCAATGAAGTACTTTGGAAGTGTAGTCACTGTTGTAATGTAGGAAATGCGGCAGCCAATTTGCACACAGCAAGCTCCCACAAACAGCAATGTGATAATGACCAGATAATCTGTAGAGATGAAAGGGATGCATTCATTGTAAGAACATAAGAATCAGGAGCAGGAGTAGGCCATTCGGCCCTTCGAGCCTGCTTTGCCATTCAATAAGATCATGGCTGAACTTTGATCTCAACTCCACTTTCCCCATAGGCCTTGATTCCCCTCGAGTCCAAAAATGTATCTATCTCAGCCTTGAATATACTCAACGACTGAGCATCCACAGCCCTCTGGGGTGGAGAATTCCAAAGATTCACCACCCTCTGAGTGAAGAAATTCCTCCCCATCTCAATCCTAAATGGCCGACCCCTTATCCTGAGACTGTGCCCCCTAGTTCTAGACTCTCCAGCCAGGGGGAAACAGCCTCTCCGCATCTACCCTGTCAATCCCCCTCAGAATCTTATATGTTTCAATGAGATCACCTCTCATTCTTCTAACCTCCAGAGATTATAGGTCCAATCTACTCAATCTATCCTCACATACAATTTGTACCTGGTGTTTTGTTCATTTTCACAGTTTATCCTCCCTCTTTTGGGCTGCTCATTTTCATCCACATCATCGCCAGTCTGAGGGAGCAGGCAGGCAGGCAGCCTCTTAGTGGCAGTGCCATCCTAACTAATTGCTGCACGGTACTCAGCCTGGGTCAGGGATTGATTCACCATCCTATTTTTTTTTACCTCTCTTGTATCTTTGGGAAATCACCCTAGCGCCACCGACATCATTCACAATCTGGTGTCTAGGGAATTTATGAAAACTGCATTGTCCCACTCTGCAGCTTGCTGTTAGTATTCCGGGTTTATGGGCCGAGGCAAAAGAGTTTCCCCAAGAGCCATATTGATAAAGCGCACTGGAGCTTGTATGTGCTGCACCACAGGGTAGACGGGAGTCAGAGCTGCGCCTGGAATTCCTGTGTGCTGGGCTAGCAGTTTCAGCTGTGCTGTGGCGTGCAGAGTAGACATGCCGGTGTTGGACTGGGGTGGACAAATGTGAGAAGTCGCACAACACCAGGTTATAGTCCAACAGCTTTATTTGAAATCACAAGCTTTCGGAGCGCTGCTCCTTCGTCAGGTGAAGTCATAAACCCGGAATACTAACAGCAAGCTGCAGAGTGGGACAATGCAGTTTTCATAAATTCCCGAGACATCAGATTGTGAATGATGTCGGTGGCGCTAGGGTGACTTCACCTGACAGAATCCCCACAGTGCAGATAGAGGCCATTTCGGCCCATCGAGCCTGCACCGACACATATCCCACCCTATCCCCATAACCCCACGTATTTAATCCCCCCTAACACTAAGGGTCAATTTATCATAGCCAAATCAACCTAACCCGCACATCTTTGGACTGTGGGAGGAAACCGGAGCACCCGGAGGAAACCCACGCAGACACGGGGAGAATGTGCAAACTCCACACAGACAGTCACCCGGGTCCCTGGCGCTGTGAGGCAACAGTGCTAACCACTATGCCACCGTGTTACTGACGAAGGAGCAGCACTCCGAAAGCTTGTGATTTCAAATAAAGCTGTTGGACTATAACCTGGTGTTGTGCGACTTCTCACATTTGTGCAGAGTAGAGGCAGAGCTCATCTTAACAACAACAACTACTCGCGATTATAAAAGCTTTTAAAGGAGAAGAAGGAGCTGGAGAGGCGGACGGATTTAGGGATGGGATTCCAGAGCGTTGGGCTGGCAGCTGAAGGCACGTCTGCCAACAGTGGGACAAAGGGAAGAGGTGGGGTGCACACGAGGCCAGAGTCAGAGTTCGAGTGCGCGGGTTGTTGGGCTAGAGATACAGAGGGGTAAGGATTTAAGCATAAGGATGAGAATTTGAAATGTTGTCAGTGTGACTGGACAAACAGAAGACATGGGCATATTACCTTTAATGAATTGGGTTCTGGCAGGCATGATTGTCCAGGAGGACCACATCCGATGTAAGGGGAGAGCGCTGAGGCAAATTTACTTGCAGAAAGGAAAAGAAAATGTACGATCCTGAAACTATACGGACTAAAATCCTTCCTTCCTTTTTTTTACTTTCCGAAAGGACGCTCATCGTTTTGGCAAGCACATCGCCCAAGCGATGGCAGACATCCTCGCGCTCTTCAATTTGGATGCTAAAAAGCCCTAAGTGGAGTAATTCTACCTGCCTGACACAGCAAAAAGGGAGGAAAAGAAAACACTGAGGATCCCGCACACCCAAGGTTGCTTGAACAGTTCGTTTTGCTAAAGGACTTGGCGTGCGTATGCACTGGTTTTTTTTGTGTCAACTTTCATTATTTATTCATTTGTGTCAAGGGGGCTGATTTTAAATTAAAAGAACAAAAAGCAACAACAATGCAAAGAAAAGGGACTAACTGTTAGAATTCTGGTGTGTGTAAGAGACAGGGCTTGAACTTAACAAAAGCCATTTTTTCCTGAATTACATTTTACTCTTCTAATTATTCTACATTTCCCTGCATGAGCGACGCAGTGTGTGCTACTATGGCTTCGCACGTTAAGCTTGGGATATGCTGCAGGACTGCGGCGAACACCCTCGCCTAACCTGGGGACCAGGGGCGATACCAGCATTAGGGACAAGCAGCAAATGGGGAGGGATTGATTGGCCCGCGACAGGCTGGGGAAGGGAACGCTAATCTTGGAACTTTGCAGTTGTTCTTCCCGAGTGTACCAGGCCTGGAACACGCGGGTGCGAGTGCGGTCGTGGAAAGCTTTTTTTTTAATAATAAAATGTTGCTGCAGCTTTCTGTTTGGCCCAAGGCGCAAAAGTAAGTGATCTCTTCACGTGCTTTAGAATCAGAGAACGGTTACAGCACAGAAGGAGGCCATTCGGCCCGTCGAGCCCGTGCCGGCTCTCTGCAAGAGCACTTCAGCTAGTCCCACTCCCCCCCCCCCTACCCTTTCCCCCGTTGCCCTGCAAATTCTTTTCCTTCAGGTACTTAGCCAACTCCCTTTTGAAAGCTACGATTGAATCTGCCTCCACTACCCTTCCAGGCAGTGTATTCCAGATCCTAACCACTCGCTGCGTAATTCCTCCCGTCGCCTTTGGTTCTTCTGCCAATTAGATCATTATTGAGGACGAAGTGTTTCATTCAAAGCCCCCTGGATAAATGGAGAGGAAGGGATCCCAGATTCGATTGCGGCACACACCTCTTGTACCTAGTTGCATAGAGCTTTCAAAGTATAGCAGAGGAGAGCATAAGTGCAGAACATCCAGACCCTTTGACTGGGCACAACGATGTATTCCCTTTACAGCTCAATTGTATAACCAGGGGTACAAGTGATGCTTGTTTTAAGGACGGCATTGCTTTTCCCCCCACTTCTGCTGTAGCAGTGTCAGATCCATAACACCATTGGTACCTTTGGATTGGGGAGCTGCATCCAGCACCTGATCACAGCGGTCGAGGCTGGTCTAGTGGGGAGGGGGGATTTCATCTGGGTTAGTGAGATAACCGCAGAATTTACAAAGAGCAGCTTTAAGAAGTTGGGTACCACCGAGCAGTTCGATCCCCGTTACCACATTGAAATGACTGCAAACTGCCTGTGAGATATCTCTCTCGTCTTCGCTGGGTTTATTCAGGGTACTGAATCTGTACTGCCGGCGATTAACAAAGAACATCATAAGACGTAGGAGCAGGAGTAGATCATTTGGCCCCTTGAGCCTGCTCCGCCATTCAATATGATCATGGCTGATCTGATCTTGGCCTCAACTCCACTTCCCTGCCCGCTCCCCATAACCCTTGACTCCCTTACCTTTCAAAAATCTGTCTATCTCCACCTTAAATATATTCAATGACCCAGCCTCCACAGCTCTCTGGGAAGAGAATTCCAAAGATTCACCACCCTCTGAGAGAAGAAATTCCTCCTCATTTCCGATTTAAAAGGGTGCCCCCTTATTCTGAAATTATGCCCCCTAGTCCTAGATTCCCCCACGAGGGGAAACATCCTCTCTGCATCTACAAATGAGAGATCGCTTCTCCAAATTAAAAACGAGATTCAGTTAGGATCCAGTACCAGGTGGAAGAATCTCTATTCTTATGCAGAAAAATCACAGCAGATCAGCAGCTTAACCTTTGGCCAAACAGCAAGCCAAGTTATGAGGACAATTACCCTGAGGAGAAACAGAAAGCTGCACCAAGCCCAGTTATTTTTTCCAATTGTGCGAAAAACTTGCGTGACCTACCCGCACCTATTAAATATTAACCCATCTATGGCCTCCTGGCATATTTGGGGTTTTTTTATTTCAGACTTCCAGTATTTGCGGTTAATCTGTACTCAAGTATAGACTGAGAACACATTCCCTCCCCGATGAGTGCCATCTTTTATCCCAACTATCGCCCAGATTTTTTTTTTAAGAAGCTGTTAAATTCAAGCTCTGTCTATTGAAGCTGGTGCCTTATATGCAGATATTAAAGATAGAGAACTGACTTGTTTTCATTAAACTGGACCTCTGGTTAGCCAGCGTGCCATTTCTCCATGATGCGGACAGCCCTCGCCTTTCGCCGTCTCTGCGTGTGGGAGGTTAATTGGGATGACCTGACTGAAACCGAGTCCTTCCCACTGACCCCAATTGGAACAGAATTCACTGGGGACTGAGGGTGCGAAGTCTGGGAGGGGGGTGGGGAATCTTACATTGAATAAGTTAACGGTTGTTAAGGCAAGGCTGTAGTTACATTTTCGGGTGGGGGTTCGAGGAATTATCTGTACGTTGCACACCCCTGATTACCGTGTGCAGCAACATTGTAAATGTGTTTTGTGACGATAATCCTCTGTTTGGTATTTTTACCCAAATTGTAAATGCTTGTTTCACAAATCCACTTGTATTGCTACCCATTAAAATAAGAGGAATTCTTCCTCCCCACCACCCCACTTTATATTAACGGTGCTAAAATTCCAGCTAAAAATGACACACCCGGACCCCGCGAGACATCTCTGATAACCAACCGCTCCGCGTTGACCTCTGCGGATCTAATCTCACCGCAGCTGAGCCCCAAGGACAAAAAACGTGCATTAGCACAGCTGTGAATAACTGGCTAACCAGAAGCAAGAGGCTGGGGTCCAAGACCATGGTATTTATACTGTATTTGTACATACTCGATTACACTAACAGTTCCATGAAGCCACTACCGCGAGACGTCAGGGCTGTCTGGCAGGAGAGCAACACCAAAAAGAAAAGAAATAGAAGCTGGGCGTTTGAACACTTGGAAATAGGCCGACACATAGTGAATTAAGAAGTGATTTTGACAATGATTAAATGACAATCACATTTAAAATAACTTATTGTGTTATAATTGCAAACATTTTTATCATAGTTGATAAAATACAGAACTGAGATCCTGGATTTCAGTCGGGATTGAAAGGGCCCCTCCTTGTAATGCTTTATATGTAAAAAGAAATAAGTAGAAGGATTTGTTTTGGCGAGGGGGTATTTTCCAAAGAGCGGTGTAACCAAAGGACCACATTATATGATTGCAGTGTTCAGTCACTTGACCACACACTTACCTCCACTGTGCACCCCGGGAACGAGTATTTTTTGTGTCAAATTTCAATTCATGTTACATCAGCATTTACCGCTGTAGATTGTGCCCGTAAATCATTACAACTCTTAACTTTTTGTGAGGCAGTGGTAACCTAGCTGAAGGGGTTAAATTGAGGCAGACCTTTGGCCCTGTTACAAACCTGGACATTTCCCCAGTGGACAACCAGAGCATAAAAGCGCACAACTTGAGGCTTGGCGATTGGTGATGGGCACAAAGAGTCCACAGAGTACCACAGTAGAGCGCGTTCATATACCAACCCAGTTGGAAGGATTTGCAGACTGATTAACAGTCCCAGAGGTTCTCAGTCACCAGAGGCACATACTTATTTCCACTGTGCACCGATACAGTGGGAGGGTTATATGGGCTTCAGCAACCCTGAAGGACGCGAGTATCCCTGAATTCAGAGCCACAGCCCCGGTCTCCAGTCGCCGGGACTGTCTGGAGCGGCGTTAGAACGCTGCAGCTTTTGACTCCAAGGCAGGAGCGCTCCCACTCGCTCCAATTGGGGAGGTAACTTGACTGACTGACAGTTTTCATCCTATGTACATTATAGCTCTCTTGATAACTTCAAAGGCAAATTTGTTTTATTAAGAACTGCCATACCAGGGATGAAAGGCCATTTAAAAATGACGTGTGATCAGCCCTTTCAGTTGCTCAGCTAATTAAGGCCGAGAGTATCTGAGCCGTTTAGACCAGGAATGCCACAGGTATGATCCGGAGCCTGTGCTGAGATAGCTGATCTCGCCCAGGGTGGTGGAACAGGGGTGGACAGTCACTGGGCTAGAGAGGGGAAAAATCCGCCAGCTCGCCACTGAGGGTTACCCAGTGGCTGCTGCTGGAAAGTGTCTGTGTGTGGGGTGTGAGTGTGTGTGTGAGTGTGGGTGTGTGGGGGGGATGTGTGTGGGAGTGAGTGTGTGGGGGGTGTGAGTGTGGGGTGTGTGTATGTGTGTGTGTGTGTAGACATCGGGTTCAGCTGTGATGCCCTTTATAACCGAATAGTTTGTCAACGCTCACTGTCCAGGCACACACAGGTGAGCATTGGAAGGCATCTGATACCCATGGAACTGTATCCCAGCAAGGAGTCGGTGCCTTCAAGCGAGGAGGGGCGGGGGGGGCGGGGAGAAGCTGCTTTGGCCATCTTCACCCTATTCCACTAATTCATTTTAAAACCCTGCAGATTATTGCCCCAGTGGGAGTCCAGACCTATCGCCACACGAGCTCTTGTGTTTCTTGACACATTGCCACCTGGGTGTTGAATGGGTGTCTTCGACATAAACCACTCTCCTGGGCTTCACGCTGCACAGAACAGTGAACGATCATTCACCGGTCTGTGGGTGCTGCTGGTTTGTACTGGGAACTGGGCCTAGTTCCCCAAAAGTGTGGCCCGTTCTTTCAAAACCCACAAGTTTAAAGTCCCAGGTCAGAACTTGCAGCTGCCTATTTATCTCACACACCACAACAATCTTAAAACGCAGAAAACTGCTGAAAATAGTAAGAATTTACTTACATTGTTAAGAGTCCAGTTTGTAATAGCTTCAAAAATATAAATTCTTAGATGGTAAGGTGATTTCAATATTGAAATCTTACTGAGCTTTGTTTCTATGGTTTGACGTGCTCCTCTGTAGTTCCTGGCCTCTGCTATTCCCTTGCATGTTTATCGTCAGTGCTGTGAATTATTCCCAATTGCAACTCCTTTAATGTAGGAGTGAAGTGGGAACAACAGCAACGAGCGCAGAATTTTTCTATCTCAAGTGCATTTTGAGCAGAGCGTTCTTGAGCTAATCCGCTGGAACATGTACGGGAAGAGGCAGCGTGCCCGTGAACACGCGGCCAGGCCAGCCTGCCCCGAGCTGCAATCGCACAAAAAAGACTCATGTCATAGATGCAAATATTGCTGATGTTGTGCATAATACCCACTCGCCTTCAGTGGGAACGGGTATCTCTCTCCTTTAGGTGCTCTCGTTTTTCAGTGTCATTAGAAGAATCGTTTGTCTCCTTTTGTTAAGTCGTGTTATTTGCATCATTGTTTAATTTTTATTCTCTCACTTCTTTTGACTTTCTTTTTGTTTTTTTGTAAATGTCTACGCAGGTATCAATGCAATCAGTAAGGGACACTCAGAAGTAAAAATGCCAGTTGCCTGAAACTATCTGTGTCCTGCCTTTTTATTTTTTCCGGCTGCCATCTTGTGTCTGATGATATGAAGGAACTTCTGAGTGTGTCCATTTAATGTGCGGATGGACGGATGTGAGTGTGCGTCTGTTTATGTGGGGGTAATATACTAGCATGGATTGAGAATTGGTTAACAGACAGAAAACAAAGAGTAGGGATAAACGGGTCTTTTTCAGGATGGCAGGCTGTGACTAGTGGGGTACCGCAAGGATCGGTGCTTGGGCCCCAGCTATTCACAATCTATATCAATGATTTGGATGAGGGGACTAAATGTAACATTTCCAAATTTGCTGATGATACAAAGCTAGGTGGCAGTGTCAATTGCGAAGAGGATGAGAAGAGGCTTCAAGGGGATCTCGACAGGCTCAGTGTGTGGGCGAGAACATGGCAGATGGAATATAATGTGGATAAATGTGAAGTTATCCATTTTGGTAGAATAAACAGAAAGGCAGAGTATTTCCTAAATGGTGAAAGATTGGGGAATGCAGATGCTCAAAGGGTCCTGGGTGTCCTTGTACATGAGTCACTGAAAGCGAATGTGCAGGTGCAGCAAGCCATTAGGAAGGTAAATGGTATGCTGGCCTTCATTACAAGAGGATTTGAGTACAGGAGTAAAGAAGTCTTACTCCAATTATATAGGGCCTTGGTGAGACCACACCTGGAGTACTGTGTACAATTTTGGTCTCCTTACCTAAGGAAGGATATACTTGCCATAGAGGGAGTGCAACGAAGGTTCACGAGATTGATTCCTGGGATGGCGGGACTGTCGTATGAGAAGAGATTGAGTAAACTAGGCCTGTATTCTCTTGAATTCAGAAGAATGAGAGGGCATCTCATTGAAGCATACAAAATTATTACAGGGCTTGATAGGATGGATGCTGGGAGAATGTTTCCCTTGGCTGGGGAGTCTAGAACCAGGGGCCACAGCCTCAAGATAAAGGGTAGGCCATTCAGGACTGAGATGAGAAGAAATTTCTTCACACAGAGGGTGGTGAATCTTTGGAATTCTCTACCCCAGAGGGCTGTGGAGACTCAATCATTGGGTATATTCAAGACAGAAGTCAATAGATTTCTGACTAGTAAGGGCATCAAGGGATATGGCGATAGGGCCGGTGAATGGAGTTGAGGCAGAAGATCAGCCATGATCTCATTGAATGGCGGAGCAGGCTCGAAGGGCCGAATGGCCTACTCCTACTCCTATTTCTTATGAAAATGCGTGTGTATCTGGCTGGCTGAGTGCGCGTGTGGGGCCGACTGAAAATGTATGTCTGGCTATCTAAGGGGGCGATTTTGTTAATGGGGGCGCGTTGGAGGCGGGTTGATGTCCCGCCTCCATCGATTTGTGGCCAACCCACGCTATTTTCCCCTGATTGACCTTGTTAAGCCCGCCCAGTGGGCTGAGCAGGCCAATTAAGGGGAAGCCGGTTGCAGAGAATGTCAACGTATGACGTTTCATCTGTCAAAAATTTTTGACAGATGAATTGTCATCGTTTGACAGCTCTGTGAAGCTGTCAAACAGTGACATTCTCTGTAGTTTGATGAGGTCTTGCATTTAAGGCCTCATCAAACTTCTTTCTTTTACAGAAATGAGATGTTTGTTGCATCTGAGAATGCAAAGGCCATCTCTCATCTGCAACACGGAGGTGTGAGACTCTCCGCATACAAACCGACTGAAGCCTGCAGGAAGAAACAAAGGTAAGTACACTTTTAAAAATACTTTGCACTTACCTCAGATACTCACCTCTACAATCTTGCACCAATCACTTACCTTCACACCATACTTTTGCACCCTGACCCCCGCAGACCCAGTACTCGCTGAGCTGAGCTGAGCTGAGCTGGTGTGTTTTGGAGCCTTCGGGAAGCCCACACTTGTGAGGGCAAAAAGGGGATAATCCTATTTCCGGCCTGTTAACAGGCAGTTAATAGGCTTTAATCCCTTCCCGCCTCCAAGGTGACGGGACCCGGTGCGGGACGGCTACCCGCCTCCTAGGAAGATGGCTTGGAGGCGGGTTGGGGCACCCGCCCCCAAATTCTGCCATTTTCCCGGCAGTCCCACCTCCCCAGGGCTGGCAAAATTGCCCCCTAAGAGTGTGTGACTGGCCATGTGTCTTCAAGAGTGTGGATCTGTGAGGGAGAATCGGGAGTGTGTGGCTGTATTCTCGGTGTGACTGAATGCAGCTGTGTAAGGAATGTGGGCTTGCGGCTGTCTGAGCGTGGCAGTGTGTTGGCATCTGAGTGTATGGGTGTGGCTGTATGAGGAAGGATATGTGTGTTGAATATTTATACATGTGTGTGGCTGACAGTGTATGTGTAGCTGTACGACAGAGGATTACAGTGCGTTTGTCATATCCGATAAGAAGCTGATTGCTTGGAATTTTCTAATATTCGATGGGTTGGATTTGCTTGATCAGTTAGACTTAATTCCTGTTTATCAAAATGCACAAGATCCCTTTAGTCCCATCTACTCACAGCCATTCATCTTGTTTGATAGAGAGATATGTAGAGGCCGAAGAGAACGTTGGGACCATTACTGGACAATGCTCTGGTGGAAGTGAACCTCCTCACTTTAAAAACCCACATTTAAGTAATTTATTTAGCAACGGGAAAATGCTTACTGCAGAGAGAAAAGATTTTCCGTTGCTGTATTTTCCTTCCCTCCCTAAGGCACAATCCCGAAGATTCTTGTTAGGGTTCAGTTCTCCAGGTCCTGACAGCCTCCCAATCCTTTGCCCAAGTAGCCGCCCTTGTAGGAGCCGAGCCGATGAATCTGAAGGCTATTCGGCTGTGGAAGGCATGGCGGCTGAGTCCGATTCTGTCTTCTGATGGCCACACGCGCACACTTTTCAGCAGGAGTCACTGTTTTATCGGAGGAGGCATCACAGCCATGTCTAGTCCTGTTCTGATCCAACACCACATACACACACTTACCAGAATCATAGAAATTTACGGCACAGAAGGAGGCCATTCGACCCATTGGGCTGGATTTTACCTGCCCTGAGGAGGCGGGACTGCTGGGAAAATACCCAAAAATGGGAACGGGTCCCAAACCCGCCTCCAACCAATCTTCCCAGGAGTCGGGTCCCCGATTCGTGCAGGGACCCGACTCCTAGCAGCGGGAAGAGGATTATAGCCACTTAACTGCCTGTTAACATGTAGTTAACAGGCAGTTAAGAGGCTTTTTCCAATTTTTCGACTGCTGCTGCGGGCTTCCCGACGTCGGGGAACCCCGCCAGGGTAAGTGCGGCGTGCTGTGGGTCTGTTGTTATGTTGGTGTTTGGATGACAGCTGCAGAAGTGGTGTGAAGGATGCAATGGGACACTGGTGAGTATCAGAGGTAAGGAGATGTGAAAGTAATTTTTAATGTGTTTAGATGTTTCTACAGGTGACAAGCTGTGAAGTGTTTGTGTAGCCTCATCTCATCGGGAGAAGTGACAGATGGCTTCTGCAATCTCAGCTGCAGCTGCCATTTGTTTTATCCTAAGGAGAGAGTAATTGGAGATCCTGGGTGCAAGGGCTCAACCTTGGACAGTGATTGTCAGTGTTTGACAGCACCTCAATGCTGTCAGACACAGTCAAATCATCTGTCAAACAAGTGTGGTGCATATGCCTTTAAGAAAACCGGCAGATGAAGCGTCATCAACTGACGTCATCTGACACCGGCTTTCCCTTAATTGGCCGGCAAGCCCGCATGGCGGGCTTAACAAGGCCAATCAGGGCAAAATAGCGTCTGTTCGTCAGACGTCGCTGGGGGCGGGACTGGAACCCAAAAACCAGCAGTCCCGCCTCGAACTCGGCCTGGAAGGGAAGATTCTGCCCATTGTGTCTGCCAGCCAAAAAAGAGCTATCCAGCCGAATCCCACTTTCCAGCTCTTGCAGGTTACAGGCACTTTGAGTGCATATCCAAGTACTTTTTAAATGTGATGTGGGTTTCTGCCTCTACCACCCTTTCAGGCAGTGAGTTCCAGACCCCCCACCGCCCTCTGGGTGAAAAAATTTCTCCTCAACTCCCCTCTAAACCTCTGACCAATTACTTTAAATCTATGCCTCCTGGTTATTGACCTCTATGCTAAGGGAAATAGGTCCTTCTTATCCACTCTATCCAGGCCCCTCATAATTTTATACACCTCAATCAAGTCTCCCCTCAGCCTCCTCTGTTCCAAAGAAAACAACCCCAGCCTTTCCAATCTTTCCTCATCGCTAAAATTGTCCAGTCCTGGCAACATCCTCGTAAATCTCCTCTGTACCCTCTCTAGTGCAATCACGTCTTTCCTGTAATGGGGTGACTGAATAACGATCTTGACTTTACTCAGGGTGGGGTACTGAGGACAACCATCTTAGCACAGATGGACATCAAACATGCTGCAGTGGACACTGCTCTTCAAAATGGAGCCACCCGGGCAGCGAACACTCCCGTATTAAAGACAAGCTCAAAGGCTTCATGGAAGAATTTCACTGCAGTTGGCACAGTGACTGAAAACGAAGAAGACACAACTGTTATAGGTACAACCCTGAAATGAAAACGTCTTGAGAGGTGAGTCCAGGGGAGAGGCTGGTGAATTCTCATTCCCCGTTCTCCGCTGCGTGAAGCCCCCGGGGAACGGAGTGTGTTGTAGTGGAATCGGTGATGTGATGAGGTTTTCAGAGATTCCTCTCTGCCAGGCTGAGCCCTGGTCACTGCCAGCTTTGCCGCCTGACTTCCTCCCCGCTCCAAGCTCTGCTCCAGCGCTGCCGGAACTGGACTAAAAAGCCCGGGTGGGAACACGGCTCACGGAGAGTGGACTTAAACTGGGGGAGTGCACCTTCCACTGGACCCAAGTTTGGGAGCACCCCCCGCCACCCTCCCCGAATGTTCTTGGGGCCTATTCATAATCCAGCTCTGTAACAAATATCCCCTCATCATAGAATGATACAGCACAGAAGGAGGCCATTTGGCCCATCGTGCCTGTGCCGGCTCTCTGAAAACGCTGTCCAATTAGTCCCACTCGCCCTGCTCTTTCCCCACAGCCCTGCAAATTTTTCCCCTTCAAGTATCCATTCTCTTTTGAAAGTTACTATTGCAACTGCTTCCACTGCCCTTTCAGCCAGCGCGTTGCAGATCATAAACAACATGCTGCGTAAAAAAAATTCTCCTCATCTCCTCCCTGGTTCTTTTGCCAATTACTTTAAATCTGTGTCCTCTGGTTACCGACCCTCCTGCCAGTGGAAACATTTCCTCCTTATTTACTCTACAAAACCATTCATAATTTTCAGCACCTCTATTGAGTACTTCCCTTAGCCTTCTCTGCTCTAATGTTACCTTGATTGAGTTGGTAGCACTCTCATCTGACCAGAGGTTATGGATTCAAGTTCCTTCGCTGTCCTTGAGCACCAAATCTGAGCCGGCACTCCAGTGCAGTGCTGAGGGGGGAGTGTTAAATTGCCAGAGGTGCCATCTTTCAAATGAGACATTAAACCGAGGCTTGTTCAGAAAGAAAGACAGTCTCAGGATGTCTCAAAGTGCTTTACAACCAATGAAGTACATTTTGAAGTGCTGTAATGTAGGAAACGCAGCAGCTAATTTGCGCACAGCAAGCTCCCACAAACAGCCATGTGCTAATGTGTATAGAAAAGATCCCATGGCAGCTGGGTGCAAATTGGTTGTGGTGTCAACCTAAATAAAACAATAGCAACAACTTGTATTTATATAGCACCTTTAACGTGGTAAAACGTCCCAAGGCGCTTCACAGGAGTGTTACAACACAAAAAAATTCGACACCGAGCCACATAAGGAGAAATTAGGGCAGCTGACCAAAAGCTTGGTCAAAGAAGTAGGTTTTAAGGAGCGTCTTAAACGAGGAAAGAGAGGCGGAGAGGTTTAGGGAGGAATTCCAGAGCTTAGGGCCTAGGCAGCTGAAGACACGGCCTCCAATGGTGGGGTGATTATAATCGGGGATGCTCAAGAGGCCAGAATTAGAGGAGCGTGGGGTTGGAGGAGATTATAGAGATAGGGAGGGGGCGAGGCCATGGAGGGATTTGGGAACAAGGATGAGAATTTTAAATCGAGGCGTTGCTTAACCGGGAGCCAATGTAGGTCAGCGAGCACAGGGGTGATGGGCGAATGGGACTTGGTGCGAATTAGGACACGGGCAGCCGAGTTTTGGATGACCTCAAGTTTACGTAGGGTGGAATGTGGGAGGCCGGCCAGGAGTACGTTGGAATAGACAAGTCTAGAGGTAACAAAGGCATGGATGAGGGTTTCAGCAGCGGATGAGCTGAGGCAAGGGCGGAGACGGGCGATGTTACGGAGGTGGAAATAGGCGGTCTTAGTTATGCTGCGGATATGTGGTCGGAAGCTCATTTCAGGGTCAAATATGACACCAAGGTTGTGAACAGTGTGGTTCAGCCTCAGACAGATGTTAGGGAGAGGGATACAGCCAGTGGCTAGGGAACAGAGTTTTGTGTCCGGGACTGATAACAATGGCTTCGGTCTTCCCAGTATTTAATTGGAGAAAATTTCTGCTCATCCAGAACTGGATGTCGGACAAGCAGTCAGACAATTTAGAGACCGTGGCGGGGTCGAGAGAAGTGATGGTGAGTGAAACAACAGTGACTGCACTTCAAAAGTAATTGTCTGGCAGTGGAGCGTTTTTTGGGACGTCCTGAGGATGTGAGAAGGCGCTGTCTAAATTCAAGAATTCAAGTGCAAGGGGTTTGCAGGCTGTAACATTGAAAGCGCTTCATCGACTTGCCGCTGGGGGGAGCCGGTGAGGCATTCGCTTCTCCAATTTGATGGACATGTGCAGTGGGAGTAGGGTGCTGGACATGCGCAGTGGGAGAGGGATGCTGGACATGCGCAGTGGGAGTAGGGTATGGGATATGCGCAGTGGGGGTGGGATGCTGGACATGCGCAGTGGGAGTAGGGTGCTGGACATGCGCAGTGGGAGTAGGGTATGGGATATGCGCAGTGGGGGTGGGATGCTGGACATGCGCAGTGGGGGTGGGATGCTGGACATGCGCAGTGGGAGTAGGGTGCTGGACATGCGCAGTGGGATCTCGCCGCCGCAAACTCCAGGACAATGATCAAATTCACCACCTCAGAAGCGGCTGTGAGCTGAGATTACCCCTGCACAGGCGCAGATCCTCCTGAATTTTAAAAACATAACCTCACGTCTGGCTCATTGTGGAACAAATGGCTGCGGAAATTAAAAACGAACAGCCGGCTTTGACCAGATCTCTCTTTCTCTCTCCACGGATGGTGAAGGAGGCGGGGCGGTGTTGATTGACGCCCGTGCCGCCCAATAGGAAGGGAGGGCGGCGCGTCAATCATTCGCGGGCAGACCAATGGGCAGCAGGCGATGGGCGGGGCTGCTGGAACGACGGATGTCGGACCTGGACCAATGAGATTGCGGCGACCGGCGACCGCGCCGATTGGCGGACGATACGAGCGCTGACCAAGCACAGTGGAGCGGAGGGGTGGGGTTTGGTGCGTCAATCAGGGAACGTGGGCCAATGGAGGGGGAGAGATTGGCGGGCGGGGGCGGGTCAGGGAGAGCGGACCAATGGCCGGGGGAGAGCGTGCCGGGCGGGGGCGGGTCTGGGAGAGCGGACCAATGGCGGGGGAGAGAGTGCCGGGCGGGGGCGGGCTTTGGCGGCGCGGTCATCAGACGGCGCGGGGCGAGCCGAGCGGGCGGTCGGTCGTGTGCGGCGGCGGGAGCGGGAGTGCGGCGGCCGGGCCCCGGGGGAGAGACACGGCGGGGTGAGCCGGGGGCTGGGGGGAGTCGGGGAGGTTCAACCCATGCTGACCGGGGCTTACCCTTCAACACAAGGCGAGGATGCATTATTAATCATATCCTGGGCCTGGAAACGTCTGGAACTTTCTAGAAACGGGCCCTGGGGTCGTTAGGGTAGCCCCCCCCCCCCCCCATCCCATGCCCTCTCTGGTTGCTATGGCTCTGGCGTTGCCTTGGTATCATCCCCCCCCCCCCCCCATCCCATGCCATCTCTGGTTGCTATGGCTCTGACGTTGCCTTGGTATCACCCCTTCCCCCATCCCATGCCCTCTCTGGTTGCCTTGGTATCACGGCGCCCCAATGCTGATGAACCCTTCCCTCTCCCTGCCTGGCATCCAGCAGCTGAGTTCTGCCTCCAGTGCCTTTGGCTGCAGGCTCATTGGCCTCTGAAGGTGGCATTGGAGCCTTCCCTCTCAGCTGGGGCCATGATCTTAAGAATGAGGATCAGGAACAGGCCATTCGGCCCCTCGAGCATGCTCTGCCATTCAATAAGATCATGGCTGATCCTCGAACTCAACTCCACTTTCCCGCCCGAACCCTATATCCCTGGGTTCCCCTAGAGTCCAAAAATCTTATCGATGCCCGCCTTGAATATACTCAACGACTGCTGCCTGTGTCCTAACTCACATCAAGTCTCGTTCACTCACCACCCCCTGTGCTCGCTGACCTACACTGGCTCCCGGTCCGGCAGCACCTCGATTTTTAAATTCTCATTCTTGTTTTCAAATTCCTCCATAGCCTCGCCCCTTCCCTATCTCTGTAACCTCCACCAGCCCCACAACCCTCTGCGCTCCTCCAATTCTGCCCTCTTGAACATCCCCGATTTTAATCACTCCACCATTGGCGGCCATGCCTTCAGCTGCCTAGGCTCTAAGCTCTGGAATTCCCTCCCTAAACCTCTCCGCTACTCTACCTCTCTCTCCTTTAAGATGCTCCTTAAAACCTAGCTATTTGACCATCCTTTTGGTCACCTGTCCTAATATCTCCTTATGTGGCTTGGTGTCAAATTTTGTTTGATAATTGCCCCTGTGAAGTGCCTTGGGACGTTGAAGGCACTATATAAATGCAAGTTGTTGTTGAGCATCCACAGCACTCTGGGGTAGAGAATTTCAAAGATTCACAATTCATTTGAGTGAAGAAATTTCTCCTCATTTCTTCATACCCGGCTATGATGCTCTCTTCCCCTCCTCATTGAAACACATGATGAATGTTGCTCTTGAGGTGCTGGAGGGCTACTGATGGAGTTTAGTGTGGCGAAGTGCGAGGTCATCCACTTTGGATCTGAACAAGACACGTCTGATTTTCCTCAATGGTTGGAGACTAGGAACTGTGGAGGAGCAGAGGGATTTGGTTGTGCAGGTGCACAAGGTGCAAAAAGTCATCAAAAAAAGCTAATAGAATATTGACTTTATCTCAAGGAGGCTGGAATACAAAGAGTATGATGCTTCAGTTGCACAGAGCCTTAGTCAGACCCCATCTGGAGTACTGCATTCAGTTCTGGGCATCACACCTGAGGAAGGATATATTTACCTTGGAGCAGATACACCAGAATGATACCAGGGATTTAAATTATAAGGGCAGGTTGCATAAACCTGGCCTGTATTGCCTTGGCTTTAGAAGGTTGAGTGTTGATCTGATCGAGGTGTTTAAAGGATTCGATAGAGTCGATACAGAGAAGCCATTTCCTCTGGCGGGGGAATCCAGAACAGAAGGCACAATCTTAAAGTTAGACCCAGCCCATTAAGGAGTGAAAGCGTTTCTTCAGGCAGAGGATAGTGGAAATGTGGAATTCTCTCCCCCCAAAAAGCTGTGGATGCAAAACTGAGATTGGCCGATTTTTATTGAGTAAGGTTATCGAGGGGTATGGAGCAAACTTTGGTGAATAGAGTTGAGGTACAGATCAGCCACAATCGGTTTGAATGGCACAGTACACGTGAGGGACTGAATGGCGTACTCCTGTTCCTATGTTCTGTTTCCCACAGGACTGTATGTCAACAAGAGTTGGCACCTACAGGGGGGTGAGGTGAAATTGGGAGGCTGGGAAATCCTGGGCTGTAGAGATGAAGTTAAGGAGTGATCTTGAGATGTTTAAAATAAGCAGAATTGGCAAGGTAGATGGGGAATGCCTCTAGTGGGGAAATCCAGAACCGGGAATGTGAGGGTGTGGAATGTAGTGCCCCTAAAGGCGCTGGATACAGAATTAATTGGGCTGTTAAAAATGGAGACAAATATTTACTTGGGCAGTAAGGATATTTATGGATATAGAGGCGGGCCAGTGCATTGGAGAAAGTGCTGCTATGACTGACAAAATGGACTAATTGGGTTTTTTTTAAAGGCCAAAGACAGGGATTCTGCCAGAATTCACAAGATAGGTGCAAATTATTGGTAACAATTATTGAAAGTTTCTGGGTGAGGGTAACACCTGTCTGCTATTTATGACAGCGTTAAAAGGGCAAGTAAGAAAGAGTTATAGGAGGCTTGTGTGACTCTGGCACACACCCAAATGGCTAACGAAGACAGAAACCTTAAGAATACTTGCTGTAAAAGGTGGTAACTAGGTTGAGTCTGGGTCCTGTGTGAGTGGGATAGAGTGGGCTCTGTTTCCCCTCCCTTCGAGCGGGCCTCTTGGTAGATTGTCTGTGGAGCCGCATGAACTGCATCCGTGGGATCTGGTTCCAACTGTAAGAAAGTGTTACATACCATAAAACATTCTGGTGGAGAGATTGTGTCTTGCAAGGGAAGCAACAGCATAGGGTCATGTGACAGTGCAAGGACTATGCGACGTTGTAAGGGCCACATTATATTCCGTTATTGAAAGCCTCCTGGTTCGCACCTGGTAAAGGGGCCCTAGCTTGGATGTCTGTGTTGCCGAGTTGATGATGCTAAACGTGCAGCTCTGGCCGTGAGAGGTGAGCATGGTGCTGTGACTGATGAGTCCAGGCGGGATGGAAATAGACCATCAAGAGCCTCTCCAGCACCCAAGACCAGCAGTGTGTGTATCGTAAATAGGACGTCAGCAGGGCATTGAATCCATTTAGTTCAGACAAGCTGCTTGGGTGGGGTAGTGTGGTTGTTGTGTTCATCGATCACAAGGAGTGATGTTAGTTGTATTTTCTTCATGATGCAGGAAAGCAAGAGCCCCCTCCAACAGCCTGACAATCACCAGCTTCCCTTTGTGGTTCTGATGTGCATTCAGTGCTGTGCTGCATGTCTTCTCCTCCTTGGATACTTCCGCCTGTGTGCTTGTGATTGGTGGGCATTTTGTGAACAGTTGCCTGGTGGCAGCGTCCGGTTGCAGGATTATTTTAATTTCTTTTGCCAGCACTCTTCCTTTGTCTTAAGACCAGCACAGGCTGTCTCGTAGCTTGCCCAAGTGACCATTCATCGTGTTGTGAGGCCGGATGGTGAGTTTCTGCAGGCTATCTGATCCAATCCTGTCCTTAACCAACACCCACACACTTGGATAATGTCCAGCAGGTGTTTTTCTTTCCCTGTGGGACCCCCCCCCCCCCCCCCCAAACTTGCCGTGTTAAAGCTGGCTGAGATGAACTGACAATGCTGAACCCAACAGGACTTGGCCTTCAGTTGCATGATCAGAGCCAACAGAAGTTACCGCTGCTTTCACACTCTGGCATTGACTCTCCGCGTACCATCCTTGTGTCGCTCCCTATCTTCTGACCCTGTGGACTAAATATTGGGGTTCCACTGTGAACTGCAGCCTTCCATTCTGCCTTCCCACGCCAGGCCCATGTTGCCAGGCTCAAGTTGTGAAGGCACGTGGAAGTCTTTTTGAGGGGGAGGAGACCGCTGAAGTCACAGCCCTTGTGTGCACGTTACACACAGTGACACTTGGCAGCGTGTTCCGAGCTCACTTAGGTCAAGGGTTCCATTATTTATCGGACTATAAAGAGTTTCTGTTCTGTTGGCTATTCGTGCTTTGGCACTGTGACCGTGTCAATAATTTCAGCTACGTCGACGGCAGCCTTTAATATTGACACTGATAACAATGGCGCTGAATTATGAGAATGTAATTCAATCGATGGGCGTGATAATATCATAAACCACTGACTCAATCGCACCTCTTGGATTGATTTTCAGCCTGGAACCAGATATTTCTTCTTATGTGTAAGGTACAGTAATCTGGCAGCGGGACCAGTCACTGGCATGGGTTACTGGTCACCCCCCCCAAAAAAACACTGCTCACTAAAGCTAAAGATGGTAATGCTGCGCCTGTGCAGGTAACTGTACATGTGGGGCCTCGCTGTACCTGTGCAAATGTGCGTGTGCAAATGGGGCTTCGCCGTGCGTGTGTGTATACGGTCTTGCTATACCCGTGCAGGTATGTGAGAGAATGTGGGGCCTCGCTGTTCCTGTGCAGGCATTTGTGGGACCCCACTGCAGGTAACTATGTGCACACGGGGCTCTGCTGCACCTGGACAGGTATATACATGCGAGTCCCCACTGCGCCGGTGCAGGTGTGTGTTCAAGAGCTTTGTTATAATCCAAGCTGATGTTTGGTCCCCTGGTGTATTCCTGCAGGAGTGTTCAACCTGCAGCCCCAGGGCCACCAGCGACCTGAACCCTGGAAATCCAGTTAGGAAGCCAAGCAACTCAATCCTCTTTATACTTGTTTGTTGTTTGCCGGTCTGTCCTGTTTAAGTTTCCTGGCCCTGGAGGTTTAGAAAGGTTGGCTTTTAGTGCTGGTGGCTCAATGGTGAATAAATCTTGAATCTGAACATCTGTTCTATCAGTAACTTGACATATCTGCAAGTTACAGGAACATGGGGTTAAGTTTTATATGTGGCCCCTGAAAGAAGAAAGACTTGCATTTATATAGCGCCTTTCACGACCACCGGACATCCCAAAGCGCTTTACAGCCAATGAAGTACTTTTGAAGTGTAGTCACTGTTGTAATGTGGGAAACGCGGCAGCAAATTTGCGCACAGCAAGGTGCCACAAACAGCAATGTGATAATGACCAGATAATCTGTTTTTAGTAATGTTGATTGAAGGATAAATATTGGCCAGGACTCCGGGGAGAAACTCCCCATCTCCTCTTCGAAATAGTGCCATGGGATCTTAAACCGAGGCCCAGTCTGCCCTCTCAGGTACAACGTCTCATCCGAAAGGCGGCACCTCCGACAGTGCAGTGCTCCCTCGGCACTGCACTGGGAGTGTCAGCCTAGATTTTGTGCTCAAGTCCCTGGAGTGGGACTTGAACCCACAGCCTTCTGACTCAGAGGGGAGGGTGCTACCCACTAAGCCACGGCTGACACTGAGGCTCCATGGTATGCACTTATGTGACCCGCAAATGCTCGAATACTCGCATCTTCCTGAATCAGGTATTGGCCTGGTTGCACAGCGGGTTCATTCAGGAACAGCTGACAAGCGCGCACTTGTTTGCTTTGTTCCCCGTGTGGAGGGTGAGTCAGTCCAGTGCCAGCTTTTGCTCAGCTGACAAAGGCCGGTTAGTGAGAGGAATCAGTACAAAGCCGGGAGAAGATCACTTCTGCACTGCACCGGTCAGGCTGGAGCATTCCGCCTGAAGGAGGAAAGCGTTTGCGTTACGAGCTCGTGTAATAATCTACCCGTTTGTTGCTGTTGGATTCCAGGTCGCAGGATGGAGGGGGAGGTCAGTTTAGATTCGGTCTATCAAGCTGTTCAAGCTTTGTACCATCATCCAGACCCACAGGGTAAAGAGAGGGCCTCAGCCTGGCTGGGTGAATTCCAGAAATCGGTAAGTAAGTGCTTCAATGAAACAATGCATGATCATAGATACATGGTCCAGGCTTGTGTTGGGTTTGCATATAGTAATTGATCAGGACTGAAATCCTAGCTGTTTTACATTGACTTACCGGGCTTTCAACACTCTACACTGACAGCTACAATGCCCTCTATTATCTTTTCCCCTCAGTACTGCTGAGAGGATTGGGGAGGGAGGTGATCTGATAGAGGTCTTCAAGATTATGAAGGTTATGATAGCTAAATAGTGATGGATTGTTTCCACTGGGCTGTGAGACAGTAACTAGAGGATACGAATTTCACAAAACAAAATAAAGTTAAGGTTAGAATAAATTATTTACACGGAGCATGGCTGGAATGTGGAATTCTCTTGCCACGGATTGTTGAAACAGAATCTATCAATTATTTTAAGTAAATCCGGCAGTTGCTTATTAAAAGAACACTAAAGGGTACGGGGAGTGAACAGGATTGTGGGATCAGACCAGCGTCGTCCAATAGAAATCGCTGACTAGCCACAGGTGGGGGCTACAGTGACACCGTTTTAGTCACAGGCACTAATTTTAATACAAAATGGTGTATGCATAATACAGGTAAATGTACTTAACTGCTATATTTACTTAACAAACATCTATCTCCATTCAATTTTGCAATCTTTCACTTTATCGAAGATTGGAATTCTGGCATCAATTGATCAGACACGGCACATCTGAGGGCAGCTTCTAGGTTTTGTCCGGCAGTTGGAGCAATACCTTGACTTCCTCAAAGTGATTCATCCAACAAGATCCTCCCTCCCTGCTCACTCCCCCCCCCCCCCCCCCCCCCGGGCTTTCCCCCCACTCCCACGGCTCGCACCCCAACAGAGTCCGTCTTCCCCCTAGCATGAAATGACTGGTTTTCTTTGTGTTTAAAATTATTTTACATCTATTCCTAGGTTCAACACTATATCTCCTCCCAAAGTTGGTTGTGTTTGGAGAGTGTTTAGAACTGTTAATAAGTACTGGTGCTGTGCTGGTTTTTACAGACTGTCTCTGGAGATGATTATGGTGGGGACAATTTGAAGTGATGAATTGAAATATCACAAGTGTGTTACAATATCTTAAACGTAATTTGTTTTCTGTGTAGTGGATTAGCACCAATACATTAAATAAGCCCCGAGACAAACCTGGAATTTATCGAGGGAATGCCCACGTTTTTTGGTTACATAGGAGCACAGGAATTGCTCGGTGAAGGAAGTCCATGGTCTATCTAGTTCGCCTTCTACCATCACATGATTTGATAATCACAGCAATCGATCGCTATTGATTAGTCTACAAAACCCCGAGTTGTGGAGAGCTTTGGGAACCATAGGTCCAACGTCACCTGTTCCTCCCAAGTACACTACACTCACCACAAGTCATGTCTCAAATTACTTGTATAATATATCGCAAATTGTAATTTTCTGAAAGAAATCTATCTAATTTACATTTGAATCAATCAGTACTAACGGCTTCCACCGTCTCCCGAAGGTCTGTTTAATTTTAGAGTTTTGAAAAAAGTTAACCAACTTCCTGTTGCTTCTCTCTTCTGGCCAGATGTTTTCGTGGCAGATTTCCGACCAGCTGCTGCGGCTCCAGCGTGACATCGAGTCGTGCTACTTCGCCGCCCAGACCATGAAGATGAAAATCCAGTACTCGTTTTACGAGCTGCCCCCTGCGATGCACTCCTCGCTCCGCGACTCGCTGCTCACCCACCTGGAAAGCCTGAAGGACCTGTCCCAGGCCATCGTCACACAGGTACAGCAGGGAGTGGGCTCCGCGCTTAACAGGAGCTGGATGCTTCAGCGAGTGAGAGTGCGGCCTTTCCACCTCTGGATCCCAGATTCCTGTCCAGTTCACACGGAGGGCGTAAAGGACCCAGTGATTCCGCTAAGCTGCGCAGGCTGCTCGCCGGCTTTTCCATAGATACCGCGCATGCGCAAAAACCTGAATGGGGCCACGCATTGGAGGAGGCAGTGCAGCTTACAGGGGATGTTGAAAGGACCCCTCTTTTATCCCGCCCCTTCACCTTTCTCTCCTCTGAGGCAGGGACTCGTGCTGTGCCAGTAGCCCGGCCCTGTTGCTGTTCCTCATGAATGAGCCTAGATAGTGTCCGCAGGTTCTGTGAGCTTGTGGGGACGTTGTGGTGAGGCCCAACCCTGCACACATGCACACAGTTTCCAGCAGGGGGACGCTGTATTGTGTGGGAACCCTGGTTGATTTCTTCTTCCCCCCCACCCCCCACCCCCCCCCCCCCCACCCCAGGGCACCGTGGCTACCCCAACTAAGATCAGCTAACTCATCGCAGACCACGGATTGAGGCCGAGACCTTGCAATGTGTGGTGTCTGGTTATACACCACACAGTACCGAATTGTTTACTGTGCCTCTTGTTACAGTATCATCTGAACCTTGGACACCGCTTCCAACTAGGCCTGTATCCAAATCATTGCAGTACACGGTGAATAAAAGCGACCCAAGAGCAGAAACCTGTGGGACACCGCTACCCACTTCCTAACACTCTAACAACTCCAAGGAACTCCAAAACTAGGGGCCATAAATATAAGAGAGCCACTAATAAATCCAATAGGGAATTCAGGAGAAACTTCTTTACCCAGAGAGGTTACAATGTGGAACTCGCTGCCACAGGGAGTAGTTGAATAACATAGATTCATTTAAGGGGAAGCTAGATGAGTACATGAGGGAGAAAGGAATAGAAGGATATGTTGATAGGGTGAGATGAAGAGGGATGGAAGGACGTTTATGTGGAGCATAGACCAGTTGGGCCGATTGGCCTGTTTCTGTGCTGTAAATTCTATGTAATTCCTACACTTTGTTCTCTTCCCTTCTAGCTAGATTTTAAATCCAATTTGCTAATCAATGTCCCTTAATCTTGTCTGTTAGTCTCCTATGTAGTACCCATTCAAAGGCTGGAGGATCTGAACCCAATGAAGGGCACTGGTCTGTAGCAAGGAGCATTTGATAATGCAGGAAAATGTAGCGTTAGTTTGAAGAGATTTGCTGCAGAGGGTTGCTGCTTGTGCACAGCGTTGATGCCACAAGGGTGTGTTGGTGCCCTTGGGGGGGCGCTATCGATCAGTTCCACTATTGTTGACTGCTCGCTGTAGTGTTCAAAGAAAAACCCAAAACAAAAAAGTGGATTACCCGCGACCTCCTGCTGCCCTGAGAGCGACAAAAGTGCACCAGTGATTAACCCCAAATTTTCTCTCTCTCGTGCTGCTTTTATTAACAGTAATTCCTCGCTATCTTTTCTATTTTGGATCCCAGCTGGCTCTCGCTGTTGCAGACCTCGCCATACAGATGACCTCATGGAAGAGCTGTGTCCAGACGCTAATTGAGAAGTGAGTGTTTTTGTATTTAATGGTATGTCTCTTCCCACCCCCCCCCACCCCCACCCCCAGTGGTTGCCTGAACTGTGCACATGCAATGAAGAAACGAGGCATGTTGGAATTTGCTATGGGTAGGCACCAGGCGGTGCTGGAAGGTGTGAGGCATCTCTCATTCTCGTCATTGATTGATACTAACTGGGCATGAATTGCTGTGCATTTGTTCATTTTTAGACAGCATTGATGCTTCTCAAGACGTGAGGAGAAAGGGACGTTTTCACACGCACAGCTGACCTGAAGCACAACCATGTCAGACTCTAGCTCCCTCTATGTTGCCCCATCGAGCATCCCTGGTTCGATGCAGAGTAAAGCTCCTCTAAAGTGGCACAGTAAAATGCTTCATCCCTAACATCGGAGGAATTACCGTCTTCTCCCACAGCAGTAGTGGCATTTTTATTTCCTATTCAACATCATGCAGTAAAACAGTCTGAAAAGACAAAATGTTTCAACACCTTCCATTATATTGGCCTTTAACATGGAAAAACATCCGCCGGCATCACACCAAGCACTTTCTGTTGCTCCTTTTCATCTCCTCTTTGCTAGTTTTGTGTCGTGGAACAGTGTTCGCTAGGAAGTGGGTTGAGGTGTCCATGGACTCATTTCACAGAGGAGGCTCATGGCTGACAGAAGGGAAATGTTTGCCCCACCAGTCAATGCTGGATCCAAATCTAGGCTTCAAAAGGTGGCCTGTCAGGATGCAACCTGCTTCTCCGCCCAGATCCCCAGGCCTGCTCCTTATTGAATGGGCTGATGCGTTTTTCTCTCTCTGCTGATTGCTTTTGGTGTAAAGCAGGGGCGATTGATCTCACTGCACGCGCTGTCTCCCCCAGGTACGGCAACGATGAATCGGCGCTACCGTTCCTGCTGGAGATTCTGACGGTGCTCCCGGAGGAGGTACACAGCCGCTCGCTGCGAATTGGCACCAATCGAAGGACCGAAGTGATTGAGGACTTGGCATACCACGCCAGCATGGTGATCGGCTTATTGGTGAGTCAGTCTGGGCAGTGAATTCCATCTCACTGCAGTATTTGTGCGCCCGTGTGTCCCTGTGTGCATAGAAAATAAAGGTAGCCAAAGCACTGTCCAATCAGCCAGTGGCTCAGTGGGTAGCACTCTCGCCTCTGAGTCAGAAGGTTGTGGGTTCATCGTCCCACTCCAGAGACTTGAGCAGAACAATCTATGCTGACACTCCAGTGCAGTGCTGAGGGAGCGCTGCACTGTCGGAGGTGCCGTCTTTCAGATGAGACGTTAAACCGAGGCCCCGTCTGCCCCCTCAGGTGGACGTAAAAGATCCCATAGCACTATTTCGAAGAAGAGCAGGGGCGTTCTCCCCGGTGTCCTGGGCCAATATTTATCCCTCAACCAACATCACTGAAACAGATGATCTGGTCATTGTCACATTGCTGCTTGTGGGAGCTTGCTGTGCGCAAATTGGCTGCCGCATTTCCTACATTACAACAGTGACTACACTTCAAAAGTACTTAATTGGCTGTAAAGCGCTTTGGGACGTCAGTTGAAGTTCAGTGTTTTGTGTTGGTGAGAAACTTGACTTTGTACCTGGGAATTTTTCAGACAGCCTACATGGAGCGCTGCAGTCACGATGAGAAGTTGATGATTAAAGTCTTCCGATGCCTGATGAGCTGGATTAACTTGGGCATCCTTCACACCGACCACATTGCCAACAGCCAGTTACTGGTGGCGCTCTTCCAGGTCCTCGTGAGTATGAGCTAAGCAGCTAATCGGCTTTTCCCCAGTATCTGCAACTGCACAAAGTCACCACACGAAGCCCCGGTTTTATTTGGGAGAACAATTCCAGCATTCCCCGTGACTTTTGCCTGTCCTTTATTCTACCCAGTTTCCT
This sequence comes from Squalus acanthias, assembly GCA_030390025.1. Lineage (NCBI taxonomy): Eukaryota > Metazoa > Chordata > Chondrichthyes > Squaliformes > Squalidae > Squalus > Squalus acanthias. The sequence goes on from CM059450.1 coordinate 9,909,152, forward strand.
TGGATCCTCTTCTGGAAGTCTGCGACCCTTGCTGGGTGTCGTTCCATGGCCAGCGATCGAGAGCAGGAACCCTCTCTCATTTCCCCTCCCCACAAAGCCGAGGCCAGTGTAGCACCCCAACTTCAAGTTTATGTCGCGTGATCAGTTAACGCCGCACAGTCTGCGGATTGAACTTGGAATCTTCTGGTTGGTATGGCAGTACCCTTAACCCACAAGCAATGTTCCCGTCTAGCTGCGCGGTGCACAGCGGTCTGGAGGTCCCGTGCAGGCTTTTGAATGGAAAAATCGCACATGCGCGGAAATTTGAATGGGCCGCGCAACCCGTTAAAGGGGCCACACACCCAAAAGCAAAATGAGGAACAATACCCAGAAGGCCAACATTTGCCATTTCTTCCACTTGGCGTTGTGCCATCCTTGTTCTGCCAACTTGGGGAACTCCTGCCCTTTGTCATCATACCATTCTCATCCTTATCAGTATTTGCTTGCCCTCTATTGTAACTTTTAATCCTATTTTATTGTAACTGTGCTCAGGTTTGCTTACGGCCACATTGACTGCACCTGCATTGATGTTGCCTTGAACCATTAGCTGCTTGCTCTACATCAGATGAACTCCCTGTCTAAGGATTTGAACAGGAACAATTGAGTTAATTTCTGGTTAGTGAGGATCCCATGGTGGGCTAGAACGCAGGCTGGATGAGCCACTCGGCTGTGTCGGCCTAGGGAGGCATTGAACGAATGTCCGGTGATTCTCCCATGTAAAGCGAGCGTCATTCCCAAGCTGCTCCTGTTCACCTCCCATTGCACAATGTGCTTGGATAGCTGAGCTCAGTCAGTGTAGTGGGTGGAGCATTGCAACCAATCTCAGTGCCCCGATAAACTATCCAGTGACTGCTGCTGCTGGAAGGCGAGCGTGCATAGACATTGGGTGAGGATTGGGCTTAACCGGGGTGCCCACCTGTAGTCAAATAGCCTGCTAACGTTCAGTCACGCTTGAAGCGTAGACACTTTGGTGAAGTGTAGGAGGGAGGGGGCAATCAGTACTTGGGGACCAAACTCTAGGGGAATCAAGGGATATGGAGATCAGGCGGGAAAGTGGAGTTGAGGTGAAAGATTAGCCATGATCTTATTGAATGGTGGAGCAGGCTCGAGGGGCCGTATGGCCTACTCCTGCTCCTGATTCTTATGTTCTTAAGCAAACTCCCAAGAATCGACATGCTGAGGATGAGAGAAAATTGGGAGAAAGTGAATTGAACTGTTTTGGGAGGAAAAACTGCCGCAGATGGCTTTTTATTATTTTTTAACTTTAATGGGAAGTGCTGTGGTATCTTTTGGGGGTTAGTGGTGGGGGAGCTAATTGCGAATTTGCTGAACCTGACTCTGCGAGGGAGCAGAGCTGTCAGAGGTAGAATCATTAGCCTCAGTGGCTCCAGTTTTAAGAACTACCTTTTCTTCCTTCCACTCCTGAAGGCCTCACTCTTTGCTAGGGTGCCGGCCATTGTGCCATAGCTCATCTATGGGCCCATTCGTCACGTGTGAGCCTAAGCTGGTTATTGTCGGCCGGCTATTTGACCGAAGAGTGCATCGCAACAGAGCCTGATGCTCTCTTCTCCCAGCATCCACCCACTCCGAAGCAGAACGAACCCCAGCCAGAGATTCGAGCCCCGGCCCATGGCGCTGAAACCAGTGTAGCATCCCAACTACGGGTGAGATCAGCCAACTCTGCACAGAGTGGGACTCGAACCTGGGACCTTGTGTTCTATGTGGCACAATGCTGCAGCTGGCAGTTTAACGTGGCTTCAAGGCCAGCCTTTGTCTTTTCTGTTAATAACTCCTCTCCAGTTGGCCTTGTGTTGTTTTTGTCCTGCCAACCCGGGAAACTGGTGCCCATTGACGACATATCATCCTCACCCTTTGCTTGGCCTCTGTAATGTTTAATCCCAGTTGATTTTATCCGTGCTCGGGTTTGTTTGCGGTCTCGGTGACTGCGCCTGTGTTGACATTGCCTCCAACAGAACTTAGCTTTGTCCTCTTATTAAAGGAACTTCCCCTGTCCGATCATTTGAAAGGGAATGCGTGGGTTTAATTCTGGTTAGAGAGGGGGCCGGTTGCAGGCTGTGACACAAATTGGATGAGCCTCTTGGCAGTGTCACTGGTGAGGGTGGCAGCGGAGGCGTTGATCAGCGGTCAGGTGGTTTCACCAGGCGGGTGGAGGATTGTCCTCCGGTTGTTCTGGTTCACATCCCAGTGGCCTGTGTAAAACCCCATTTTGGGGGGGGGGGGGGGGGGGGGGGGAGAAGAGGGAAGAGAGGCAGGGAGCAGTCGGCTGCAGTTACTCGATAATCCACGGAATCGAGGAAGAATCGCTCTCGAATACTAATGGAGGCAAAATAGGGACTCCGTATCAGGACTCACTCCATTTGAAAATTAGCCACAGCGCTCCTCAGTGTCCTGGAGCGGTTGAAGGAACCGTTCACTAGCACTAAAACCATACAGGTTAGAAGGCTCCTTGTTCAATCCCTGGCTTGTGCTGAGATAACCGATCTCAACCCAGGGTTACCCCAGTGCCCCAGGTTAGCGAGGGTAAAAATCAGCCAGGAGAGTGCGTGTGTTGTGAATACCAGGTCTGGGATGTTCCCCCCCGGGTGCTCGCACGAGGAACAAGCTCTTGGGTGAGTTGCGGGAGGCCTGCTGGTTGAATGGACACCCCAGCAAGAATCGGCGCCTTCACAAGAGGAGGAGAATACATTGGGAGAGGGCGGGGAGAGTAATTAACAGGTTGAAGAATCATTAACATCTTTTTCTTATATTTTTTTGTACTGTTTTTGTTGAAATGGTGGGTGTTGACGTCTTTGAGGGGATAGAAGCTGGTGGGAAAACCGCTGGGCCTGACTGTTAGACACTTATCAGAGGTGATCGTTAACCCTGGGCATGGGTGGAGGGGGAGGGGGGGCGGTAGTTAGCCTGGGTCGAACAGCCACCTCCCTCCTGCCGGTCGGTGGGTTCCTCAACCACGGGGGCTGTTACAGCCGAGGCCGTGAGACAGCACTCCAAGCAGACATCACTGGATGATGATCGGGCGCAGGGGCCTTGGCCGTCAAATTAGTTTAGCAGTACAGGACGAGAGTTAAACCATTGGCCCTCCTGGTTGGTACGTCACCATCACATGCCGCAGAAAGTGCTTACCCACAATGGTCCCCCTAAGGTGTGTGGCCGCACATCAATCACGAGGTCCCACGCATGCTGCTCGCCAGCCGCTGCCGCTGGAGGAGATACCGCCCATGCGCGGCCACACAGCAAATTTAAAGGGCCTGAGCAGGGGGGGAAAATTAGAGGGAACGTTGCTTACCCGCTAAACCATCGAGGAGCTGCTGTTAGTATTTTCTTAATGCTGATGTGGTGACTCATTGGGAACTTAACCTGGAGCTAACTTGGTCTCCTTTGGAAACCCTCCGTCAGGACCTGAGCTCTCAATCCAGACTGACGACTGACACTCCAGTTCAGTACTGAGGGAATGCTGCATTCTTTGGGTGAGTTGTTAAACCTGACTGCCTGTTCTCCCGGGTCAGTGGGTATTAAAAATGCCAGGGCGCTTTTCAAAGAAGAACGGGCAGTTCTCCTGGTGTCGTGGCCAACGTTCCTCCCTTAACCAGTACCACCAAAAGCAGATTAACCGTGTCATTCACTTCACTGTTGATTTGTGGGGTCTTGTTCTCCACAAATGTTTGCCTGCTTAACAATGACTGCACTTCAGAGCAATTGTTTGTATGTGAAATGCTTTGGAATGTTTCCGAGATGCGATCAGGCATCTTTGCGTATTTTTTCTGAACGGGATATAATATTCAAGAGAATAATGAAACTGTAATGCCTGTAAACGTACAGAAATAATGGAAGAAAAACTGTCCCTGCGTTTCAGAGGCACAACCAGACATCCTCAAACCTGCACGAGGTGGCTAGCGACTGCGTGTGTGCAGCACTGTATGCAGTCGAAGGCTTGCAGGAGAGTCTACGGCTGGCACTACAGCTACAGGAAGGTGTGACGGCACTGGAGGAGGCTTACCATACTGCGGTCGCCTGCGAGGACATGGACAAGTACGTATAGTAAGGTTTCACGCTTGACCGAGCCGCAGCTTATGGCTGCCAATCGGCTATGTGGCCTTGGGTATTTGATGGTGTTGAAATTGCTTTGAGGATCCCCTTGAGGCATCTGCTAGTCAAGGCAGGTTTGATCCCTGGTCTGTGCTGGGTAAGCTGATCTCATCCAGGGCAGTATTTAGGCAGAGTATCTGTTGACACCACTGTGTCAGCCAATGAGTTGGAAGCAGGGCGAGACTTACGGCAGGACTTCCAGCAGACAGTCTGTTTTACATCAAACAGAGTCTATTTAAACAGCGCACTATAGCAAACAGTCTACAGAGTCTATTTAAGGAGAGTCTCCACGAACTACAGCAAGCAAAACTCATGACCGAAACTACAGCAATGTCTCCTGATAAAAGCTGGATTATTTCTCCAGTGAGTGGAGGATAGTTACATAATACAAATTCTGTGCGTAAAATCAATCCCAGTCACTTACAGCAGTGCGGTCTCCAGGCGTGGTTGACGGGGAATTCCCAATCACGTCCATTCTGGCGGGAATAGTGGCGTCACTATATGCAGCTGTATTTAGGGGCCTCAATGTCCCTGTGGCCAGGGAAAGATCAGTTGGGCTTCCCGCTCCCAATCTCTAGCCAGTAATTCCTGCTGGAAAGTCCACACGTCTGGCTATTGGAGGAAGCCTGGATTGGGTGTTACTGTGATGCCCATGTGAGTGAAAAGCTCAGTCAGGGATTGCACGTGAAGACTGGCCGTGTGCCGGGGTGAGGTACTGAGCACTACAAACGCTCATGGGACCGTACACCCAGCGCAAATCACTGCCTTCAGGAACAAAGTGCTCAGACCTCCTGTGAAGCATCACTCGTCACTCTGGGTCTTTCACACTTAAGAAATAATTAATATAGTTGAAGTTTAATTTGAATGCTCTGATAATTCTATTTTAAAGCACTAAGTTGCCGGTTTGCCCTGTTGTTTATTTTGGTTAATTCAAATTACTGTATTGGGTAATTCCATTTTTACCGCACAAAAGGTGACTTTGAAATATCAGGAGTAGTCTCTAGTTCACCATCAGTGATTAAACCTTCCACCACAGGCTCAACCATAGTGCTGGAGATTGTAGAGAGGGACAGTCACCCGGCTCTATATTCTGTCATTCAATGGACTGTGTGCCAAAACCTTCCAGAGTCACCTCGGTGGCACTGACTGAGGCTCAGCCCATCTATCTAAGCGCATTTAAAATAAAAAGGGGAGATATATTAAATAAACTAATCAAACTCAAAGAGAAAAGAAACCCTGGTCCGGATGGATTACATCCACTTATTTTAAAAGAATCTAGGGAAGAGATAGCAGAGGTATTACTGCACATATTTAATAATTCATTAGAAAAAGGTGTAGTGCCAGAGGACTAGCGGATAGCTAACATAATACCTATATTTAAGAAGGGAGATAGAACATGTCCAGGGAACTATCGACCAGTCAGCTTAACATCGGTGGTAGGAAAAATAATGGAATCCCTACTAAAGGAGAAAATAGAAGCCAAAAATATAATAATGAATAGTCAGCATGGATTTCAAAAGGAAAAGTCTTGCTTGACCAACCTCATTGAATTTTTTGAAGAGGTAACAGAGAGAATAGACAAGGGTAATGCAGTAGATGTAATTGATCTAGATTTTCAAAAGAGTTCGATAAGCTACCACATAATAGACTAATGAATAGGGTCAGAGAATGTGGAGTCGGGACAAGTAGCAGAATGGATAGCTAGCTGGCTTCAAGACAGAAAGCGAGAGTAGGGGTAAAGGGTAGCTGTTCACAGTGGTAGAAGGTGGGTAGTGGTGTTCCACAAGGATCAGTGCTGGGACCACTGTTGTTCACAATTTATATCAATGATTTAGACTTTGGAATCAAACACACTTTCTAAATTTGCGGATGACACCAAATTTGGGGGGGGTGATAGTTAATACTGAGGAGGACTGCAACAAATTACAGGAAGACATTAATAAACTTGCAGAATGGGCATATAATTGGCAAATGAAATTCAACACATAAATGTGAGTTATTACATTTTGATAAGAAGAATAGGGAGGTCACTTATTACTTGGGTGCGAATCTGGGTGGGATAGAGAAGCAAAGGGATTTGAATACAAATACACAAATCACAAAAAGTAGCAACACAGGTTAACAAGGCCATAAAAAAGGCAAACCAAGCAATGGGGTTTATTTCTAGGGGGATAGAATTGAAAAATAATGAAGTTATGCTAAACTTGTATCGAACCATGGTTAGACCACACTTAGAGTACTGTGTACAATTTTGGTTGCCATATTATAAAAAGGATAAAAAGGCACTGGAGAAAGTGTAGCGAAGATTTACAAGGATGATACCAGAAATGCAAGGGTATACATATCAGGAAAGGATGAACCGGCTGGGTCTCTTTTCGCTTGAAAAAAGAAGGCTGCGGGGTGACCTAATAGAGGTTTTTAAAATTATGAAAGGTTTTGATAGAGTGGATACAGAGAGAATGTTTCCACTTGTGGGGAAGAGCATAACTAGAGGCCGTCAATATAAGATAGTCACCAAAAAATCCAGTAGGGAATTCAGAAGAAACTTCTTTACCCAGACAGTGGTGAGAATGTGGAACTCGCTACCACAGGGAGTGGTTGAGGCGAATAGTATAGATGCATTTAAGGGGAGGCTAGACAAGCATATGAGGGAGAAGGGAGCAGAGGGTTACGCTGATAGAGTTAGATGAGGAAAGACGGGAGGAGGCTCGAGTGGAGCATAAATGCCGGCATGGACTGGTTGGGCCGAATGGCCTGTTTCTGTGCCGTATATCCTATGTAGTGGCAGCTACTGCACTTATTTACCCAGACAGAGAATGTGAAACGTGCTACCACATGGAGTAGTTGAGGTGAATAGCATAGAAGCATTTAAGGGGAAGCTAGATAAATACATGACTGAGAAAGGAATAGAAAGTTATGCTGGTAGGGTTAGAGCAAAAACATCGGCACAGACCAGTTGGGCCGAATGGCCTGTTTCTGACTAACTTCTATGTATTTGTACAGGCATTAGTAGGTAAAGATGATTCCATTTTGTCTCGAGCTGTACTGGTTGTGTTCAACTCCTGTTCAGGTATGTTTTAAACTCCATAATTCAAGATAAAATAACACTCGGATGGCTGGTGAGTTAAATGGAAATATCACTTTGGATTGCATAGTCAATGGAGTGAAGGCACATTTCTGGGGGCAGAGCAAAGGGAGCTTTACTCTGCATCGAACCAATGTTGTACCTGATGGGACAGTATAGAGGGAGCTTTATTGTGTATCTAACCCGTGCTGTACCTGACCTGGGAGTGCTTAAGGGACAGCAGAGGGAACTTTGGTACCAGCTGTATCATTTTTGAACTGAAGCCTTTGTGTATTCCAGGGCACTGAACTATTGTCGGATTTTCACTGAGCTGGCGGAAACGCTGTTGGAGATGGTTATCCGTTCGCCAGGACAGGGACTGGGCGACCTCAAAACACTCAACCTCATCTTAAACTGTGTCGGACACGAGCAGTACGAGGTGAGTTAACGCTCTCCTTCAGCTCGATTAGTGTAGGAGCTGGGACTGCCTGTTACTTGGACTCTCCGCTCCTGGGTGAGTTTCAGGCTCTGCCCGGTCCATTATTTCCGAACCAAAATGCTGAATGGAACACCAAGTGGAAAGCGGATCGGTCATAAAGAGCAGGACCAGGAACTGACCTCGTCCGGTTCATTGCGTCTTGAATTGTGCTGCTGGTTGGCCCTTGGACCAACCTTTCCCACTGACCGGGGGGGGAAGCCGGTCTCAACATTAAGCAGCAATCACTAAATTAAATCAAACCCAGGAAAGCTGCTGTAGCACTCTCGCCTCTGAGTCAGAAGGTTATGGGTTCAAGTCCCACTCCAGAGACTTGAGCACGTAATCTAGGCTAGGCAGTACTGAGGGAGTGCTGCACTGTCTGAGGTGCCGTCTTTCAGAAGAGACGTTAAACCGAGGCCCCCTCAGGTGGAAGTAAAAGATCCCATAGCACTATTTCAAAGAAGAGCAGGGGAGTTATCCCTGGTGTCCTGGCCAATATTTATCCCTCAACCAACATCACTACAACAGATTATCTGGTCATTATCACCTTGCTGTTTGTGGGACCTTGCTTGTGTGCAAATTGGCTGTCATTTTTCCTACATTACAACAGTGACTGCACTTCAAAAGTACATCATTGGCTGAAAAGTACTTTGGGACGTCCTGAGGTTGTGAAAGGCGCTGTATAAATGTATGTTTTTCTTAATGTAGGGTGGGCTTTATACTGTATCTAACCTGTTACGTGCCTGACCCTGGGAGTGCTTGATGCTCGTACTGAATAACAAAAGTGAGAAGTGTTCTGTTTTCTAGTAGTTATAACCATAAAAACTTCTCCGGAAATTATATGCTAAGAGTTTGGTCTCGATTGCAGTCATTTTTCCTGATGATCTGGCTGTGTTTGTGCAGGTGGCGGAGATCACGTTCAACTTCTGGTATCGGCTGGCCGAAACACTCCACAAGATGAAGGATCCCTCGGTGAACCAGATCTTCCGACCGTATTTCCAGAGACTCACTCAGTCCCTCACCTTCCACTCGCAGATGGACCCCGATCACGTACGTCGTCCTGGGCAAATGGGCGTGCAAGTTGGTTTGTGCACAACAAGCCCTGAGCAGTGGGAAAGGGATGAAGAGCATCATTCCCAAAAAATGTAAAAATCTTGTGTAAAAATGTAAAACTAATTGCCTTGCCCGTGACTGCCCACAACACCCCCTCTGCCCTTGTCGGTGGAAAGGACTTTAAGTTTCCGTTGTTTGCATAGACAGAGCTTGGGGAAGGGGGGTGAGGTGGTCTGGTGAGAACTACCGGCAGGACCTGGCATCAGGTTAGCATTACTTGTCCTTTCGGTGAGTAAATAGGCATTGTTAGTGGTGAAGTGGACACTAATCTTTCCCTTCATGAATATGGCTTCAAATCCAGCCCAGACTGAAGGGATGGAAGTCTCCTGCACAATGTTCCAGCTAAATTTTTTGGGGGTGCATGGCCCCTTTAAGAGGTTGCGCGGCCATTCAAATTTCCGCGCATGCGCGGTTTTTTTCATTTAAAAGCTAGCGCGCGGCCTGCGCGGGATCTCCAGACTGCCACGCGGCCGGGCAGCTTAACAGGAATGTTGCTCCTGTACCCTGCTAGCTGTATGGTTCTTGTGTGAAATGAGTTTGGTTGTCTCAACCAAGTTCCTTATAGACTTGGGGGGGCCCACTGCACAAAACTACCTCTAAATTGGGAAACTTGCTTAAGGGGCCATAGGATGGCTGGTGTGGGAAATGGAAAAATATCGCAGTGGTACAGCAGGGGGCATTCTGTGCTGAGGTGCATTGTTGAGACTTGTGTTGGAGAAAGCTTTACTTTGTGTCTATCGGTGCTATACCTACCTGGGATTGCTCGATACTGACACTGGATTCGTAAAAATGGAAATTGCACTATTCTCCAATGTCAGCACTTTTTGAGAAGGAAATTCACACTTTTTTTTTGAAAAATCTCATTAATGTACAAACCAACCATGAAAAGACTATCAGCAGTTCAAAGGTTAGTGTTTCTCACGCTGCCCGATGCAGCCTGCCATCCGAGCGGTTAAAATGATGCTCGATTGAGATGGTTCCCGAGTAGTCAGGAGGGTGTGAGGTCCAGAATGACGTGCATCATTATCTCAGTGCAAGCTCTGGTAATGCCACTGACTGAATTGTTTCTGTAACAGGAGGGAGTTCTGGATGAGACGGATGATTTTTTTGAGTTCAGACTACGGGTTTCCGACCTGCTGAAAGATGTTATATTCCTCATTGGAGCTTCGGAGTTTTTCTCGCGGGTAAGTCAGGATCAACCCTCCCAACTAGGGGGCATAGATTTAAAGTAATTGGTAGAAGGTTTAATGGGGAGTTGAGAAGAGCTTTTTTCACCTAGAGGGCGGTGGGGGTTCTGGAACTCACTGTCTGAAAGGGTGGTCGAGGCAGAAACCCTCATGGCATTTAAAAAGTACTTGGATATGCACGTGAAGTGCCGTAACCTACAGGGCTACGGACCAAGAGCTGGAAAGTGGGATTAGGCTGGAGAGCTCTTTTTCGGCCGGCGCAGACACGATGGGCCGAATGGGCCTCCTTCTGTGCCGTAAATTTCTATGATTCTATGAACTGTTGGTCCATGCAGGCCAGGACACGATAAGAAAATCAAAGAAAGTAAAATCACCAAATGGATAAGGAGACCCATTCAACTCATCCATTCAGACACCCGCAGTCCTGTGTCCTCTCTTTTCCCCCCCATCGCCGCCTCCCACTGTTAAATGCCTGGACGACCCTGTTTGGACGTTCATGCCACATGCTGATGACTCATTTTGTTTAAGCAACTTCCTGGCATCAGTTCAAAATGCGCCTTTCATCACTTTGAATCCTTGTTCTTCTGTCAGTTTAGTTTGGAGTAGTTTTGGGACTGAATGGTATCGACTTTGGGCCCTCAATTGCATTGTTCTTTTCCAGTTATATTCGACGCTGAAGGAGGGCAGCCCGGCCTGGGAGGAGACGGAAGCTGTGCTGTTCATCATGACAGCGTTGGTCAAAAACTTAAACCCGTGAGTGTCAAATCATAATGGAGTTTGCGATTGGATCGGTTTTACCCGCGGCCCGTCCCGGGAGGGAGGAGCAGGCAGTTAGCGATGGGTTTAATTCAGAAGTAAACCCCACCCTCCTCATTCCATCAGGTCATTCAAACGTTGCTGAAAGTGATGCACCTTTTTTTGTGGGCTGCCAAGATTCGCACACTGATTCCACTCGTTCTGCCTACCTCCCTGTGAGCAAGCACCTTTCAAATGGCATGAACATTGACGAGATTGGGGACTCACTGTGTGGGCAGTTGTCTTGGCACAAACACAAACCATCAGGAGACATTTACTGTCCTCATCCTCTGATCAGTGGGTGAATGAGCCCAGGTCACAGACCTGCTTGGAGCAAGTCACCTGGCTAGGGAATGGTGCATCATTTGGAGGGACAGAGTGTGGCAAGGCACAGTGGGGGCAAGGGGAGGGGAAAGAAGACAAGTTTCTTTAAGGTGGAGGGGGGAGCTAGAGGTTTGATTTTAGGCACGTGTTAATTACAGGGAATAACCTGACTTTCCTCCGTTTTCTCCATTTACATCATCCAGTGCCGTACTGATCCATATGGATTAGAATGTCTTCGCTATGATCCCTAATGCATGTAACACTAAGTTGGCCACTGAGCTTGGGAAGGGAAACCATCAATTCAGTTTCTCGCTTCTGATTGCTATCCAGTGACCCTGCAAAAAAAAAAAGTACTTGTATGTGGATGTTGGGCGCGAAGTGAATCTGGCTCGGCTGTGGGACTACCCGTGATCAAATATCCTGCCGACGCTCACTGTCCAGGGTGGCTACGTGGGTGGAATACTGAAGGGCTGTAAGCGCTTGTGGAACAACACCCCAGTAAGAGTCAATGCCTTCAGGAAAATCTGAGGGATGGGAAGTTGAAGGGGAAAGACATTGGGAGGCTGCAGAGCGTAAAGTTAAAATCTGCTTGGGAGAGTTGTTTTGGCTTTAGTTGAAGCTGTTTGAGTGTAAATTGCAGCTGAACGGACAAACTGGCTCTACATGTGTCCCGCTGATCTCGTGCAAGCGTCCATAGTTGGTGCCCTCAACTGTTGTGCCCAGTGAGCTTAAAGAATTTAAGAAAATCTTTAAAATGAAAAAAACCACTGTCTTTTTGTTTTCATTTAGGGAAAAGGAGCAAAGGCTGGGAGATGTCGTTCAGGCAGTGATCAGCCTCCCTGACAATACACACCTAGCGGTGCAGCATTCTGGAGTCCAACTGTTGGGGGAGGTGGGAGAATACATCAACAACAACGTGCAATGCCTAGGTCAGTACTGAGTGGGAAATGTGCACAGTTATTTTTTTTCCTTTTGATTGATTGTCCTTGAGTCAAGCACGATGAGCATATCATGTCGTGGTGACGCTTGCATCATCCTCTCTGCCTCCCTAAGCTTCCCTGATGACGCTAGGTGGGGCAGGGAATTGCCAGGTGGAGAATTAATGGGGCTGTATCCGCTTGCTGGCCCTTGATTCAGTGCCTCGTACACCAGCGCTCGGAGCTACCGTGCTTCCCTTTGTGTGTATTTCTTAGTTATATGCCAAATTAATGGTCTTGAGTTCCTCTGAGGCCATTCCCAGCCCATCTGATTAAGGCAGTGACTAACTGAGTCATGAAGAAAAGGAAGATCCCAGGTTTGATAACTGATTTGTGCCAAGTTAGCTGATCTTAGCCAGGATGGCGGTAGGATGTTACAGTTGGTCTCGGCACTCCTGACTTAAGGACAATTCACCAGAGTTTCCTCCAAGTCTGCTCACTGCCCAGAAAATTGGGTATGTGCATACAAGGATCGGATCAGGTTTGGCTTTGATTTCCTCGCCCCCCCCCCGGCCATGGTCAAATAGCATGCTGGCTATTCCATCCATGAAGGAATGGCTAAGGCACTTGAGCATGATTGCCGCCCATGGGACTGTATTCCAGCCAAGATTAATGTCTTCGGGTGGTAAGGGGAGAAAATTCAGTGTTAATTAAATGGGTGTCTTGGTTCAAGTCCAAAATTTTGAGCAATATTCATCTTGAGGTGTTCCGTGACGTGCTGGCTTTACGAGTTTTGGCTGATGTGTCTAAAGAAGGCAGATTATTACTTTCTGCATCCTTCAAGCAATAAATTAGATGGACCAAAGCCCTTAGTTAGATTGTCCTGTCGTCTACAGTCAGCCACAATCTCATCATCACGTAGTGTTTACACTTTCTTCTCAGTGAGTCGTGATCAAGAGTAGGGAGTTCTTGGCTATGGAGTTTTCTTCCCTCCAAGAGCAGGGAGTTCTCAATGTTCTGGCCAATATTCTTCTTTCAACCCAAAAAAAACTGATTAACCGGTCAGTCACCTTGCTGCCTTTGTTGTTCCTAAAAGCTGCTAAATTTTCCTACATAACTGAAGTCATAACTTCCAGCAATTAGTTGTATGTGACACGCTTTAGACATCCCAAGAGAGGTGATGAGGCACTATATAAATTGCACGTTAGCTCATTCTATCCCTCCCCTTTCACTCCCCACAGCCTAGGAACATTGAGGTCATTTGCATCACTCTGACTTCTTCACTGATTCATTTACGACAGCACAGACTGAATCTGTGACTTGCTGGCTCTGGCTCAGTACTACACTACACAGTGCATGCCACCTCTAACCCTAAAATCCTTCCTTTTCAAAAAGAAAGAAAGACTTGCATTTATATAATGCCTTTCACGACCACTGGACGTCCCAAAGAGCTTTACAGACAATGAAATACTTTTTGAAGTGTAGTCACTGTTGTAATGTAGGAAACACGGCAGCCAATTTGCGCATAGCAAGCTCCCACAACCAGCAATGTAATAATGACCAGATGATCTGTTTTAGTGATGTTGATTGAGGGATAAATATTGGCCCCGGGACACGGAGGAGAACTCCCCTGCTCGTCTTCGAAAGAGTGCCATGGGATCTTTGACGTCCACCTGAGAGAGCAGACAGAGCCTCGGTTTAACGTCTCATCTGAAAGATGGCACCTCCGACAGTGCAGCACTCCCTCAGCACTGCACTGGGAGTGTCAGCCTAGATTTTTGTGCTCAAGTGTCTGGAGTGGGACTTGAACCCAGAACCTTCTGACTCAGGCGAGAGTTCTACCGACTGAGCCACGGCTGACAGCATTGTTAAAAGATTGTGGTTGCTGATCCGGGCTAGGAGTAAAGCATTCCAAGATGACATTTTATCGTTTTCTTGTTTTCATCTTTCAGAGCTGGTGCTGAATTTCCTGACCCAACGTTTGAAGCAGAAGGAGCTAGCGAACGCCGCGGCCAATTCGATCCAGAACATCTGCGCCATGTGCAGCGACGCGATGACGCAACACTTCGAGGGGCTGCTGCAGGTCGCCTCGTCCCTGGACGCCCTCCCCATCTCGCACGACTCCTCCATTGGACTTCTCCGAGGTACAGTAAGCGCTGGAGTTCTCTCACCGTGAAACAGTCGAGCCTGCCACCAGTTGGTGCAACGAGGTTCGCTCGGGACGCTAGTGCGAGCACAGCCGTGGATGGTGAGAGCCGGCTGCATTTGTCCATGAGAGAGGATTATTTTAGATAATCATTGGAACAAATGCAAAATACTGCTGTTCAATGTTACCCCAGTTTCTTTTTGGGTGCGCGGTCCCTTTAACGGGCTGCGTGGCCCATTCAAAAGTTTGCTTGTGAAATCTCCCATTTGAAAAGCCGGACCTGAGCTGCGCCAGAGCTCCAGGCAGCTGCACAGCTCAGCGGGAACGTTCCTGCTGTTGCTGGAAATATGAAATAAATCAGAAAATGCTGGGAACATTCAGCCAGTTGGGCAGCATCTGTGGAGAGAGAGAGAGAGAAACATTTCAGGTCGATGACTGAACTGGATGAAATCCTGGTCACTGACCTGAAACGTCAACTCTGTTTCTCTCTCCACTGGTGCTGCCTGACCAGTTGAATGTTTCTAGCATTTTCAGTTTTAAAAAAAAAAATGTATTTACCTCTTTGACCAAGCTTTTGGTCACCTGCCCTAATTTCTCCTTATGTGGATCGGTGTCACATTTTTTTGTCTTCTAATACTCCTGTGAAGCACCTTGGGACGTTTTACTATGTTAAAGGCGCTATCTAAATACAAGCTGTTGTTGTAATCATTCCCTCAGTCCATTTGGTAAATATTTTCTGCCCTTTTTCAGTTTCCTTAGCGTTGTTGACTCTAGACTCGGATTGCTGTGCTGATGTTATTATACATTATGGGGCAAAACTGCACTTAAGCCCATACAGCGTGACGCATGCAATTCATTGTCTCAAGCTGCTCTCCGCACCATCTGTGACAGATGTGTAACCATCAGTCCTTCACCCGAGTGCTGTGTCCAGCTCAAGGTGCTCTCTGCAGACACTGCTCAAGTTCAGAAGAACAAACTCTAGTTGTCACTGCTGGGTGTTTCTCTCCGTTGAGGCGGATAGTGGAAATTTCACACGCACACTTCACTGAAATCCTAGCCACTGCTCCGGCCCTCCTTTACCCTGCCATCTGCTATAGCTCAACCTCTCGGGATCTGCCCCCAAGGGTTGCCTTGATGCCAGCTTGGAGAGCCAAGGTTCACCTCTTTTGTCCCTGACCTCTCCACATAGGGAAGGAAAGCCTGCTGCCTCCGAGAGTCTTGAATCCAAAAGGTAGCTGGGACTGGGATTTGAATCTATTGTCCCATTTATGAAAACATCCCCTATTAAGCAAAATTCTTCAGCATTGAACTAAATCAGGGGTACGGTAGCATAGTGGTTATGTTACTGGACTAGTAATCCAGAAGCCTGCACTAATGATCCAGAGACGTGAGTTCAAATCCCACCACGGCAGCTGTGGAATTTAAATTGAGTTAATTAAATAAATCTGGAATTAAAAAACTGGGATCAGTTACCATGAAACTACCGGATTGTCGTAAAAGCCCCTCTGGTTCACTAATGTCCTTTAGGGAAGGAAATCTGCCGTCCTTACCCGGTCTGGCCTATATGTGACTCTAGACCCACAGCAATGTGGTTGACTCTTAACTGCCCTCTGCGGTTTAAGAAGGTGGCTCACCACCACCTTCTCAAGGGCAATCGGGGATGAGCAATAAATGCTGGCCTCGCCAGCAACACCCACATGAACAAATAAAAAAAAATTAGATTGGAAATTGAGTTTGACATTATTTCTGAATTGACAATGTTCCCATTTTTAAGGCTCCATACCTCATGAAAAATCTGTTAAAAATGTGGAGACAATGAAATTCAGTGTAACTGTATGTTAATCGCATCCCTATTTCATAGTTTTCGGATCTGATAAGCTATTGCCTGGGC
This sequence comes from Squalus acanthias, assembly GCA_030390025.1. Lineage (NCBI taxonomy): Eukaryota > Metazoa > Chordata > Chondrichthyes > Squaliformes > Squalidae > Squalus > Squalus acanthias. The sequence continues at coordinate 9,925,213 of CM059450.1, forward strand.
CTAAGACTGAAATACCACTTTTTCCCCCCACCCTCACATTCCCCCTCCCCAGCTCCATTTTTCCACTTCTTCCCTGCATGTCTCCCTCTGTTCCTTGCTGGCATTTTTTCCTCTCTGTCCTGGCCAATAATTATCCCTCAACCAGCATCACTAAAACAGATTATCTGGTTGTTATCACATTGCTGTTTGTGGGCGCTTGCTGTCTGCAAATTGGCTGCCGCGTTTCCTACATTACAACAGTGACTACACTTCAAAAAAAAAAAATTGGCTGTAAAGCGCTTTGGGACGTCTGGTGGTCGTGAAAGGCGCTTTCGAAATGCAAGTCTGTCTTTTTGGAATTTACAACTTTTGATATTGCTTTAAAACTTATAGTTGAGGTAAAGATTGTTAACTGGCTGCCTCGATGTCCGTGCATTACTAAGCCACATGGATGCAGGTTTGAATGCTGAATTGAGGTGACTGATCCCGGCTGGCCCAGCGCTGCCTCAATTAGTCTCGGCACCCCTGGGCGAGGAAGGGGGGGAAATCCAGCTCCTGATCAATAGCTGCTGAACCCTGCTGGAGGACCTGTGTGCTGCCCAGTGATTAAATAGCCTACTGACCTTTGCCGTCCAGTCTCGCACATGAAGACTGGCCAGCTAGGTTGGGGCACCAGAGGGCTGAAGATGCCTCTTGAAGCAAAGCCTAGATTGAGTCAACTCCTTTTTGGGGGGAGGGCCAAGATTGATTTTAAAAAGAAAGTTAACGTGACCTTTTTGTCTCGCGTGGAATACTCTGCTCGGAGGTGGTGATATCAGCTGCTCTATTGTAAAGTGACGAGCACTGTTTCGTTCTCACCAGGCATCTCTTTGGTGTTGGCTCGGATGCCGTCGGAGAAAATCGGCGAGACCTTCCAGCGCCTCTGTTCCATGCAGGTCACTGCTCTGAAGAAAGTAAGAAATGCTGTAATGTTCAGTGGCTTATTAAACGGCGGGTAAGATAACTTGACACAAAAGCAAAATACTGCGGATGCTGGAAATCTGAAATAAAAACAGAAAATGCTGGAAAGACTCAGCAGCATCTGTGGAGAGAGAAACAGAGTCAACGTTTCGGGTCGATGACCTTTCGTCAGAACTGGAAAAAGTTAGAGATGTAACAGATTTTAAGCAAGTGCAGAGGCGGGGGAAGGGAGGAACGAACAAACGGGAAGGTCTGTGATGGGGTGAAAGGCAGGAGTGATTAGATGACAAAAGGTATGATTGTACAAAGGAGATGGTGATGGGACATGTAAAGAAACAAAAGATGGGTCTAGAAGAGGGGTAAATGGGTATAGCAGCATCAACAGCTGCCATCTGAAAAAATAGGGCGAGATAACTCCCTCTCCTCGATCGAGGAAATACAACTCGGAGACTGGCCGGCCTTAACTGACTCTCACCTGTATCACCCTGGGGAGCAAGTTCCTTCGGTTTGTGGGCCGCTTGTCTTGGATGGAGAGGGTGTGCATCCTGTCCCTCCCTCAGGCTCACCTGGAGAGAACGAGGAAGTGGGATTAACTGTGTGAAGGGAAAGGCTGGGCTCTGCCACATTTCTGACCTGGGAGGGTGGCGTATCTTTGCGAGGGAGTTCCATCAGCGACTCCCGAGGACTGGGATTGAGTAATGTTGTAATGCCTCTGGTGTGCCTTGTGCTGTTGCTGCAGTGAGTGTTGATCCTCCCACTTTTGTGTCTCTTTAAAGCTGTTGACATCTGAGCTGACCAACGGCATCTCGGCAGACCCAGCGGTGTGGTTGGATAGACTGGCGGCTATATTCAGGTACAACCACTTCACAATTTTGCTGTCTATACACACGAGGAGTCTAGTTAGTGCACCTGACTAAATTAATCCTTTAACTATTGACTCTTGGGTGAAAACATTTTACTGGCTACCAAAGTGTGACGCCCTAGGGGTTTCTGTCTGGCTTTGTGTCAGCTGTGGCTCAGTTGGTAGCGCACTCGCCTCTGAGTCAGAAGGTTGTGGGTTCAAGTCCCACTCCAGAAACTTGAGCACATAAAGCTAAGCTGACACTCCAGTGCTGCACTGTCAGAGGTGCCGTCTTTCGGATGAGACGTTAAACCGAGACCCCGTCTGCGCTCTCAGGAGGACGTAAAAGATCCAACGGCACTATTTCGAAGAAGAGCAGGGGAGTTCTCCCCGGTGTCCTGGGGCCAATATTTATCCCTCAACCAATATAACAAAAACAGATGATCTGGTCATTATCACATGGCTGTTTGTGGGAGCTTGCTGTGTGCAAATTGGCTGCCGCGTTTCCTACATTACAACAGTGACTACACTTCAAAAGTACTTCATTGGCTGTAAAGCGCTTTGAGACGTCCGGTGGTCGTGAAAGGCGCTATATAAATGCAAGTCTTTCTTTCTTTGCCTTATTACTGATGTGGAGCTGCACTGAGCTCCCAATACATTCTGAGGAGCAGGTAGACATCTCGAAAGTTTCATGAGAAGATTGGCCTTCACTAGTTGTATGTTGGCTCTCCACACTTAAACGGAAATCAAATCAAAAAGTTTGCTACCAATCCAACGCCCTCAACTCCAGTATAACTAGTTTGCCAGTGCTTAATTTTTTTTTTTAAATGACATTTTGCCTTTTCAATCTCGAGACATCCCCTCCTCCACCTCACTCCCCTTCTCCTCTTGTACCAACAGACACACAAACGCTACTGTGGGAGAAGGGCGGCCGCACCCCTGTCAGAAAGTCATCCAGGAGGTAAGAAAATCGCTCGCTGACCACGGCCCGAAGGTCACAAAGAGGAGCGTGTGTAAATTGGAATGGAAGGGGTTTCACTGCCAGGAAACACTTTTTTTGGACAGAAATAAAAATAGAGAACTGCTGGAAACGCATGGCAGGTCGATCAGCAGCTGAAAGAAGGTCATGTTCTGGGTGGGGCCCTTCATCAGAACACGGGCCAATCTCAAGTGGCCCACCTAACGTGCTAATCCGTCTTTCCTCAGATGCTGATAGACCTGCTGTGCTTTTCCAGCGTTTTCTGTTTATTTTTCACGTTTCGGACTCGCCCTGTTTGTTCCCATCTCCACTTTGAGTCAGTAGCTGTAGGGAGGAGGGGGCTCGTTTCACAGTTGCAGAGTGTTCTGGTTAACTTCTGTTTATTCCTTTTAAATTAAATTAAAAAAGTTCTAGGGACAGACCTTCCCTGAAGCAGGGAATGAAGCCGTGGCTAATGTAGTCCTGTATGGCAGGGCTGGGCACAAGCTGTACTTTCACCTCTGGGATTTAGTTTTGCATTCAGCCAGACTAGTGGGATAAAAGTCTCCTCTTTCCGCTGAGTCCTAGATGTGATGAGCTCCCAGTGAGTATGGGCCTACAACACAAAATTGCCCCATTATTCAGCACCGAATTTGACAATCTTCACCTGAGCTATAAGGATGGAAAGGTTACAAATGCATTAGGGAGGGCTCTTCTGAAGCGTGGGCAGGTTAGAGGGGGGAGTTCATTCTACATCTAACCTTTGCTGTTCCAGAACTGGGAGTGCATAATAGTGTAGATGGAGCTGCATCTGATTCAGAACTGCTTAATGGTGCAGTGTAGATAGAGTTTTACTCTGCACCTAACCCATGCAGTCCAGCACCTGGGAGTACTTAGTGCTGCCGGGGGCTTAGCAAGGGCTCTGGCTCTCAAATCTCTCCTTGAAATTCCCAAAAAGTTTTTTTTTAAATATTTGGTTTTGTGAACACAGACTGAGGATTGGAGAATGGGATTGTGATTCCCAATAAAAACTTTTTTTTAAAACTAACTTTCATCGAGCTGCCTTTTTCATTGCAGATCTGGCCAGTGATTTCCGAAACCCTGTACAGGCACCAGGCGGATAATCGGATGGCGGAGCGTTGCTGTCGTTGCTTGCGCTTTGCGATCAGATGTGTGGGTAAAGGATCTGCTATGTTGATTCAGCCCCTGGTGTCTCAGGTGTGTGCACGTGCGTGTATAGGGTCCGCCTGTTTGGTTCTATGTCCTGTGTGGGATGAATAACTTGGGGAGTAGGTGATGGTTGTTGACAGAGAGAGAGAGACACACAAGCTACCTCCCAAACAGGCACTACAAATCTTAGACCCGTTTGAACATTAAGTAGAATAACTACAGGGTGCATCTGTAGACAGTTGTCACAAGGACCGATGTGCTGCAAATTGCAGAGCAGAAAGAGGAATATGGACTGAATGGGGTTTTAGAGATGGGGAGGAGCAAATCGTGGGCGGGGGAGAAAGTGAATAGAAGAACAAGCATTTTAAAGAAAGACTTTATTTATACAGCGCCTTTCATGACCACCGGACGTCCCAAAGCACTTTACAGCCAATGAAGTACTTTTTGAAGTGTAGTCACTGTTGTAATGTAGGAAACGCGGCAGCCAATTTGCGCACAGCAAGCTCCCACAAACAGCAATGTGATAATGACCAGATAATCTGGGTTTTTTTTTTTAGTGATGTTGATTGAGGGATAAATATTGGCCAGGACACGGGAGAACTCTCCTGCTCTTCTTCAAAATAGTGCCATGGGATCTTTTACGTCCACCTGAGAGAGCAGACGGGGCCTCGGTTTAACATCTCATCCAAAACTATCAAACCGATGGGTCTGAAACTAAGCTGGAAAAGTGTTGCTCTGTTGTGGTTCTTTCTTTCAAAATAGAACCTGAAAGTTGGTTCAGCTGTTTTCCATGCTGGTTTACTGTCCTTGTCCATTTTAGGTGCAGCACCAGGGCTTTCCCTCAGCCGGATAGCTGGTCTGTGCTCATTTTACTCTTGCTCCAACCTGAGATCTAACAGGCGGTTGCTCCAACTTCTGCCTAAGTGGCAGGTGGACTCAGCGGCCGGGAGAGGCTTCTTCGGAGTGCCTTCCTCCCTTCCTTGTTGAGCAAATTCAAGAAACCCCCCCCCCCCCCCCCGGGTCCCTTGCAGCTAGCACTGGTTCAATTTGTGCACGGGATTGGGAGAACCTTCCTTCAGCCTGGTAGCTGCAAAGTGCCCCAGTGCTACACTGAACAAAACTCTCTGAAAGGCGCCATGATGAGGCTGCCATTCTGAAATGCCAACTGTGTCTGTGCCACACTTCTCTGTGATGGACAGGTCGTGTGTCACAAAATAGGACACTGGAATCATTAAAGAGACAGTGAGATGAAGTGTGGGGGGGGGGGTGCGGGTATGAAGTAACTTTTGCCATGTTCTGGATGAACTGTAATTATAGAAACATAGAAACATAGAATCTAGGAGCAGGAGTAGGCCATTCGGCCCGTCGAGCCTGCTCCGCCATTCAATACGATCATGGCTGATCATCCAAATCCAGTACCCTGTCCCTGCTTTAATCCCCACAGTACTCATATCCCACCCTACCCCCGTAACCCCATGTATTTAATTCCCCCTAACATATCCCATCCTATCCCCATAACCCCACATATTTAATCCCCCCTAACACTAAGGGTCAATTTATCATAGCCAAATCAACCTAACCCACACATTTTTGGACTGTGGGAGGAAACCGGAGCACCCGGAGGAAACCCACGCAGACACGGGGAGAATGTGCAAACTCCACACAGACAGTCACCCGAGGTCAGATTCGAACCCGGGTCTCTGGCGCTGTGAGGCACCAGTGCTACCCACTATGCCACCGCACAATTATCTTGTGCTTGTCTCTCTCTTCCCCCAGATGGTAAGCGTGTACCAGTCCCACCAGCACTCCTGTTTCCTATACCTGGGCAGTATTCTAGTGGATGAGTACGGCAGTGAGGAGAGCTGCACGCAGGGTCTGCTCGAGATGATGCAGGTTAGTTGACGGCCATTTGTGTACATACTTTTATTGGGAGTGCCTTGCAGGTCTCCCGATATATCCTGGCGGATCCTAGCTCAATTGAGCTGTCTTTTAGGCTGTTCCAAAATATCATCAGCGATTTTTGTCTTCAGATCCTAGTCCTGCTGATCTAAATGTGGAATTCCGATTAAGATGTGACCAGGAGTCTGAGAGTCTGTGGACATTCCATGTAAAAACCACAGAGGGGAGTCTAGGTGACCCAATTGGTCAACCTCTCAGCAAAAGATGTGCGACCATTAGGTGTCACAAACACATTTAGGAAATACCGTATTGTGCCATCGCACTAAAGATATGTAGGGTCAGGGCATTATTGAGGCAACCATTCGCTACCCTGATCCTCCAATCTATGGTTATTTAAATAGACTCCCAGTTTCAAGATCACAGATCTGATCATGCTTCCAGTGGAACCAAACTATTTCCCATTCACTTCCAATTATTACTGTTTTTAAAATCGGCTATCTCCCTCTGAAGCCACTGACCGTTTCCTGGGATATAGTTTTGCAAGAATCCAGCAGCGCGCTCTCGCCTCCTTCAGGTGGCGAGTCGTCATTTGTGACCCCAATCGATGTGCGTCGGCTTGCTGTTCTCCCATAGAGTACATCGCAACCAAGCTCGATCAAAGCCTCCTCTGATGTCCACATATAGATATGTTCCAGCAGGAGTTACTGGACAGCAGTCAGGAGCCCTGGTAGACTTTATTTCCCCTCTCCCTAGTTCAAGGGCATTGAAGCCAACTGCTGACTTCAGCTAACTCAACACCTACTGGGAATCAAACTGGGACTCGCTGCTCTGTACGTCCTCCGGCTACACAAATCCATCGGTAGAGCTCTTCAATTGTTGGTGCTCTCAATTAAATGGTTTTAAAATGTTTTATTGCAATTCTTTTCTTCAGGCGTTTTGTGGGCCAACATTCCAACTTCTAGAGCAACCTAGAGGTTTCCAGAATCATCCTGATACTGTGGACGATCTTTTTCGCTTAGCAACAAGGTAATGAAAGCATCGCTGTGAAGTGCCGACTTTCAGTGTGGCCGAGATTGAGGGATGTTTTGCTTTTAGCCACTTTTACCCTTTCCATATTGTAGGTGCCTCACTAAATACATTGGAAACCGAGAATTACATTGCTCTTGCTATTGATGCAGTATTACTAAGAAGTGACAAGTGTTCACACATTTGAGAAGGTTTATAAGTATTTGGGAACGTTACAGGGTATTGTGGGAAGAGGTCCCTGTAATGGCCCTTGATTGTATCAGATGTGTTCAGTAAAGTGTAATGGTAGGTGAGTGAAATTTTCAAACTAGGTCCAATTAAACTGAAAGCACCCAGTAATGTAATTATAGGCCTGGTTGGGTGGGGGAAGACAGGCAAGTTGTTGCTGAGATCAAGTTCAACAGTTTTTTTTATAAGCATTCAAATTTGGATTCTGGTTCCAGGGAGGTAAGGGAGTGAGTGTGAGAGGAGTCAGCTGCTGAATGTGCGTCACGTTTATATATTTAAAAAAAAATTAATTCCTGGGATCTGGGCGTCGCTGGCAAAGCCAGCATTTATTGCCCATCCCTACTTGCCCTTGAGAAAGTGGTAGCGAGCCTCCTTCTTGAACCGCTGCAGTCCGTGTGGTGAAGGTACTCCCACAGTACCGTCAGGTAGGGAGCTCCAGGATTTTGACCCAGCGACGATGAAGGAACGGTGATATATTTCCAAGTCGGGATGGCATGTGACTTGAAAAGAAAGACTTGCATTTATACAGCGCCTTTCACGACCACCAGACGTCTCAAAGCGCTTTACAGCCAATTAAGTACTTTGGAAGTGGAGTCGCTGTTGTAATGTGGGAAATGCGGCAGCCAATTTTGCGCACAGCAAGCTCCCACAAACAGCAATGTGATAATGACCAGATAATCTGTTTTTGTTATGTTGGTTGAGGGATAAATGTTGGCCAAAACTTGGAGGTGATGGTATTCCCATGCGCCTGCTGCCCTTGTCTTTCTATGATGTGGAGATGCCGGTGTTGGACTGGGGTGGACAAATGTGAGAAGTCGCACAACACCAGGTTATAGTCCAACAGCTTTATTTGAATTCACAAGCTTTCGGAGCGCTGCTCCTTCGTCAGGTGAAGTGAAGCGATGCATATAGGCACAGCATATATAGTCAGAGAACACTGCCAGACGATTGCAGTTAATCTTTCCAACTGCCCTTTATCACACCTCGGCAGAGAGATAATCACGGCAATCAAAGGTGTGGATGGTGTCCCAACAGGTCAGTCAGGAAAACATTACAGGAAACTCTTTATTCACCGACGGGACCGGCGTGGTGCCGGTTTATCGAAAGTACCGGATAACGGAGAGTTATATCTACCGAGGCTATTTTTAACAAAGAAAAATAAATAAATCAAGAAATGTGCAGTATACAGTATTTGGGTACTCACCTACAGAATGTTGTGTTAAATGGATAGTGGAAGATGCTTGATTAAGTACAGTACTGCCAGTTGAGGGTAATCCATAACTCTTTAATTACTTAACAGTAAAACAAAACTTATAAACGACTGTCTACAGTACTGTAGTTGACTGTACACTTATTCCGAGTCATCTGGTTCATCAGAAATATCCGTGCCAGCTGGGTCATCAGGATCACGCAGTTCCACCGATGCCACAGTTTCTTCAGGCACTTCCGCTGCTGCGACTCTTTTGGAAGCTTTCTTAAACATGTTGCGGATGTCGGTTTGCTTAGTGGACTCTTGCCTTTTCTGTAGAAAGGTGGAATGCAGAATATGGAGTTGCATAACTTCTTGTGCAGAGTAGCAATTCTGCCTTTCAGCAAATTTGAGGATTGTAGAAAATCCTTCTGCAGCTTTAGCCCAAGAAATCTTCTCTTCTTCAGAAATCTCATCCTCTTCACTTTCCATCTCGCTTTCCTTTTCTTTCTTTGGATTCAAAACATTCTCAATTATTTCATCATCACTTAGCATATGCACAACACCAACTTCTCTATCTGCATCAACCCACTGCTCGATATCACTTTCACTGAGGTGACGTAGAGGGTTTGCTGGGCCTGCATTTTTCACCATTCCAGCCATTTCCATTTCCATTATTGTACTCTTCTTGGGACGAACACTGAACCCATGAAATTCCTCCCACAAGGCCACAATTTGCGCCAGGCTTGCCTCAGAGTGTGACCTTTCACCAATTTCCAGGAACATGCAACATTATAGATGGCATCTTTAATATTGTATTCCTTCTGCAATTCTTGAATATTGTCATCTTGGCTTATCAGTTTACGTAGGAAGTCTTTCTTGTAATGACACTTCAGATTTTGGATAACGCCCTGGTCCATGGGTTGGATGAAAGAAGTTACATTTGGTGGCAAATAAATGGTGAAAATATTTCCCGAAACCAACTGGGATTCATGCGGATGGGCTCTGCAATTATCAAGCAATAAAATGCATTTGCTATCTTCAGGTTTCCCTATTTTGCGGAAATGTTCCCTCACAGATGGAACAAAAATATGATGGAACCAATCGGAGAAGATTTCCTTATCCATCCAAGCATTTTTTTGAGCTTTGTACTCAACAGGTATGTGCCTCACATTTTTAAATGCACGGGGATTTTTATACTTCCCGATAACAAGAAGTTTAACCCGGTGTGATCCAGCAGCGTTCGCACATGTTAGCACGGTTACACGATCTTTATTTTTCTTGTAACCTGAAGCATTAGCCTCACTAGCCCCAGCAAGCGTTGATTCTGGCAAAAACCTCCAAAACAAGCCAGTTTCATCGGCATTGTATATCTGTGCTGGCGACAAATCATGTTGCTGCACAATCCGATTGAAATAATCGCAGTATTCTTCTGCGGCGTCGTGATCAGCTGATTTCTTCTCCCCGGAAATATCGAGTCGTCGTATCCCGTGCCGTAACTTGAAGCACGTTAGCCATCCATCGGAGAAAGCACACTTGTCAGTGAGCTCCATCCTTTCGTAGAAATCCTTCGCTTTCTCGATTAGCATGGGTCCGGAAATTGGAACACCCTCTGAACGCTTAAGAGAAAACCATTCATAAAGCACGGTATCCAGCTCTTCAAGCTTAGGCTTACGAAGCGTACGCCGTTTCTCTACACTCTTACATGTCTCCGAGCTTGAATAAAACATGAGCAGCTTATCCTTCTGCGATTTGATGTCGTAGATTGTTGACGAACCGATTTTGAATTCATTCATAATGTTGATACGCTTCTCTCCCCTTTCTAGTCGTTGGCATATCTCGATTTTCTGTTTTAAAGTTAAGACCACTCTCTTCCTTTTGCTTGGACCAGCTTTTGGGAATTCCATAATGCAAGATGGAGGAGATAATTGCCGATGAAGATGGAAAGACACACACAACGATGGTGGCTAGGAAGAGACTACGAGCAGCGTGGCAGACACACAGTAAAATGGTGTATCAGAAGAGACTACAGTACCAGCAGCGTGGGAGACACACAGCAAAATGGTGTATCAGAAGAGACTACACTACCAGCATCGTGGGAGACACCCAGCAAAATGGCCGATCAGAAGAGACTCCAGGCAGCGCGGGAGAATCAACTCCTGCTACTGCAATGTTTCGGACTTCCGACAGCGCCAGGAGGTCGAGTAGTGGCACTTTTGAAAAGTACCCCTACTGACTAAATCGGCGTTCTCGGACTCGGACTCTGGATCGGCAACATTGCCGGTTATTTGAGAGGAGTTTTCGGAGTACTCGGCGTTCGCGGAGACTCGACTGCGACTCGGCAACATTGCCGATTATTTGAGAGGAGTTTTCGGAGGATGATTTTTGCCGGTTAAGCGAGGATTCCGGATATTTGGGTGCCGGATAAACGAAAGTTTCCTGTACATCAAAGACAATGTGGAAGATGCTGGGGTCTGTATGGAAAACATGTCTTTCTAGGCAGTGGAGGTGCTGTCGAAGAGAGTGCGTCCCTGATGTAGGTGCCGGTTTTGCTTGTTGCATGGCAGATATCGCATCTCCTGTTTCGTATTAGCTAATTTGCAGCAAATTGCTTAAGGTGCATTTATAATTTGGATCCACTCAGAATTTCTGTGTTGAAACTTGGATGGTGTCGTTCTCCTGACTTTAAATGAGACAGCCTCAGAGGAGCTCTGAAAATGATAAGCGTTCAACTCTGGGAAAGTGTTATCACTTTGTCGGTATGGTGCCAGGAAAGCAGTGCTGACGGGCGGAAACCCGCAATCCCCAAGTGTTTCTCTTCCCTTTAATTTCCCTTCACAATTAGCTGCTGGTCCTTATCGGCCCTTTGGGGAGCAAACAGGATGGAGGCAACTTTTTGGAATCCACCGCCAGTCAGATCCTGGACAGCTTTGGAGCTGTAAAAGTTGCCCTCTTTTATATTGATGAAGTGCAGGCAGCAGGGGGAGTAAATAACTTATCCAAAGAAATGCTCCTCCAGGGACTCTTGAGATACAGGCTCCACAATGAAGCCCAGATTTTCTTCACATCTGCATTTCAACTTATTCCTCACTCAAAGTCAGAAGGAGATTTAAAAAATCTGATAACGTCAATCATTTATACAAGTAGATTCCTTCCCTGCCTCTGATCTCCTGCACTTCAAAGCGATTCGCCAGAATTGTACCAGGGGAGAGGATGAGGAATAACAACTTTCCACCCACGCTCAAGGGTCGCAATGATTCCCACGTTGACATCTGCTGCCTTCCTAATGTTTTTCTTCTAAAAATAATCAGAGTTTCTGCGTTGCAGTAACAAATCCCATAATTGTGGTTTTCCCGAGAAGTGTATGCTGCTGGGAAACTCTTAAACGTCAGCCTCTGGGATCATGGGTCACTGAAGGGGCCAAATTCTGTTGATGTTTTATCTACTAGCACTGATGGAGGAGTCTCTGAGAAGATGAATGCAATTATGTTTTTAACCCTTAGCGTAGTCTGAAATTACATCCTGTTGAATAATATGCAGCATTGTTGGTAGGTTTCAAATACTTAGTTTCACCTAGAATTAGAAAACGGATCGAATCTAGCACTTTACCTCTCGAGCCTTTGGGTCCTTTTGAATTGGTGTCTAACGCTCTGCCTTTTGGCTTCATTGGTTCTGAGCAGTGAAGGACCCCAGGTGTTTGTCTTTCCCAGTTTTCTCCTCTTGCACCTCAGGACATTGAATCTTGTAGATCTGCACCACAGCAAGTGGCAGCAGCCTACTGTACCTCACGGAAGCACGCGCTGTGTGAGCCAGGCTACCATGCGAGCGTCACAGCGGAGCCCAATCCACCGAATATCCACGCACAGACTTTCCCGTGGGGTTTACTGGATGGCAATTGGAAATCCTGGTTGGAGTTCCGTCCCTGCCAACTCCCTCGCCAACCTGTCCCGGAATGTAGGGGTGATGAGGCTAATTGTAGTGCAATCAGCACAAACCACTGATCAAACCTGGGACCTTCCTCGGGCTGTGGGGTTCAGTACCACAGCACACAATGCAGTGATCCCATGGGGAGCAGTCAGTAAGAAGTTTTAACAAAATTCACCGAGTTAAACTTATCCTTTTGATCCTGAAGTTTTCTCATTAACATCTTGGCAAAGTCATCCTTTAGTCACAGGTTCACAACAACAGCAACAACTTGTTTTTATATAGCACCTTTAACGTAGTAAACTGTCCCAAGGTGCTTCACAGGAAAGTTATCAAACAAAATTTGGCACCGAGCCACATAAGGAGAAATTAGGGCGGATGACCAAGAGCTTGGTCAAAGAGGTAGGTTTTAAGGAGCGTCTTAAAGGAGGAGAGAGAGGTAGGGAGGGAAATCCAGAGCTTAGGGCCTTGGCAACAGAAGGCACGGCCGCCAATGGTGGAGCGATGGAAATCAGGATGCTCGAGGGCAGAATTGGAGGAGCGCAGAGATCTCGGAGGGTTGTAGGGCTGGAGGAGGTTACAGAGATGGGAGGGGGCGAGGCCTTGGAGGGATCTGAAAACAAGGATGAGAATTTTAAAATCAAGGCGTTGCTTAACCGGGAGCCATTGTAGGTCAGCGAGCACAGGGGTGATGGGTGAACGGGAGCTGGTACAAGTTAGGACAGTAAGATAATAATGGGTGATGTTTAATTTATTGATGTATAACTCCCTTGATGGCTCAGAGGTTAAATGTGCTGCCCAGAATGGTACTGGGCCGTATAGAGCAGTAAGCCATGCGCGCGATCCCTGGTCTACGCTGAGTTCGTTGGCCCCTGCCAGGGCAGCGGTAGGTCACTGCGGTTGGCCATGCTGTTCCTGGGCTAAGGAGGTGGCAGGTCAGCTAGGGTTTGTGCTCCTTGTGTGAGAGGACATCGGGTGAGGGGCAGGAACACGTCTTGCTGTGTTGCTCCCTACAGTTAAATAAACTGCTGATAGTCACTACCTAAAGACGCGCATGCAATAATGACTTGGGCGAGGTAGTGGAGGATATTCTGCACCTTTGAACCCGGGCCTCATGGAGCTGTTGCCACCAGCAGCAAGGCAATGGTAAAATGATCATTAAAACGAACGTGTATCTCTCGTTCCAGATTCATTCAGCGTAGTCCAATTGTTTTAATCCAAAGCCCAGTGATGTCGTTAATCATCCGATGTGCGTTAGCGGCGACAACGCTGAACCACCGCGACGCAAACTCCAGCGTAATGAAGTTCCTGCAGGATCTAGTTCACGTGGCGACAATCAATGAGGTGAGAACGCAGGTCCGAGCAGCCACCCAAATCCATGCATTGAATCGCGATTGAAAAAAAAATCTGAGGTAGGTGTGATCATCTCACTGGTTTCAGAAGCAGCCTTTGTGTCCGTTCAGCTTGACTCAGTGCCCGCATTCTCTTTCGAGTAGTCAGCAGGCAAACTCCCCCCCTTCAAGGCTTGAGCACGTAACCTAAGCTGACACTGGAGTACAGTACTGATGGGAGCGTTGCATTGTTAAACCCGACTGCCTGTTGAGGTGGGCATAAAAATATTCCACGGCACTATTTGAAGATAAACAGGGGAGTTCTCCTGGTCTCCAGCCAACGTTTGTCTCTCAACCAACACCACCGAAAATAGATTTAGCTGGTAATTTATTTCATTGCTGTTTGTGGGACCTTGCTGCCACATCTGCCTATATTAATTACAGCAATGATTCATTAGCTGGGAAGCACTTTGGGATGTCCTGAAAGGAACTCTATAAATGCAAGTTTGTTTTAAGAGAAAACCAGTCATTTCCTGCTCATTTTTCCGATATCGCTGATCTCTAAACATCTCCGCCCCTCAATTCACTCTCTCTCTTTAAGACGCTCCTTAAAACCTACCACTGTCTCAATATCTCCTTATGTGGCTCGGTGTCAAATATTGTTTGTGAAGCGCCTTGGGACGTTTTACTACATTAAAGGCGCTATATAAATGCAAGTTGTTGATGACCTCGGTGTTCCTATTTAAGAACATAAGAAATAGGAGCAGGAGTAGGCCTTATGGCCCCTCGAGCCTGCTCCGCCATTCAATAAGAACATGGCGGATCATCGACCTCAACTCCACTTTCCCACCTGATCTCCATATCCCTTGATTCCCCTCGAGTCCAAAAATTTATCACAATTAAAGTTTGTGTCCTTAAAGGGGCAACCCACGTTACATACCGTTCCCTATCGGCAGAATAAAGCATTGCGTCTAAGGTGGTATAAAGCTGTCCTTGTATATCAGCAGACCCTCTGACTTGGCCTGAACATTGCCAAATGTCCGTGAATGCTGCCTTTAATCATCAGACTGTGCGGCACCTTTGTCTGATTTGTACCTGTTGTCACGTTTCAGCACAAAGAAGATTTTGAGCTACGGAAGAACCTGGTCCACGGATTCCTCGGGGAGAGCGGAGCGCTGCTTGTTACGCAGCTCGTACAGGCGTGCTGCTTCTACCTTGTGCCGAGCATGCTGGGGAACGTGGCAGACGTCATGTGGGAACTCCGTATTTTTGACCGGAAGGTGAGTGACGGGAGCCGGGGCAGGGGTGGGGTGGCCCCTTAATAATTCCGTCATTTTTCCTGACCCCCCTCCTGGCTTGGCGGGAAACGCACGATATAGTTCGGTACTGAGGCACTCAATCTAGATCTGTGCTGCATTTGCATCCACTAGCGGTGCCCAGATTTGACCGCGGGGAAGGGGAGAAAATCAGCCGGAATTCTCCCTCCTAATTGCCATCTGATGCTCCCTGCTGTAAGTCCATTCGTGTGGCTGGCGGGTAAAGATAGCAGTGGCTGAGGTGCAAGGTCCTCCTGCGCAACCGGCCTCCCCCATTCAAATTTTTGCGCATGCGCCGTACCTACGGTGTAAAAGCTGGTGAGCGGCCTGTGCGGAACCTTGCGGATGACTGTGCAGCCATGCAGCTTAACGGGAATGTTGCTGAGGTACGATGCTCTGCTTCGTTGAATATCCCGCAAATGCTCACTACCTTCTCGTGCGGAAAAATAGCTACTTGGGCGAGGTGCCAGAGGACAGCCAGTGCCCAATTGCCTGCACTCCAGCAAAAGTTAGCATGTTTTAGGAGACATGGGTGTTTTAAAAAATAAAAAAAAATAAAAATTTTAATTGGTAAAAGGAAAAACAAAAGCTTGAGATAATATCCAGCAAGAACTAACACAGGTGGTTTGCAGAGAGATAAAGGGGAAGAATCCTGGATGCTAGAAATGCGCAGCAAGTCAGCCAGCATATGAGGGGAAAGGTGGCATCTGTGCAGAGAGGAACACAGATGCAGCCTGGCCCGCCGAGCATTTCCAGCATTTTCTGTTTATATTTCAGATTTCGAGTGTCGGCGGTATTTTGCCTGTGTGTCTGAAGGAGAAAGGGCTGGTTAATGTTTCCGCTGGGGTCTTCAATGGGACTGTTCTGAAGAGTTCTATTCGCAACATGAAGCTCCATTTCTCCATTAGAGGAGCAAGCTGCTGTGCATTTCTTGTTTTTATTTTTGGTTTATTCAAGGAGCTGGCTGGGGCAGTGAATTAGACGCTGAATTCACCTCTGGGACTGGGGTTGAAAACGGTGGTAATGAATGTCTTCTCCCCGCGTCCTTCTCTCTTTCTATTGCACGTACTCTCTCTCACACTCATATTCACTCAGGGTGCAGTGTTTAGTTACATTTGAAGTAGGCCCAGCAATAGCGTGCTGATAGTGTACTACCCTGTAACCAAACAGTATCGGTGACCTCCTATGATTTCCCCCACATGAGCAGTTACTGATGTCACTTGTGGCCTGGTCCCCAGTGAGTGAGGGAGAGTCAGAAAGCCTGCTTTTTGCTAGGCAATGGCATTAAGGGTTACGGAACCAATGCAGGTGGATGGAGTTGAGATACAGATCAGCCATGATCTAATTGAATGGCGGGAACAGGCTCGAGGGGCTGAATGGCCCACCATTGTTCTTATGCACACCGTGAACTGGTCGCGAATATAGGTGGAGGTCTGGATGCAAGTCAGGCCACTTATGCTGTTGGTAAAGTGACTAACGTCGTCTGAGACCTGCAAGAGATAACTGAAAGCTATTTAAGTGGTTGGGCCTGTATATTCAAGTGGGAACACACAGCGGCGCAGTGCTGTGATCTACATGTCTGATTTCTCTCACCCACCCCCAATTCCACCAAATTGTTGGCCGCAGTAGCGATGCTGTGGAGAGATACTGGGTACAGGCTGGACACGACCTCAGACGAACAGGCAGGTAACTCTCTCGCCACCTCATGTCCAGCTCAGGCTGGGGTACCCGGTGTTAGATAGACGTTTGTTCGCTCATCTCCTTGCTCCCTCCTTCCCCTCCCTCGTCATAGAGTTTCAACAGCAGCTTGTATTTCTATGACGAGCCTCCTGACTGCAGGCTCCGCGCAGCTCCTGCACAATACCCAGCCAAAACATTGCAACTACCCCATGACCCCTATCTGAAATGCGATTTGAACCTGTCCCTCCGAACTCCTGCTCGGGTGTCAATAATGTGCCTTGTTTGTTTTCTATGTTTATCAAACCAGACGTTCTGTCAGTGGCTGGAGGACGCTCTCAAGGGCCTCCCGAAGGAGCTGTCGGCTGGGGCTATTACAGCTACAGAGAAGCAAGTGACCGAGTTCCACAAACAGGTCATGTGGTACGTGCAAGTGTTACTAACCAGTTGCGTATTACATTTGAGCGGCGATTGTCACAGGCAGGTCCTGCGGTAGGCAACGAAAGAATGAACTTGCATTTGTATAGCACACTTCATGTCCTCCGAGCATCCCAAAACCAAATGTAGTGTCGCCCCTGTTGAAATGTAGGGAAACACGGCAGCCAGTTTTCAGCCAGCGAGGTCCCACAAACAGCAATGTGATAAATGACCCGATAATCTGATTTAGTGGTGGCTGATGGATAAATATTGGCCAGGACACCAGCAATATTCACTGCTCTTCAAATAGCGGCAAGAGATCTTTTACGTCCACCTGGCAACTTAGTTTAACGTCTCATCCAAAAGGTATACCAGTAGCGCATTGGCTTGGCAGTACACATTTTGGTATATTTGAGTAGCTGAGTAACACAGACCTGGAAGAATACCGGGTTCGATCATCAGCCAGGGTGACATAAAGGGTTTTACAGTGCGCCACTGTGCCTCTGGGTTTGGGAGGGGAAAATCGGTGAATGCTTTCCAGGCAACTAAGTGTCAGCCGTGGCTCAGTGGGCAGCACTCTCGCCTCTGAGTCAGAAGGTTGTGGGTTCAAGTCCCCACTCCAGAGACTTGAGCATAAAAATCCAGGCTGACACTCCAGTGCGGTGCTGAGGGAGTGCTGCACTGTCAGAGGTGCCGTCTTTCGGATGAGACGTTAAACCGAGGCCCCGTCTGCGCTCTCAGGTAGTCGTAAAAGATCCCATGGCACTATTTTAAAGAGGAGCAGGGGAGTTCTCCCCAGTGTCCTGGGCCAATATTTATCCTTCAATCAACATAACATAAAACACATTATCTGGTCATTATCACATTGCTGTTTGTGGGAGCTTGCTGTGTGCAAACTGGCTGCCGCGTTTCCTACATTACAACAGTGACTACACTTCAAAATGTACTTCATTGGCTGTAAAGTGCTTTGGAACATCTGGTAATCATGAAAGGCGCTATATAAATGCAAGTCTTTCTTGCGTTCGTTCTTTCTGGGGTCAATTAAATTTTCATGACTGAGATCGATAGATTTTTGTTGGGTAAGAGTGTCAAGGGATAGGGATCAAAGGCAGGTAAATGGAGCTGAGTTACAGATCAGCCATGATCTAATCGAATGGTGGAACAGGCTCGAGGGATTGAATGGCCTCCTCCTATTCCTATGGCTGAGGTACCAGACGAGCTCTGGCACTGGCGTTTGCGTACCTCAGCAAGAGCCAGCGCCTTCAGGAAAATTATCAGGAGATAAAAATTCTAATATCTGGTATTTTCAGATGTCAACTCTGATCCAACACCCAGGAGACCCTGTCGCACCAGTAGTGGCAAGGCTGCCAAACACTCGCACGGTATCCAGTCCCACTTGGCAAACCACCCGGGGACATTTCATTACAGTAAAGATGCTGTACGAGTACAAGTTGTTAAGAGTTTCGGTAATTGGATTTTAGAGAAGAAAGCTTTTTTAAAAAATAAAAATCTCACTGGCCATCTTTTCCTTTTGCCCCTGTAGTGCCGAAGATGCCACAATGATAGGTTGGTCTCTCATGGAATTCGCCGGGTTCTACAGATAGCGTCAGCGAGTTACCAAGGAGATATAATGTAAGTTTCTTTGCCACGGCCTGCTGTAGTGCTTTTCCAACTTTGCCTGTAGAAACTGTCCACACGCACACTCCCCCCCCCACAAGTGGCGAAATGGTTGCAACCAATGTTGCCGTAACTTTTTTTTTGCTGTGCGCGGCCCCGTCAAAATACCGCGGGTGCTCGGTTTTTCCTTGAAACGCTGCTGAGCCGGCCGCGCGGGAGGTCGAGAGCGCTGCACGGCCGCGCAGTTTAAAGGGAGCATTGGCCTGAGAAATACTCGGGGGTCAGCCGAGCTGGGAAATTTAGATTCTCCTTCCTTCTTGGGCAGTCCCTCGGAACCGAGGATGACTTGCTTCCACACTAAAAATGAGTTCTCAGGTGACTGATGAGTCCAATGCGGGACCTACAGTCTCCGTCACAGGTGAGGCAGACGGTGGTTGAAGGGGCGGGTGGGTGGGGTGCTTGGGTTGACGTGCGCTGTTTGCGCTTGGCTTCCGCTTGCTCCCGGCGAAGAGACTCGAGGTGTTCGGCGCCTTCCCGGATGCTTCTCCTCCACTTTGTGTGGTCTTGGGCCAGGGATTCCCAGGTGTCGGTGGGGATGTTGCACTTTTTCAAGGAGGCTTTGAGGGTGTCCTTGAAGCGTTTCCTCTGCCCACCTGCGGCTCTCTTGCCGTGTCGGAGCTCCGAGTAGAGCGCTTGTTTTGGGAGTCTCGTATCGGGCATGCGGACGATGTGACCCGTCCATCGGAGCTGATCGAGCGTGGTCAAAGCTTCGATGCTGGGGATGTTGGCCTGAGCGAGAACACTGACGTTGGTGCGCCTACCCTGCCGACGTAATTCTCCTTCCTAGTGAGGCTTTGTGGGATCAGGCAGCTCCCCCGGCTGCTGTCAGACTGTGTTGAAGTCGTGCCTTCTCACTGTTGGCACTGAAGCCACTCCGGAACGTTTCGTGTAGGTTATATCACCAGCGTGGTCGAGCAGCGAGGTACTTGAAGGTCTCCATATCGGCAGGAAATGTAATTTTTTCGTAAGTGGAATTATTTAAAAATGAGCTTAGCATTATTCTTCTATAAAGAGGGGAATTGCTTTCAATGAATGATCTTTAAACCACCTTTCTCCCTATTGTGTCAGGACGTGACCATTCTATGCTGCTTTTACTGCCCTATCCTTATTAGCGCACAAACTCCGATGACCCGAGTGTGTGGTGACTGCATCCCAGTGTCACTCTGGCCACAACCAGCCAGGGCATTCCTGCCAGGTGACTCGGTCCTTTTGTGTTGTCACAGCCGACAGGGTCTGCCCCTGGAGATCCCCGTAGTCTGCGGCTCCCCTTGGCCAAGTGTTCTGTGCCAAGTGGCTTGTTTTCTTTGCTCTTTGGAGACGCCTCGCCGATGGCGGTTTCACCGTCCCCTGTGGTCCCACTGGGTGGAGAGCAGCACTGTTCCGCATCGGAGGCTTCACCACCTCCCAAGTTAAATGTGCTGCCTTCCTGTCTCCTAACTCATTCAGCAGTTAACGACGCCGAGGGTACAAACACAGGCGGCATCCAGGGAGCTTAATAAAAATTAACTTCAGAAATAGCCAGTTGGTTTTTGTGGTCAGTTGAAACCACTTCCAGAAGTTCAAGGGTTGCAAGAGGAGAAAAGCCACCCAGCCCGAGCTCAAAATTGCAGGTTGTCTGGTTTTGATATGGGAGGGAGATCAGACAATCTTCCTTTTGTTTGCTGATGCACAAATCGAGGGCAGCTGTAATGTACGTGGATAAATCCACTGCTTGGTTTGGCTCGAGGCCACACAGACTAGGAGAGTCCCATTTCACTCTCTAGGTCCGGGCCAAGTCAGAGAAATCTCGGTCGAAGAGGTGGCAGAGATGCTATAATAGAATTCAGTGCCTTGAGGTTAGGGAGAGGTAAAGTCGGCCAGGATTCCTGTTCCTGATCGCTATCGTGTGTGTGTGTGTGTGTGTGTGTGTGTGTGTGTGTGTGAGAGACCCAATCCATGATTGACAGTGCCATTATTAAAATTGCCACTTCCCCTTTGCCGCCGGGCTAGTCTGTCCCCTTTTGCCACGTATCTGTTCGGCCTTTGCAGAAATTCAATGAAACCATTCATTTGAAAAGCAGCAAAAATGTTGTAACTAAGATTTGAGCTGCAGATTGGGATCTTGCATTACAAATATGACCCGTTAGATGTCCAGTGTAACGCGCGGTGTCGCCATTCGTGTTTTTGTGCGATCTCGCTCAAACCAACAGGAAGCCGAGGTGTGGCCTTTTCCCCAGAATGTGAAGGGTCTGGCGGTCTTTGAAGTGTGTTAACTTTCTCCCCTGGTCTCCTTTGTTTGACGAGTACCTGGTACTTTTCACAGGTGGCCATTCTTCTTTTATTGGCAAAGCTGTTCGACTGTGGAGGTATCACAGCCAATGTTCTCTGTAAGCTGCGCCTTGTTCTGCCCGGCCTGTTTCTTTTACTGCGCTGTCCATTTAAATTTCTGCACGTGTGTGGTACGATGGAAAAGCCGGTGAGCGGCCTGCGTGGGGCCTTTCCCATTACTGCGCGGCCGCGTAGCTTAGAGGGGACATTGATCACAGCCCACCCTGATCCTCTTCTCACCTGATGCCCGCACCCGTGCACTTTCCAGCAGCGAGCAGGAGCACTGGCTGATTTCCCCCCCCCTCACATCCCTAACCCAGGATTGCTCAGTTTTAGCCTCACCAACTGGCGTGGAACCATGGTTGAGATCAACTTAACTGAGCACAGTATCGAATCTGCTTGTTACGGCTGAATTGTACACTGCCTTTACCAGCCGAAGCTGTGGATAACACACACTCTTTTCCTCCCACCCACCCCACTGCAGTGATTTCCCTCTGGGCACCTGTTCTGTTTCTGATTGATGAGGCTGAACAGCCCTCTGCTCCGTGCTGTGCATACATACACCTCATCAGCATCTAGTACAGTACATCATTAGTAAGCTGCTGTCTGATCCCCACACACCCTTCAGGCTCTCCTACATCTTCCAGATGTGGAAAAAGGAAGCTCTAGCGGTGCCTTTGCACATCCCATTGCCATCTTGGCCCATGCACACCGAGGAACAGAAGAACAATGCCCGTCCCTCAACTCTATCCCATTAATTCTTTCCTTTGCTTCTAATTCTCCACACATAGAAACATGTCTTCCACTTCAAGAAGTAGAAAGTGTTATTGAAAAGCACCTACTCAGACCCAAACACACCTGTCTCTCACCTACTGATGACCTCTATTCACATCCCAGCCAGTACCTTCTCTGTTCTCTATTACTAAAATGACACCAAGTAATTGCGATTTATTTCTGCGGCAATCTATATCGCAGTCCTGCCTGACTCTGACTGACGTCGTATGAAGGATGGAAGCAGGCAGGTCACATTTTGTGGTGTGTCTGCATTCTAGGGCAGGGGGTGTCCAACCTGTGGGGTCCTCAGGCGGCTCAGTCCTATCGGAGCTTATTTCTTCTCCGTTTGTTTGTTCTGTGTGAACTTTGTGGCCTTGAAGGTTTGGAAAAGGGCTGTTGTATTTTTTTTTTTAAGCACTCCTTGCTGAATAATTCCTAAATCGAAACGTCAAGATCTGTTGGTATCGGCAACGTGCGAGATATCTGCAGATTAATGCAAACAGGGATTCAGACTCTGTGTGGCCCCCGAGGCTCCCTGGTAGGCATCTGTGCAATCCACCAACACAGAAGCTTGGAGACTCCTGTTCCAGGTGATTGTTTCTGTTTCTGCTGCTGGTGGGCTGTGATTATTGACTCAAAGACTTGTATCGATATCAAGTGACTGGAAGAGATTGGGATTTGAATTTGCTGTCGGGGGGGAAAAAACAACGCAGATTGCTACTCATCAGCCGGAGCACTGAGCTGTTGAGAATCTTAATTGGTTGGGTTTGGAGTAAAGAACTGGATCTTGAGGGGCTGGTCATCAGGATTGGGAGGTTGCAGGAAAATACACCAACTGCTAACTTATTTTGTGTTTTTTTTCTCCCTAGTTTTGTACGCAGTCTCTCTCCAGGACACAGACATCGTTAGAGCGAGGAATAAATTGCTCGGCGCTCAGTAAACAGAAGAGAGAGAGAAAGAGAACGAACAGAGTGTGTTTTCCACCTTACTTAAGAGGCTGGATTCCACAAGGGCTTGTCCAGACGGGGGCGGGAAAAGGGGGCAGATCTGATCCAGCCATCGTGGCTTCAGTAGCAGAGGGTGGGCAGGGCGGGGCGGGGGGATGTTTCTCGAGCCGGATCAATACATCAAACGGAATTGTTCGCACAGTCGCACCTTGTTTTAATACTGTCATCTGAAACCTGGACACGGCAACACTCTGGCTCGATGTCGTGTTGGGGTTCACCACAGATGACCGGGGCAGAGGGGGTTATTTCTGTCTAAACTGCACAGTATTCAATTAAATGAACACCGAAATATATCGGGTTAAAATAAGGTGCGATTGTATTAAAAAATTCACTGACGAGTTGCATAAGGAGGATAGTGTTGGGGAGGGACAAGTATTTTAAATGTCAATACTGTCGTTTCTTCCCACCCCCCGCTGGCAAAAAATGAAGTGATTGTTACCCCACCTTGAATCTCCACCATGTTTGGTGTCTTGCACCAATGTTATGGGTTTCTATAGGGGAGGCAGGAGATTGATGTTTGGGGCTCAGCCAGAGAAGCGTGGTCTGATTAAACTACTTCTGCTCCAAAACATGCACGCGACTAACTTTCCTCAGCTTGGGCAACTAGATCGGCAGCTTGGCGCAGTTGGTAGCACACACTCACCTCCTTAAGTCAGAAGGTCGTGAGTTCAAGCCCCACTCCAGGACTTGAACGCATAATCTAGACTGAGAGTCCAGTGCTGAGGGAGTGCTGTACTGTTGGAGGTGCCGTCTTTCAGGTGAGACATCAAATTGAGGTTGGCGTTAAATATCCCATTCAAAGATCAGGATTGTCTCCCATGATGAGGTAAATATTCCTCCCTCCAACTGCACCATCTAAAAACATTAACTGGTTATTCATCTCATTTGCTATTTGTGGGACTTTTCTGAGCAAGCTAACTGCTTTGCCTACACAAGTGATTGAATTGCTTTTGAAGTACATTGTGTGACGCGCTCTGGGTCCTCTCCGAGAGCTGTACAAGTTTGTTCCTTTTGTCCGAGCTTCCCAGCGGTGCTGCTCCCTGATTCACCGTAACCATCGCTCGGCTACAAGAGGGGACCCAACCTGGTGGGTGTTCAATAACAAAGATATCTCTCTCGAAGTAGATTAGTGATTATCCATACTGAATACGCTGCCCATCTCCTCTTTTTCTCCCCCCACTCCCTGACATTATTCTCCTGCATTAAGAAGGCACGTAATTATTTAAGAATTGTCATGGAGATTCTGTTACTGTCTGTCACACGGAAGGAACATGCAACAGGCACTGATCGCAATGTAAGCAGGCGCCTTTAAATTTATTTTTTTAAAAGAAGCTCAAAACCGCCTCTTTACCCCCGGTGACTGTTTCTGACTAACTTGGGCAATTTGTGTGTGGACACATCAGCCACAATATAAACCGTGGCGACCAGCGGTATCGGGGGAGCCCGAATGGCGAGGGTAGTGATTATACTGAATGCTGCCTTCAGGTGAGCACTGGGAGGGATCTTTTTATATAGCTCTGACGCCGATTGAAGGCTGCGTTATTTTGAGTGCTGCATCTTGTACTCTCTGTCTCTGTGCCTTGGTGATTTGCCATTGGTGGTGCCTGCACAATACTCCCGGTGCTGGCATTCGACAGGGTAAAGGATGCAGCAGGTCCTGGGCTTGAATTTATTTTAGACCCCGTCACCAAAGCCGGAGGAAGAGCGCGGGCCTCCAAACCCTGTTGGAAGACCAAAAGGCCCACACTCCGAGTCAGCAACAAATGGGTAGAGCTGTGGTCATTGGCATCCACGCAGGCAGCACTCTATCAGCAACGCAACAACTACGACTGCAGCGTCGCACGGCTTTCACAGCGGTCTACTGGTACTGTCCTTTGCTACTGCGGCAGTGAATGACCATGACCCTGACTCTCGGGCTCTGACCATTACCAACAGGGAACGCGAGACGCCGACGGTGCTGCTCCTCTTGAGCGAGATTAAACGGTTGATGGACGGAGGCCGAATTGTGGGCCTGAAGATGCATCCACACTAAACTCCTATGCTGGTTTAGGAGGAAGGCAGGGGGGGAAACCAGGCTGGGCTGGGAGCCCACTGTTCAGGTGCCTCAGCACGATGGCACTTTCTCATTCTGTCACAAAAGTGGGCGAGTGTAGGCAGACAGCGATGGCAGACGGTGCCCACACTGGGCAGTGCTCAGTTGAATACAATGTTGGGCTCAGCAAATGACGCCCAATCTGGGAAAGAGCAACACGAAGCTGGTGACGGGTTTTAAGAGGTGTTTTTTTTTTTAATAACTGGCTTCAACAAATTCAGAACAACTTCTATTTTTTCAGTTTTGCAGCAGTTTAAAAGCAAAAAGGTGTAAAAAAAAAATCAAATGACGTTGTTGTTGTTGTACTGTGCAGTCCTTTCATACGTGAGTTAATTTAAACACTTGTGTCTTGCTGTCTGATTCACGTGGTTCATTTTGTCAGTGTTTAGTGGTACAGACGTGGAGTGTGTGCCAGTGTACAGAACTTTTTGATATTAAATTTTGAAAAAATGTCGCTGCCTGTGTGTGCGTCTGTGTTTTTCTTTTGTTTAAACCAAAAAAAGTTTATTCTCTCTTGCCATTTAGGGGAGTTCCCCCCCCTCCCCGCAACTGGATAACTAATTTATATCTCTTAATCGGATAGCGTATGGGTAACTTTCATCTGTTAATTTTGCTCTCTTTCCACCCGCTCCCCATGTTATTATTCGTACTTGTAATTAATTAGAAGTAATTATTATGCCCCTTTTACTTTCTTCTTCATCCCAGCTCTAGTGGGTAAGTTTTTTTTTAATCTGGTAATGGCCACCAATGATCCCTTCAATTTTTTTGAGCTGCGCCGCCCCTTTAAGAGGCTGCGCGGCCCATTGAAAATACCGCGCCTACGTGGTTTTTCCCAACTTAAAAGCCGGCTGCGCTGGAGCTGCAGAGTGCTGCATGACCACGCAGCTTAAAGGGAATGTTGCTGGCCGCCCTCATCCTGGCAGTGAGCGCAATTCTGTATCTGTTAATGGGCTGTGTGTGGGTAATCTGTACCCAATTAATGGGCCGTTTCTGCTCCCTCTGTTGACCCTCTATACCCCTTCCGCATGTGTGTGTGTACAAGTTATATTTGGTAAGTATGTTGTAACGGTTTCTCTGACTCACTCCAGTAAAACTACATGGAAACAGGCCATTCAACCCAACCAGTTCGTGTCGGCGTTTACCCTCCCCGGCAGCAGATTATGCAGGCGGTCTCTTCCCTTTCTAACTTTTCCGTTATGGAGAGAGGTCAATTCTTCCTCCTCCTCCTGCTTCTGCTGCCACTTATCAAAATACATTGATCTAATTTGTGGACCAGTCCCAGGGGGAAAAAATGACCACGAAAGCTGCCAGATTGGCTTAAAAACCCAACTGGTTCACTCATGCCACGTGGTGTGTGGAACTGGTCCGCATGGCGTGAGACTCCTAATGCCCTCTTACTAGCATGCTGTTCAGTTGTCTTGGGGAAACGAGACACTATGCAGCCTTGGCATATGTTGCCCACATCCTGAGAATAAATATATTCCACTTGGGCAAGTTACCAGATAGTGTCAACCACCCATGGAATTCTACCCCACCTATGGAGCCGGTGCCTTCAACAGAGGAAGGGAAAAGAAATATTTTAATAATTTCCTGAATATTAAGGCGGTTCAACAGACTCGGGCAGGGTCTCTCATTATCCTGTTGTCTTTATTTTAAATGTTTTTTAATTAAAAAGCCCTCTGTCCTTCCTGGGTTCATCTTCAAACGTAACCGTATCGTTCACCCCGTAATGCGGTTATGAGGGTCACCAGCAAAGGCAGCGTTGAGTCAGCCTGACAACAAAGCAATCCATCTTTCAAATGAGACGTTAAACCCAGGTCCCGTTGTTGCCCTCTCGGGTGGATGTAATGAAGCCCGTGGCACTATTTTTGAGGAAGAGCAAGGGAGTTCATTCCGGTGGCCTGGCCAATGTTTATCCCTCAACCAGCATCGTTAAAAAAAAAAAGATTATCTGCTCACTATCCTATTGCTGTTTGGGGGATCTTGCTGTGCGCAAATTGACTGCAGCTTTTCCTACATTACAACGGTGACTACACTTCATTGTACGTCATTGGCTGTGAAGCACTTTGGGCCAGCCGGAGCGCGGGAAAAGTGCGATACAAAGGTTTTTTTTTTCTCAATAGTCGACCCACAAGATGCAACACCGCAAGAAGTTAATCGGTTAAGAAATCCTTTACGGAACTCAAGCTGAAACTCCGGGTGGGCAAGCTCATGGTGGCGGTCGAGGGGATTCTGGGTATCTTGTCCATCAGTTTGGAGGAGACTTTCCGGCGGAAGGCCGACACCGCCCCGCTGGTTGCCATCTCCCGGTAAAGCAAGTTGAACACGCCCACCGTCTCCTCGTAGCTGTCCCTGGCCGAAATCTCGAAGAAAGGGCACTTCAGCGCCTGGGCGATGCCGTCGCCCTCCTCCGTGGTCACCATCCGGTCGTACTGGAGGTCCTTCTTGTTCGCCACAATCACCACCGGGGGCGGCGCGTCGCTGTGACCCCGCTTCAAGCCGGCGTGGACGTGGCTGATCAAGAAGCGGAGTCGGAGGACCTCGTCAAAGCTGCACCGGTCCGTCACGGAGTAGGCAATGATGAAGCCCTCGGCCCACTTGATCTTTTCTTCAATTAACATCGCGTCTTCTTCCTTTGCAAAAAAAAAACCCCAGTTATTCCTATTTTGTGTGCTTTGAGAGAGATACAGTAGCGCGGGGTGGGTACGGGTAGTAGATTATCTGGTCATTTATCACATTGCTGTTTTTGGGAGCTTGCTGTGCGCAAATTGGCCGCCGCGTTCCCTACATTACAACAGCGACTACACATCAAAAAAAGTACTTCATTGGCTGTGAAGCACTTTTTGGGACGTCCTGAGATTGTGAAAGGCGTGATATAAATGGCAAGTGTTTTTTTTTATATATAGTATCTCTCTGCCTGCTAATCAGTGACTGCTCTTCTAACTCCTGTTTCTGTAGTAAGTGACTTGTTCATAAAGACCTCACATGCTCTGATTGTGTTACCTGTCCCGCCGTATCGAGAACTTCAAACTGCACGCATTCACCATCCACCGAGGACACGTGTCTGTATATTGTTTCTGTGAACGAGAGGAAACATTGATTGCAGGTTAGACAATAACTTCTGGGTATCCCGATTTTAATCGCTCCACCATTGGCGGCCGTGCCTTCAGCTGCCTATAGACCCTAAGCTCTGGAATTCCCTCCCTAAACCTCTCCACCGCTCTACCCTCTCTCTCTCTCTCTCTCTCTCTCTCTCTCTCTCTCTCTCCTTTAAGCGGAGATGCCGGTGTTGGACTGGGGTGGACAAAAGTGAGAAGTCGCACAGCACCAGGTTATAGTCCAACAGTTTTATTTGAAATCACAAGCTTTCGGAGCTGCTGCTCCTTCGTCAGCAGAAACTGATAGCCAAGTTCCGCACCCATGAGGACGGCCTCAACCGGGATCTTGGGTTCATGTCACGCTACATGTAACCCCACCTGATGTAGAGTCATCCAGACTCGAGTCGTCATTGGTTTGTTCACAGATGTGATTTCCAGTAAAAAAAAAAGTAAAAAGTTTACGGTTTTCCATACAGACTGCAGCATTTGACACATTAGACCCCCTGTGACCCCACCTCATTGTCTTAGTTGTATTTTGCTATGTCTTTGATATAATGTCTTCCTGACTGACCTGATTGTCTCTCTGCCGAGGTGTGATAAAAGGCAGTCAGAAAGATTAACTGTAGTCGTCTGACATTGTACGCTGCACAGGCATTGTTCTCTGTCTATATATGCTGTGTCGATTTGTATTCCTTCACTTCACCTGACGAAGGAGCAGCAGCTCCGAAAGCTTGTGATTTCAAATAAAACTGTTGGACTATAACCTGGTGTTGTGCGACTTCTCACTTCTCTCCTTTAAGACATTCCTTAAAACTTACCTCTTTGACCAAGCTTTTGGTCACCTGTCCTAATATCTCCTTATGTGGCTCGGTGTCAAATTTTGTTTGATAATCGTTCCTGTGAAGCGCCTTGGGACGTTTTACTACGTTAAAGGCGCTATAGAAATGCAAGTTGTTGTGGTGCGGGAGAGCTGATAAACGGTCAAATACTAAGGTGGGAGGGCAGGGCGCGCTGTATCACTTTATATGCCATTGCTCAGAGTCAGAGCCAGGCCTTGTGACTCACAGCAATGAGGTTGCTGAATACTCTCCATTGTTTGTAGGCATCTCCTGACTGCTGTGCTACTTTTCACTCCTGTCTGTGAAGCTTTATCTGGTTTCATCATATCAGTGAGATTTTGTAGCTGTCAATCTCTTGCCCCTCGCACGCTGGAACAGGCTGCACAGGGGAGTGAGACATTCCGGCTGTTATCGGTCTGTTTCACAGCGATAGACAGACTGTGCCTATGGGTGAGATATTCTGGCTAGTGGCAGTCTTGCAGAGTGATGCGGAGAGCCCAATTAGGCTAGATTTCGAAGAAGAGCAGGGGGACTTCTCCCCGGTGTCCTGGGCCCATAGTTATCCCTCAACCAACATAACAAAAACAGATTATCTGGTCGTTATCACGTTGCTGTTTGTGGGACCTTGCTGGGCGCAAATTGGCTGCCACATTTCCTACAGTGACTCCACTTCAAAAAGTACTTCATTGGTTGTAAAGCGCTTTGAGACATCCGGTGGTCGTGAAAGGCGCTGTAGAAATGCAGGTCTTTCTGTAGTGTTGGACTATAACCTGGTGTTGTGCAACTTCTCACTTTTGTCCACCCCAGTCCAACACCGGCATCTCCGCATCATTTCTTTAGATGTTACAGGTGCTGTAGATCCCAACAAATACAGAGAGGCACAAACGCCAGCGCTGACCGATGAATGCGGCACCATAAATACGACGCACCTTGGCGCCAGACACACGCTGACGGGACACAGTGTCGACAGGCCCACCCTGGTGCTGCCTGGAGGGTCTTTGTCGGAAACTATTGTGTGCACACTCACCCAAAGTTGGATCGTACTCTCCGATGAATCTCTTGGTAATGAAGCGTACCGTGATTGCTGCAACAGGAAAGGAGTGAGAGTTAGACGTGCCGCCGGAGGCTGTGCTGACTGACCGCGCCCTGTCTGCACCCACCGCTCGCTACACTTGGCATCGTTTAAAGTTGAGCAAGAAAATCAGCCGGGATCTTATTGAAGGGCAGAGCAGGATTGAAGGGCCGAATGGCCTACTCCTGCTCCTATTACATTCTTAACTTCTGTAAGTACCAACTACATAGTAAAACGTCCCAAGGCGCTTCACAGGAGTATTATAAGAAAAAAAATTTGACACCGAGCCACGAAAGGAGAAATTAGGGCAGGTGACCAAAAGCTTGGTCAAAGAGGTAGGTTTTAAGGAGCATCTTAAAGGAGGAAAGAGAGGCGGAGAGATTTAGGGAGGGAATTCCAGAGCCTAGGGCCCAGGCAACAGAAGGCACGGCCGCCAATGGTTGAGCGATTTATAATCAGGGATGCTCAAGAGGGCAGAATTAGAGGAGCGCAGATATCTCGGGGGGGTTGTGGGGCTGGAGGAGATTACAGAGATAGGGAGGGCGAGGCCATGGAGGGATTTGAAAACAAGGATGAGAATTTTGAAATCGAGGCGCTGCTTAACCGGGAGCCAATGTAGGTCAGCGAGCACAGGAGGCCGGCCAGGAGTGCGTTGGAATAGTCAAGTCTAGAGGTAACAAAGGCATAGATGACTGATGCTTCATAGAATTACATCGAATTTTTACAACACAGAAACAGGCCATTCGGCCCAACAGGTCAGTGCCGGTGTTTATGCTCCACACGAGCCTCCTCCCACCCCTCTTCATCTCACCCTATTAGCATAACCCTCTATTCCTTTCTCCCTCATGTACTTATCTAGATTCCCCTTAAATGCATCTCTGCTATTCACCTCAACTACTCCGTATGGTAGCGCGTTCCACATTCTCACCACTCTCCGGCTAAAGAAGTTTCTTCTGAATTCCCTATTGGATTTGTTAGTGACGATCTTATATTTATGGCCCCTGGTTTTAGATTCCCTCGCAGGTGGAAAGATCTTCTCTACGTCTATTAAAGCCCTTTCATAATTTTAAAGACCTCTGTCAGGTCCCCCCCTCAACCTTCTCTATTCTAGAGAAAAGAGCCCCAGCCTGTTCAGCCTTTCTTCAGCTGAATGTTATCATGAAAGTTTGAAGATGGACACAGCTTCAACAAACATTTCTAAATCCCCAGCACCCGGCCGATTAAATATTGAAGGTGCAGTCTCACTGCCTGTACATTTTTGTCTGGGTTTTGAACGAAGCTCTTGGAACGGTTAGCACCACTCTGCAAGTCTAATCAGCAAGGGTCATTTGGCTATTTGGCCAAGGGGGGGAAGCAGTGTAATCGCAGCCAACCCGAATCCTGTTCGTACCGAGTGTGCACAGGCCTGGTATCCAGCAGGATTGGCTGGATGGCAACCAGAGTCCAGGCTGATTTTCCCCCCACCCTAAACTGGAGTTGCTGAGGCTGCTCTGATCGCCCCCTTTACCGCTGCCCCAGACACGATCAGCACAGACTAGAGACAGGACCTGCAACTTATGGCGTCCTATCTGGACTCGCTCCGCACTGCCTTGAGCGGCTGAGGTGAAACTTAAAAGAAACAACTTAATAAACAATTTTTAAAATATTTAATGGTCAAGGCTGGCCTTTATTGCCCATCTCTAGTTGCCCTGAGAAGGTGGTGCTCACTGAGTGGCTCGCTAGGCCACTCCAGAGGGCGGTTAGGAGTTAACCATGTTGGTGTGGGACTGGAGTCACGTATAGGCCCAGGCCAATGTTCCCGTTCAGTTTATTTTGGGTGCGCGTCCCATTCAAAATAGGCGGATTTTCCGACTGAAAAGCCGGCTACGCGGGAGGACCAGCTCAAAGGGAACGTTGGCACAGACCAGGAAAGGATTCCTTCCCTGAAGGACATCAGTGAACCATTTGGGTTTTTACCACGATCCAACAGTTTCATCGTCACTTTTACTGGTACCAGATTTTTATTTCCACCTTTTTAAACTGAATTCAAATTCTCAAATTGCTGTGGTGTGGTTTGAACTCCCGTTCCCTGGATTATTCAGCTCAGAACTCTGGATCACCAGTCCAGTCAGGTGTCCACTACGCTACCGTACCCCTGCGTGTGTCTTCACAGTGCAGTTATAATGGATCCCAATTGGATCTCGATGGTAAACGGTTTACAATGTTTGGCTTTTCTGGTGTGCACAGAACTACCTGCCCAGTATGTGGGTTTGAACCTGTAGGCAATGTGTTTATGTATTTCAATTTAAAATTCTCGTCCTTGTGTTCAAATCCCTCCATGGCCTCGCCCGATATCCCTATCTCTCTAACCTCCTACAACTCTCCCGGATCTCTGCGCTCATCCAATTCTGGCCTCTTGAGCATCCCCGATTTTAATCGCTCCACCATTGGCGGCCTTGCTTTCACCCTGCCTGGGCCCTAAGCTCTGGAATTCCCTCCCTGAACACCTCTGCCTCTCTCTCTCTCCTCCTTTTAAGACGCTCCTTAAACCCTATGCTCCTTTGTGAGAAGTCGCACAACACTAGGTTATAGTCCAACAGCTTTATTTGAAATCACAAGCTTTCGGAGCGCTGCTCCTTCGTCAGGTGAAGCCTATGCTCCTTGACCAAGCTTTTGGTCACCTGTCCTAATATTTCCTTATTTGGTTCGGTGTCAAATCTTTTTGAGACCGCTCCTGTGAAGCACCTTGGGTCATTTTGCTACGTTAAAGGCGCTATATAAATGCAAGTTGAACAGTTTGAAGCAGCCAGGTCCTGTGGTATCGGTTACTGCTCCCCACCCCCCACCCCCTAATAAAAGGACTCACGCTCTCCTC
The DNA here is from genome assembly GCA_030390025.1 of Squalus acanthias. NCBI lineage: Eukaryota > Metazoa > Chordata > Chondrichthyes > Squaliformes > Squalidae > Squalus > Squalus acanthias. Next base: position 9,957,848 of record CM059450.1, read on the forward strand.
ACAATTCTCGCTGCTTTGTTGAAAAGAAATGTAAGAGAAAGCTTCGAAGCAGGTCGACAACCTGGTTTCCCCCCCCACCCCCACTTAGACCTGAAACCAGGAACAAGGAGATAAATCACCTTTTCCAAAAGCCAGACAACAGGCAGGATGAAGTGTAGACGGGCATGGGAGCTTAGCAGCAGTTCCAATGTTTGCTTAGCTGCTGCTGAAAGTTAACTGAAAACTTTAATAACTAACCTCCCTGCAGAAGCATGAACTGGGCAGAGGGATAAGAGGGATAAAAAGGACTGGAAGCATACGATAAAATATCTGATGGGAGAAGCAAGGAATTGCTACCAAAAAATTTTCAGATGGGAACGATTTGATACTTATTACCCTGCGGAATAAACAGGAACTCTGTCCAGTTACACAGTGAGTAACCCTTACCCTGCTGAATAACCAGGAACTCTGTCCAGTTACACAGTGAGCGATCCTTACCCTGCTGAATAACCAGGAACTCTGTCCAGCTACACGGTGAGCGATCCTTACCCTGCTGAATAAACAGGAACGCTGTCCAGCTACACGGTGAGCGATCCTTACCCTGCTGAATAATCAGGAACTCTGTCCAGCTACACGGTGAGCGATCCTTACCCTGCTGAATAACCAGGAACTCTACAGTTACGACGAGCTTCTGTTATTGACTATGCTGACACCGATCCGGATAACATTAGAAACAAAGTAAAGGTTTTCCAGGTGAATGAAATCTTACCCGTTTTTCCTACAGCCCCTTGCCCCAGGATAGCCACTCTCACAGTCCTGCACCCAGCCAGGTGCGGAGTTCTCTTCAGAGGCCGGGGCAACTGAAAATTGGATGTCATGTTGTAGCTTCAGCTCAAATTTCCAGCCAGGTTCTCAACCAGACGGGGCATCATGACTCTCGCTGCAGTGACCCTGATACCACAGGAACCTGAGTCCACCCTCTGCCTTGCATTCCAGCCTCCAGCCTTGTATTTGACGAAACTTAAAAGGTAGGAAAAAAATCTTATTTCCAACGTTCTGCAAGTGATTTTCTTTTCGGAGCAGCTTGCTTGGGCACAGCAGTTGCTGGATGCACTGTTTTCGAGTCTCGGTCTCTTTGATCGCAAGTGTTTATTGAGAGTGCCAGCACGTCTGCTCCTCTCTCCCAGGGATGTGATGCTAAATACTTTGGACCAAACACCTTACAATCAGTTCCACTCTATTTCCACTCTGACGTCTGTTCGATTTCAGCCTGCGGAGAGAGCTCGCTTGGGTCCTACTGCCCGCCTGATCCTTGCTGTGTTGAGTTCAGTGGAGATGATACCAGCCAAAGTGCCTCTGTCTAAAAAAGAGGACATGGGCTTTGAATGTGGGTGGGCTAGGGGGTGTGACCTTGGCTTGTTTGATTTGCTGATGATTACATTTTCACTGAAAACCTTAATAATTAATGCCTGAAGATATATATGGGATAGAATTTTTAAAAATCTGAACTTGGTGCTCACAACGGTTTCTAGCTACATAATTCTCAGGAAGCCAATTCCAAAACCGAACCGTCTAGTCCAAAACTGGACCAGTGCAACTTTAAGCATGAGTGTGAGAAGTCGCACAACACCAGGTTATAGTCCAACAGCTTTATTTGGAATCGCAAGCTTTCGGAGCGCTGCTCCTTCGTCAGGTGACCTGACGAAGGAGCAGCAGCTCCGAAAGCTTGCGATTTCAAATAAAGCTGTTGGACTATAACCTGGTGTTGTGCGACTTCTCACATTTGTCCACCCCAGTCCAACACCGGCATCTCCACATTTAAGCATGAGGTAAGAGCTTGCATTGCTGCACACGCTGGTTTGTACGCTGCACGTACAAGGCGCTGACACTGAGACACACGAGCTGTACAGTTCTGTTTTACCTGATGTGCACTGTACATGTACAAGAGCTGATACTGACACACAGATGGTATTTTTGTATTCCGTGACACTGCAGCGAAATGCACTGATTATTGATGAGTGAAGAGCGACTGAGCAAATACTGGACCCAAAGTGGAATGGCGACTCTGAAGTCCAGTTTGCTGAGGTGTCAGCCGTGGCTCAGTGGGCATAAGAACATAAGCACATAAGAAATAGGAGCAGGAGTAGGCCAATTGGCCCCTCGAGCCTGCTCCGCCATTCAATAAGATCATGGCTGATCTGATCCTAACCGCCAATCTACTATCACAGAACCATCTCCTGAATCTAACAGAATTGGACACACGAAATAGGAGCAGGAGCAGGATCAGGCTACACGGCCCCTGGGCCCGCTCCGCTACCCACAGGGCCATGACCGATCCGAACCTAGACTCATGGCCAAATTCCTGCCCGCTCCCCGTAACCCTTAATGCCCTTTACTTCTAGGAAACTGTCTATTTCTGTTTTAAATTTATGTAATGATGTAGCTTCTACAGCTTTTTGGGGCAGCAAATTCCATGGACCTACCACCATGGGCAGCACTCTCTCTTCTGAATCAGTGGGTTCTCACTCCAGGGACTTGAGCCCATAACCTAGGCTGACGCTCCCAGTGCAGTGCTGAGGGAGCGCTGCACTGTCTGAGGTGCCGTCTTTCGGATGAGACGTTAAACCGAGGCCCCGTCTGCCCTCTCAGGTGGACGTTAAGAGATCCCGCTGCCACTGTTTTTAAGAAGAGCAGGGGAGTTCTCCCCGGTGTCCTGGGGCCAACATTTATCCGTCAATCCACATCACTAAAAACAGATTATCCGGTCATTATCACATTGCTGTTTGTGGGAGCTTGCTGTGCGCAAATTGGCCGCTGCATTTCCTACATTACAACAGTGACTCCACTCCAAAAAGTACCTCATTGGCTGTAAAGCAATTTGGGATACTCTGAGGCCGTGAAAGACACTATATAAATGATGGGCATGTGGAGAAAAGATTGGCTTCAGCAGTCTGAAGAATAGAGAGCCTCAGAAGTATTTAAGAGCCAGAGTGACCGCCGAGAATGCACAGAGGAATGATTAATAGCAGCCCAGCTTTAGGACTCTGCATGATTGTTCTCCTTGGAGCAGAGAAGGTTAAGGGGAGATTTGAGAGAGGCGTTCAAAATTACGAAGGGTTTTGGTCGAGGAAATAAGGAGACACTGTTTCCAGTGGCAGGAGGGTCGGTAACAGAGGACACAGAGTTAAGATAATTGGCAAAAGAACCAGAGGGGGAGATGAGGAGACATTTTTTTACGCAGCGAGTTGTTATGATCTGGAACGCGCTGCCTGAAAGGGCGGCGGAAGCAGACTCAATGGTAACTTTCAAAAAGGGAATTGGATAAATACTTAAAAAGGAAAAAAAAATGCAGGGCTGTGGGGAAAGAGCAGGGGGGAGTGGGACTAATTGGAGAGCTCTTTCAAAGAGCCGGCACAGGCACGATGGGCCGAATAGCCCCCTGCTGCGCTGTATCATTTGAAGATTGGGAGCTTCTTCGGTTTGGGGAGGCAAGGGTCTGATACAAGACTGGCTTTAGGACCCGGGGGGTGCGGGGAGGGGAAGTTTGTGACCGCGGGTAGAAGCAATAGTTGTGACATTCCTTTTTCACATTCAGTTACATTCCTCATTAGTGTCTGAGGGAAGGAGACTGACCCCACAGTAAAAAAAAAGAAACTCTTTATTCACAAAATCAGCACAGCAGGCAAGCACAGAAATCAGCAGAGTGCAAGATTTCAGCCGAGGGTAGCATTCTAAAACCAAAGCTGGAAGGAATTTGCACCAAGTCCCGTTCACCCCTGTGCTCGCTGACCTACTTTGGCTCCCAGTTAAGCAGCGCCTCGATTTTAAAATTCTCATCCTTGTTTTCGCATCCCTCCGTGGCCTCGCCCCCTCCTTGTCTCTGTAATCTACTCCAGGCCCCACAACCCTCTTGAGATCTCTGGCTGAATGGTCTACCCGTGTCGTCCTGTTCCTAAGTTCCATCATCGTCGCTGGGTCAAAATCCTGGAACTCCCTCCCTAACGGCGCTGTGGGAGCGCCTTCGCCACACGGACTGCAGCGGTTCAAGAAGGCGGCTCACCACCACCTTCTCCAGGGCGACTAGGGATGGGCAATAAATGCTGGGCCTTGCCAGCGACGCCCAGATCCCAAGAGTGAATTTTGAAAAGTACTCCCTCGGGTCACCAGTGAAGAATGGCCACTTGCGTACGGTAGCGCACCCAACACTTGAGTAACCACATCCCAGCGAGAGCCAGCATCTTCAGGGCAAGGGCTGGGGGATAGCGGGAGAGATTTAAAGCCTACAGCATCTCAACTGCTAGGGCCTTTGTTTCAATCATAAAGACAAAAGAACTCTCTTGGTTTATGGGGTCAGGCGTGCTTTGAAGTGACGCAATGATCTGTGACTGCCCAAACTATCCGGCTCACTCTCAGACCAGTCTCAGCAGGCTCCAGTCCCCCTTTCCAGACACAGTGTGATCTGCAAACAATATATACGTCAGGAAGAGAGCAGCCAAGAGGACAGGCTGTGGGGGCAGGGTATCCAAGGCCGAGGGTGGCCAACTCTGGTTGGACGCACCCCGGGAGGTTTCATCACATGACCTCCCGCCTCCACCCGCCCGTCCCCCCCAGGCTTCCGCCATTGGTCGTCCAACACATCAATCATCGCGATGCATTATTGTTCCCCACCCCCCTCGCTAACCCACCAACAACTTGCATTTATATAGTGCCTTTAACACAGAGAACTGCCCCGAAAAGAAACTAAACCCCGAGCGTGGCTGGCAACGCTGGAGGTTCGGTCACATGACGTTCGGTCACATGACATTCGCTGCAGTCCGCAAGTGAGAGTCTGCATAAAACATATTCCCTGGTAAATGCTCTGGGGTTTACCTTGAGTGATAGTACTGGTGATAGCATTGAGATGTTATTTGAGTCCAAAGTGCAGAGCATTTATTTCCATCAGCAAAGTCACTCACGAATACTTAGATCTATAAGTTTTCAAATCACACAGGCTTGGCACACTACCCATGGTCAGATCATTGCCAATAGCTTATTAGGAGAAACTTGTGAGGCAGATGAAAATCCCCTCAGATTAGCTCAATTTTCACAATGGGAAAGTATGAGTCATCAGATCTGAGCAAGTCTTGGATCCTCTGTTATAGTTACACTTTTTTGAGAAGATAGGAACAGGAGTAGACCATTCAGCGCCGCGATCTTGTTCCGCCCTTCAATTAAAAAAAAATTAATTCATGGGATGTGGACGTCGCTGGCAAGGCCAGCATTTATTGCCCATCCCTAATCGCCCTTGAGAAGGTGGTGGTGAGCCGCCGCCTTGAACCGCTGCAGTCCGTGTGGTGAAGGTTACTCCCACAGTGCTGTTGGGAGGGAGTTTCAGGTTTTTGACCCAGCGACGATGAAGGATCGGCGATATACTTCCAAGTCAGGATGGTGTGTGACTTGGAGGGGAACTTGGAGGTGGTGGTGTTCACATGCGCCTGCTGCCCTTGTCCTTCTAGGTGGAAGAGGTCACAGGTTTGGGAGGTGCTGCCGAAGAAGCCTTGGCGAGTTGCTGCAGTGCATCTTGTAGATGGTGCACACTGCAGCCACGGTGCGCCGGTGGTGGAGGGAATGAATGTTTAAGGTGGTGGATGGAGTGCTGATCAAGCGGGCTGCTTTGTCCTGGATGGTGTCGAGCTTCTTGAGTGTTGTTGGAGCTGCACTCATCCAGGCAAGTGGAGAGCATTCCATCACACTCCTTACTTGTGCCTTGTAGATGGTGGAAAGGCTTTGGGGAGTCAGGAGGTGAGACACTCGCCGCAGAATACCCAGCCTCTGACCTGCTCTTCTTGCCACAGTATTTATGTGGCTGGTCCAGTTAAGTTTCTGGTCAAATAGATCACAGTTGATCTGTATCTTGACTCCATCTACCCGCCTTGGATCCGTAACCCTTAATACCTTTATCCAACAAAAATCTATCACTCTCAGTTTTGATATTTTCAATTGACCTCCAGCCTCAACAGTTTTTCGGGGGAGAGAGTTCCAGATTTCCACTGCCCTTTGTGTGAAGAAGTGCTTCCTGACATCACCCCTGAACGGCCTGGCTCTAATTTTAAGGTTGTGGCCCCTTGTTCTGGACTCCCCCCCCACCAGAGGAAATAGTTTCTCTCTCTCTACCCTATCAACCCCTTTAATCATCTTCAACACCTTGTGGATGATTAATGGTTTGTTGAGACTTCGTGTGCACAAACACCTTTCCCGTTTTTCTTTCGAAGGGTTTTCTCGGCATTGAAACTGACCAAAGAGAAAACGCTGGGAACGCTCCTCCGAACTCTTGGGCGATTCCATACCCGAACCAATCGGCTTTTGCTCTTTCCGGGCGCGACCCGGAAGTACTCTGGTGGCCAGCCAGCAGCAGCAACGCCCGGGAGGCCGATCGTCCGTTCCAGGGAGGTTCCCGGGCAATCCGGGAGGGATGGCAATCATTAGCGGTGACCAGGAGTCTGGGAGGAGGATCGGGGGAGGTGGCTGAGGTGGGGTTGAAGGAGACAAACTGAAGCGAGGTTCAGTGCCGCGCTGCTACCACCATCTGACCTGAGGTGGTCCGAGATCACCTGACCAGTAAGCTGATGTACTGGAGGGTCGAGAAGATAGAAAGGAAAACATCTAGGTGAAGATCAAAGCCCCAGAGAGAAGATTGCCACCAAGGTAGAAAAGAGAAGAGATGGGGGGTTTGATAGGGTATAATGGAGAAGATGTTTCCACTTGTGACTTGACTATTCCAACGCACTACTGGCTGGCCTCCCACATTCCACCCTACGTAAACTTGAGGTCATCCAAAACTCAGCTGCCCGTGTCCTAACTCGCACCAAGTCCCGTTCACCCATCACCCCTGGACTCCCTGACCTACATTGGCTCCTGGTTAAGCAACGCCTCGATTTCAAAATTCTCATCCTTGTTCCCAAATCCCTCCATGGCCTCGCCCCTCCCTATCTCTGTAATTTCCTTCAGTCCCGCAACCCTCCGAGATATCTGCGCTCCTCCAATTCTGCCCTCTTGAGGATCCCCGATTATAATTGCTCAACCTTTGGCGGCCGTGCCTTCTGTTACCTGGGCCCTAAGCTCTGGAATTCCCTGCCTAAACCTCTCCGCCTCGCTACCTCTCTTTCCTCCTTTAAGACGCTCCTTAAAACCTACCTCTTTGACCAAGCTTTTGGTCACCTGCCCTAATTTATCCTTATGTGGATCGGTGTCATTTTTTTTGTCTTAAAATACTCCTGTGCAGCGCCTTGGGACGTTTTACTACATTAAAGGTGCTATATAAATGCAAGTTGTTGTTGTTGTTGTTGTTGTGGGGAGTCCAAAATTTGGGGCCATAAATATGAGATAGCCACTAATAAATCCAATAGGGAATTCAGAAGAAACTTCTTCACCCAGAGAGTGGTGAGAATGTGGAACTCGCTACCACAGGGAGTAGTTGAGGAGAATAGCACAGATGCATTTAAGGGGAAGCTAGATAAACACATGGGGGAGAAAGGAATAGAAGGTTATGTTGATAGGGTGAGATGAAGAAGGGTGGGAGGAGGCTCGTGTGGAGCATAAACACCGGCACAAACCTGTTGGGCTGAATGGCCTGTTGCTGTGCTGTAAATACTGTGTAAATAAAGTAGTAATGATCAGGTGACACCAAGCCTACAGATTACAGGAGGAAGGGGAAGACCGAATGAGGTAGGATTCCACAGCTTTGCTATCCGGGGAAAGAATAAGTTAGAGTAGGAGAACATAAGAAGTAGGAGCAGGAGTCGGCCATATGGCCCCTCGAGCCTGCTCCGCCATTCAATATGATCATGGCTGATCTTCCACCTCAACTCCTCCTTCCCGCCTGATCCCCATAGCCCTCGATTCCCCTAGAGTCCAAAAATCTATCGATCTCAGCCTTGAATATACTCAACGACTGAGCCTCCACAGCCCTTTGAGGCAGAGAATTCCAAAGATTCACCACCCTCTGAGTGAAGAAATTCCTCCTCATCTCAGTCCTAAATAGCCCCTCGTTCTAGACTCTCCAGCCAGGGGGAAACAGCCTCTAAGCATCTACCCTGTCAATCCCCCTCAGAATCTTATATGTTGTAATGAGATCACCTCTCATTCTTCTAAACTCCAGAGAGTAAAGGCCCATTCTACCCAATAGATGATGCAATGAGTCTCGATCTGAACAGTAAAGAGGCGTGAGGAGGAAGGATACGTCGGACAGTGTACTTGCTGCTAAGGAGGATCAAGAGTGCAAAGTTAAGAGGAGTACTGACCACAGTAGTATTGATAAAACAGGATATATAATCAAACATCCCTCGCCCTGGACCAACAGTTTACAGTATAGGAGAGGAGTCGAGTCTAAGCTGTACATTAGCTATTCTGAGACATACAACAACAACTTGTGTTTATATAGCACCTTTAACGTAGTAAAATGTCCCAAGGCGCTTCACAGGAGTATTATAAGACAAAACATTTGACACCGAGCCACATAAGGAGAAATTAGGGCAGGTGACAAAAAGCTTGGTCAAAGAGGTAGGCTTTAAGGAGCGTCTTAAAGGAGGAAAGAGAGGTAGCGAGGCGGAGAGGTTTAGGCAGGGAATTCCAGAGCTTAGGGCCCAGGTAACAGAAGGCACGGCCGCCAAAGGTTGAGCAATTATAATCGGGGATCCTCAAGAGGGCAGAATTGGAGGAGCGCAGATATCTCGGAGGGTTGCGGGACTGAAGGAAATTACAGAGATAGGGAGGGGCGAGGCCATGGAGGGATTTGGGAACAAGGATGAGAATTTTGAAATCGAGGCGTTGCTTAACCAGGAGCCAATGTAGGTCAGGGAGTCCAGGGGTGATGGGTGAACGGGACTTGGTGCGAGTTAGGACACGGGCAGCTGAGTTTTGGATGACCTCAAGTTTACGTAGGGTGGAATGTGGGAGGCCAGCCAGGAGTGTATTGGAATAGTCAAGTTTAGAGGTAACAAAGGCATGGATGAGGGTTTCAGCAGCGGATGAGCTGAGGCAAGGGCGGAGACGGGAGATGTTACGGAAGTGGAAATAGGCGGTCTTAGTTATGCTGCGGATATGTGGTCGGAAGCTCATTTCAGGGTCAAATATGACACCAAGGTTGCGAACAGTGTGGTTCAGCCTCAGACAGATGTTAGGGAGAGGGATGGAGTCAGTGGCTAGGGAACGGATCTCTCAGTGCCAGATGGGAGTGAATCGTGCTCTTATACCCAGTGTGTACTGTACATTTGCAGGATCTGACACTGAGAAACACTCGAGCTGTACAGTACCAGATAGAAGTGACTTGTTCACTATGTCTGCTGTACTGCACCGCCACAAGAGCTGACCGCAAGATATAAATTAACCATACAGTGTCAGATGTAACTGAATCGCTCCCTTTCGCTCAGTGTCTACAATACATGTACAGATGCTGACACAGACATATAGGGCTGGATTTTCAATGACCCGTGGAGTCAGGTTTGGAGGCGTGTGGGGGGTTAAAGTTGCAGATTCGGGGGTCCCGACCCCATCCCGACTCCATCCCGCCTCCACGCAATTTTGACAAAATCAGTCATGGGGTTCCCGACTCCGTTCCATCTCCAAGAGGCGGGAGAGGCCATTAAAGCCCTTAACAAGCCCTAAATTGGCTCTGTAATGCCATTTTGAAACGTTTTAGCTAGTTTAACCCTTTTCCGACGTGAAGTACGCCTGATGTGAAACACGCCAGTGAAACCTGGCGGGAGCACAAGTGGATAGCTGACTATTGGGTCTGAAAGTCGCCTCTGATGCTGCTGCATTGAATGTCTTTAAAGACTGCCTGGCCTTTGCTGTGAGAGGACCTGGATGGAAAAAAAATTCTCTCTCTCTCCTCTCTCTCTGAGCTGCTGCTCATTTTGCATCCAGGTCCACTCACAGCAAAAGCCAGGCAGTCTCTGAGACCAGGCAGTCTCTGCAATGATGATATCATCAGAGGGGACTTTCAGACTGAAACCACTAATTGGTTCATGGGTTCCCACATGCTGGAACTCAATTACCCAATTAAGTGAAAATTGCATCATTCATCCACATTAATCTGGAGTCGGGGGGGAAACACAAAATGCGGGTAACACGACCCCAACCCGACCCCAAGACAAAATCCAGCCCATAGAGTCTCTACAACTCCAGATGGGAGTGAATTGCTCCCTTTTACCTGCTGTGTACTGTACACATACAGGTACTACAGTGTCAGCCGTGGCTCAGTTGGTAGCACTCTCACCTCTGAGCTAAAAATGCTTGGGTTCAATTCAAGTCGCACTCCAGAGACTTGAGCACAAAATCCAGGCTGACATCCCCAGTGCAGTGCTGAGGGAGCGCTGCACTGTCGGAGGCGCCGTCTTTCGGATGAGACGTTAAACCGAGGCCCCGTCTGCCCCCTCAGGTGGATGTAAAGGATTCCATAGCCACTATTGGAAGAGCAGGGGAGTTCTCCCCGGTGTCCTGGGGCCAATATTTATCCCTCAACCAACACCTAAAATCACATGATCTGGTCATTATCACATTGCTGTTTGTGGGAGCTTGCTGTGCGCAAACTGGCTGCCGCGTTTCCTACATTACAACAGTGACTACACTTCAAAAAGTACTTCATTGGCTGTAAAGCGCTGTGGGACGTCCTGAGGTTGTGAAAGGCGCTATATAAATGCAAGTCTGTCTTTATTTTTGTGACACTAAGGCACATGTGAACCGTACAGTCCGAGCTTTCAGCAAGTGAACAAACACACACTCGGCCTCTCCCAGCGACTGACTGCGCCGTATCATTTAAAAGAGTCTAGTCCACAGTTGCCAATTCCTTTGGAATATTTCTCTGTGCTGGCTGATCCCCTGGGGAGTGTTTGTTGGAAGATAAGATGACTGCAAGCATGCGCCATTTGGCAGGCGCTCAACATGGAACTGTCTGAAATCAGTAGAGGAATGTGGGGAATTTTAATTTCTGGGAACATTCTGGAAAGGTCATTAACACAGAGGAAGTGACGGGAGGGGGGTTCGGGGAGCAAGCGAGTGGGGGAGTGCACGTCACCCCTCCTAACCCTAACACCTCCAGAACTTGACACCACTGCCCGGCCCCCCAACCCAACCCAAACCTTCTAAAGCTTAAAGCAATCAAAATAATTAGCCCTTGAGTGTCTAAAACTGCTCGTGTTTTGGTTGTCCAAACTTCAATGATGGGATTACCAGATTAGGCCCCAAATCCTCCGTGTGGGCCAAATTTAACTGTCCCACCAGACATAGGGTCGCCAATTCTGATTGGCCGTATTCTTGAAGGTTTCACCACATAACCTCCCACCTCCTAAAGCCCCGCCCCAGTCAAGCAGCCTTCTTTTCCCCATCTCTAATATTTTTCTAAGTAGTAAGAGTTGAAAGAAAATGAAAGAAAACCTTTTTTTACACCCCCATATAGTGGCTGAGTGGGTAGCACACTCGCCTCTGAGTCAGAAGGTCGTGGGTTCAAGTCTCGCTCCAGCGACTTGAGCACAAAAATCTAGGCCGACACTCCCAGTGCGGTGCTGAGGGAGTGCCGCACTGTCGGAGGAGCCGTCTTTCGGATGAGACGTTAAACCAAGTCTGCTCCCTCAGGTGGACGTAAAAGATCCCACGGCACTATTCTGAAGAAGAGCAGGGCGAGTTCTCCCCGGTGTCCTGGGGCCAATATTTATCCCGCAATCAACATCACTAAAAACAGATTATCTGGTCATTATCACATTGCTGTTTGTGGGATCTTGCTGTCCGCAAATTGGCTGCTGTGTTTCCTACATTACAACAGTGACTGCACTTCAAAAGTGCTTCATTGGCTGTAAAGCGTTTTGGGACGTCCTGAAGTCATGAAAAGCGCTCTATAAATGCAAGACCTTTTTTCTTTTCTTTTACGAGAATGGATAAGGAGTGATGACAAATAAAGACACCAGCTGTCTCCATATTGTTAACAACCTGTGCAAAAACAGCACGCGCAGGAATGTAGCACAGGGCCTTCAAAGGTCTGTCTTTCTTTCTATGATTTTTTTTTTTCTCCTGGGTTTCGCTCACAGCAGTGACCTGGAGATCAATCCTTAATTCCTGGAGAAGCCAGGACAACCCAGGAGAGTTGGCGACCCTGACCAGACAGCTCTCAAATTTCACTTTGCCCAACGCGACCAACAATGCTCTTTCCAGACGAAGCACTTTGCAGACTTCAGCGTGAGCCGTTTCCCCTCTTTCCCCCCCGCCCCACCCCATCCCCTTCACCCCGTTGGAACTTGCCTCCACTCCCCGGCAGCCTCCTGCCTCCCTATCTGCACTCTGTGTACTATTCCTACCTCCGTGACCACGAACGAGGCGGAAGGCCCGAAAGAAGCCTGGGATCACGGCCTGGGATGCTGGTTACAGAAAGAACTTGCATTTCTACAGCGCCTTTCACGACCTCAGGACGCCCCAATGCGTTTTACAGCCAATGAAGTACTTTTGAAGTGTAGTCACTGTTGTAATGTAGGAAATGCGGCCGCCGATTTGCCCACGACAAGGTGCAGTGGGTTTGAACATGAGCATTTTTCCCCTGCGTCCTGAGTTTGAATCTAGCCCAGAACGTTCTGAATGGAACAGTCCTTTGTCTTGCTATGTTAGCGTTCCACGTCAAGGGAGTTGGCGCAGTGGCAATCCAATTCTTACTGGGTTTGACTGACAGCACCAAAGTGGCGCTGATCCAGCACAAAATGTGCTTTTTGAGATGGCACATTTCGTGCCAAATTATGGCCACTCTCTCGCCTCAGAGAGCCTTTAGGATGGCTACTGTGGGGACCGGAAAAGTGTCACAGTATTGCGGTCGGAGAAACCCTTCCCAGGTTGCAGCAGAGTACAAGGAGCTTTACTCCGCATCTAACCATTACTTGGAGAGACAGGAGACGCTGGGATTGTTCTCCTTACAGCAGAGAAGGTTAAGGGGAAATTTAATGGAGGCGTTCAAAATCATGATAGCATTTTGATGGAGTAAATAAAGAGAAATTATTTCCAGTGGCAGGAGGGTCGGTAACCAGAGGACACAGATTTAAGGTAATTGGCAAAAGAACCAGAGGGACAGAAGAGGAGAATTTGTTTTACGCAGCGAGTTGTTATGATCTGGAATGCGCTGCCTGAAAGGGCGGTGGATGCAGATTCAATAGTAACTTTCAAAAGGGAATCAGATAAATACTTGAAGGGGAAATATTTGTAGGTCTATGGGAAAAGAGCAAGGGGGGAGCGGGACTAATTGGATCGCTCTTTCAAAGAATCAGCATAGGCACGATGGGCCGAATGGCGGCCTCCTGTGCTGTACCATTCTATGATTCTATACCTGACCTGCGAGTGCTTGTTGCTGATTACTGAGTGCTTGCAGTGACAAATGTTACATTCCTCATTGGAAGTGGTCCCGGACTGTGACCAAAGGATGCAGTTTGAACTCCACACTGTGGGAGGGATCGAACCTGTCTTAGCTAGAAGCAGAGATACCAGGTTGGAGGACGAGATAGATCTCATTTTTCACACCTCAGTTATTGTAGATCTCGAGACACAGGATGTGAAGATAACACTTATCAGATATCTTGGTGCCAGGATGTGTGCTTTAATGTTGAAACACAACAGCTCATGTTTCGTACCTTTACCTCCCCACCCCCTCCCGCGCCCCCCCAGGATCTTGTTCAGAATCAAACATGCGAGGAACTGAAAAGGTAAATTTAGACTTCCTGATGCCCATTAAAGGCAGGACTCACGGCATGAGCTGTGAATCAGAGACTTGCTAAAGCTCAGTTTAATATCTGGGTTCCTGGCCCAGCCCGCGACGCTATATTGACAGGACCACCCAGTTTCCATCCAGTTGTATTGCAGGTTCAAGAAGACCCACCACCACCTTCTCAATCCAACTAGGGAGGGACAATAAATGCCGGCCTTACCAATGACCTTCATTCCCTCTCCTTGCTCTGGAGTTGCTCATTGGCAGAATGGGTGACTGACAAGCTGGGGACCGTAATCCCTCTTCTACTTGGGGTACAGTCACCCTACAGAAACTCGCCCAAGTGGCTGCTCCTCAGGTTTGACTGCAGTGTGGGCACTCATTCAACCTTTGTTTCTTATTCTCCTCAGATAATGAAGCAGTCCATGCCCGCATGCAACAAGACCTGGATGACGTTCAGGCTTGGGCTGATAAGTGGCAGGTAACATTCGTGCCACACAAGTGCCAGGCAATGACTATCCCCAACAAGCGAGAGTCTAACCACCTCCCCATGACATTCAATGTCATTACCATCGCCGAATCCCCCACTATCAACATCCTGGGGGTCACCATTAACCAGAAACTTAACTGGACCAGCCACATAAATACGGTGGCAACAAGAGCAGGTCAGAGGTTGGGTATTCTGCGGCGAGTGTCTCACCTCCTGACTCCCCAAAGCCTTTCCACCATCCACAAGGCACAAGTCAGGAGTGTGATGGAATACTCTCCACTTGCCTGAATGAGTGCAGCTCCAACAACACTCAAGAAGCTCGACACCATCCAGGACAAAGCAGCCCGCTTGATTGGCACCCCATCCACCACCTTAAACATCCACTCCCTCCACCACCGGCGCACCGTGGCTGCAGTGTGTACCATCTACAAGATGCACTGCAGCAACGCGCCAAGGCTTCTTCAGCAGCACCTCCCAACCCCACAACCTCTTCCACCTAGAAGGACAAGGGCAGTGGGCGTATGGGAACACCACCACCTCCAAGTTCCCCTCCAAGTCAGACACATCATTCTGACTTAGAAGTATATCGCCGATCCTTCATCGTCGCTGGGTCAAAATCCTGGAACTCCCTCCCTAACAGCACTGTGGGAGCACCTTCACCACACGGACTGCAGCGGTTCAAGAAGGCGGCTCACCACCACCTTCCCAAGGGCAACTAGGGATGGGCAATAAATGCTGGCCTTGCCAGCGACAGCGACGCCCACATCCCACAAACGAATAAAAAAAAAATTCACTCTCCGGTGTCACTGGCAAAGCCGGCATTTATTGACCATCCCTAGTTGCCCAGAAAAGGTGGTGTTGGGCCACCTTCTTGAACCTGGGATACAATTGAATGGCTCGCTAGGCCTCCTCTGCTCTTCTTCGAAATAGTGGCCGTGGGATCTTTAAGTCCGTCCGAGAGGGCAGACGGGGCCTCGGTTTAACATCTCAACCTCCGACAGTGTAGCGCTCCCTCAGCTTTGAGCTTGAGTGGGACTTGAACCCACGGCCTTTCTGACTCATTGGCAAGAGTGAGCCACAGCCCAGGGATTGATTCTTGGACCTTTAGGGTATATCTCTGTTTCAAAGGGAATGACGCAGAGCCGTGAGGGGAGAAGCAAGCTGTTTTTAATTTACATTTAAACGCAGAAAGCCCTCTTCAAGGCATTATCATTTTGTGCTTGCATTTCCCGCTGCACTCATTACAGACAAACGGATGATGACATCTGCGAATCCTTTCCACCAGTGGCAGCACAGCCTTATCCACCATTTGCTGTAGCATCTCCCCTTGCACTGATCTCTGATTAACGGAACTGCCAAAGAAACATAAACAGAGTTTAAGAAAACCAGTTAAACCACAGCAAAACAAGATTCTGCCGAATACTGGGGTCGAGATCATAGACATTACAACACAGAAACAGGCCGTTCGGCCCAACCAGTCCCTGCTGGTTTATCCTGGGCAGGAGCAGTAGTCCTAATCCCACATGCCCACTCTGCTCACCTTCGATCACTGAAGATATCTGAAGTCCCTCTCTCTCGGGGAGATATCTGTACACTGACTGGGGTCTCTCAGTCCCTCTCTCTCTCAGGGAGATATCTGTACACTGACTGGGGTCTCTCAGTCCCTCTCTCTCAGGGAGATATCTGTACACTGACTGGGGTCTCTCAGTCCCTCTCTCTCTCGGGGAGATATCTGTACACTGACTGGGGTCTCTCAGTCCCTCTCTCTCTCTCGGGGAGATATCTGTACACTGACTGGGGTCTCTCAGTCCCTCTCTCTCAGGGAGATATCTGTACACTGACTGGTGTGTCTCAGTCCCTCTCTCTCAGGGAGATATCTGTACACTGACTGGTGTGTCTCAGTCCCTCTCTCTCAGGGAGATATCTGTACACTGACTGGGGTCTCTCAGTCCCTCTCTCTCAGGGAGATATCTGTACACTGACTGGGGTCTCTCAGTCCCTCTCTCTCTCGGGAGATATCTGTACACTGACTGGGGTCTCTCAGTCCCTCTCTCTCTCGGGGAGATATCTGTACACTGACTGGGTTCTCTCAGTCCCTCTCTCTCAGGGAGATATCTGTACACTGACTGGTGTGTCTCAGTCCCCTCTCCCTCAGGGAGATATCTGTACACTGACTGGGGTCTCTCAGTCCCTCTCTCTCAGGGAGATATCTGTACACTGACTGGTGTCTCTCAGTCCCTCTCTCTCAGGGAGATATCTGTACACTGACTGGGGTCTCTCAGTCCCTCTCTCTCTCAGGGAGATATCTGTACACTGACTGGGGTCTCAGTCCCTCTCTCTCAGGGAGATATCTGTACACTGACTGGGGTCTCAGACCCTCTCTCACCTGTACATTGGACTCAGCTGTAATGGCCCTCTACTGCCAATGCTCTCCAGGCTCAACCATGACGATTGTCCACTTGGCTAGGGTGCTGGAAGACCGCAGGGGCCCGTGGATCCAGACCCCAGTGAGAGTTGGCCTCTTCCTCAGACCAGGCAAGGAAAAACAAAAAAGAAGGTGCTCCAATTAACTTTTTTTTTTAAATGATTCTCGGGATGTTGGCGTCGCTGGCAAGGCCGGCATTTATTGCCCGTCCCGAGTTGCCCCGAGGTGGTGATGGTGGTGATGCTGGGCCTTCTTCGTGAACCCCTGGTAGTTGGTTTGATACAACTGAGTGGCTTGCTGGGCCACTTCAGAGGGCAGTTAAGAGTCAACCACGTTGGTGTGGGACTGGAGTCACATGTAGGCCCAGATCAGGTAAGGACGGCAGGTTTCCTTCCCTGAAGTGAACCAGTTGGGTTGTTTTATGGTCAGTTGTTGAGAATGAACTGCTGTCGTGCTGTGGCCCATGTATTGTTGCTGACTTTACTCAGCATCGCCCCAAATTCTGAGTTTATTAAATAATGTTTTCTATTAATACATAAAATACGACGTACACTCACTTGTACCACACACACGCTAAGAAGAGGATACAATGGATTACCGACAGTATTACTAACAGATGGGCTCAGACCAGCGCCCTCTACCCGCGCATTGTGCACCAGCTGTCACTCTCCAGGATTCTGAATCAGCTCTATCCTTGGACTCTGTTTAACAATGTCACGAGCAACCATCCAAGCTACATTCTGCAGATAATTCCCAATTACTGACCTGGGTGATCACAAATGTCACCTCCAGGGTCATATGACATCTGAAATCGACTGTAAGTAATGCTAACGTCCTCCTGTTTAAATCTCTCCATGGCCTCGCAGCTCCCTATCTCTGTAACCTCCTCCAGCCCTAGGACCGATGTTGCCCCTAATTATTTTTTTTGGGTGCGCGGCCTCTTTAACGGGCTGCGCGCGAAACTTCACATTTGGAAAGCCGGTTCCAGGCTGTGCGGGACCAGCAGGCAGCTGCGCGGCCGGGCATGCTTCGAGGAAACGTTGCCGAGGACCCTCCGAGACCTCTGCGTACCTCCAGCTCTGGCCTCTTGCGCATCCCCGATATCCTTCGCCCCACCACTGGCGGCCGTGCCTTCAACCGTCCAGGCCCTAAGCTCTGGAATCCCTTCCCCAAACCTCTCCGCCTCTCTCTCCTCCTTTAAGACGCTGCTTAGAGCAGACCACTTTCACCAAGAATGTCTCCTCCTTTGGCTTGGTGTCAAATTTTGTCTTAAATGCGCTCCTTGGGATATTTTACTATGTTAAAGGCGCCGGATAAATGCAAGTTGTTGTTGAACGCTTATCGCACTCGTCAGCCTTGTCTGCTGTTTTAACGGGTGTTAGCCCATGTATTTTAAACGGGCTAATGCCTTTGTTACAATAGTGGAGAGAGGGACGGGATACGAGTGCGCCAAGCATTAATACGACGACATCGCTCACCGTCATTTCCAGCCTCTTAAAGGGGCATCTCCGCTCCACTCTCACTCTGACCTCACCGTCCGTGGCCTCTTACACTGTTCCAATGAAGCTCAACGTAAGCTCAAGGAACAGCGCCTCATCTTTCGATTAGGCACTTTACAGCCTTCTGGACTCAACATAGAGTTCAACAATTTCAGACCATAACCTCGGCCCCTATCTTTTTTTTCCATTTATTTTTTTCTCTCTCTCACATGGCAGCTGTCTTTCATTCTGCCATCGCCATTTACACTTCATCTAGAGCCATCTTTTGTTTCTTAACTTGTCCCATTACCATCTCCTTTTGCCTTGCACCATCATCCCTTGTGTCGTTCAATCTCTCCTGCCTTCTATCCTATCACAGACCTTCCCTTTTGTTCTTTCCTCCCCTCCCCCCTTTCCCTACCCCTACACTTGCTTAAAAACCTGCTCCATCTCCAACTTTTTCCAGTTCTGACGAAGGGCCATCGCCCTGAAACGTTAACTCTGTTTCTCTCGCTACAGATGCTGCCTGACCTGCTGAGTATTTCCAGCATTTTCTGTTTTTATTTCAGATTTCCAGCATCCGCAGTATTTTGCTATTGTCTCTTAAAGGGAGGTCGGTTGTCCATTATAGGATTGTTCCCAAAGCATGTAGTCTGGTGTCGGCCCTTTCCCATGGAAGTTGGAGGAGGCTTTTAGAAAAAGAGAAGCAGGCACTATGAAGGGGCCATGTTTATTTGCAAATAATTCTGGTTGACTGACCTTAAGTATCCTTGGTCAATACTCTGTTGGCTTTTCCTAATTTCTAGAAGCATCTGGATGTTTTCGATCAACGGCTTGATGTGGCCTAGATTGTGGACATTCTCCTGGATTTGATCAAAGGCTGAAAACATCCTCTTTGAGCTAATATCAAGGGAGAGATGAAAAGGGGAAACGAGTCTCGTCAGAGAGTTATCACAGGCGGGGACAGAAGTAAACTATTGCAAAAGTCACTCATTTTCTCAACCTTGCGCTGATTTGTGCTCGTGTGCAGTTGGCCACTCACTGATACCTTGCCAAGTGGTTCTTCATCATGGGACATTCGTGGCTCAGTGGGTGACTCGCCTCCGATTCAGAAGGTTCTGGGTTCAAAGTCCCACTCCAGAGACTCGAGCACAAAAATCTAGGCTGATCCTCCAGTGCGGTGCTGAGGGAGTGCTACACTGTCGGAGGTGCCGTCTTTCGGATGAGACGTTAAACCGAGGCCCCGTCTGCTCTCTCAGGCGGATGTAAAAGATCCCGTGGCATTATTTCGAAGAAGAGCAGGGGAGTTCTCCCCGATGTCCTAGACAATATTTATCCCTCAATCAACATCACTAAAACAGATGATCTGGTCATTAACACGCTGCTGTTTGTGGGAGCTTGCTGTGTGCAAATTGGCTGCCGCGTTTCCCACATTACAACAGTGACTACACTTCAAAAGCACTTAATTGGCTGTAAAGCACTTTGGGACGTCCAGTGGTTGTGAAAGGCGCTATAGAAATGCAAGTCTTTCTTTTTTTTCAAATGTGATGAGTTACATAGAATTTTTTTGGGAGGGTTCGGCCCAACTGGTCTGTGCCGGTGTTTATACTCCACACGAGCATGGGTTAGATACACAGTAAAGCAACTTCTACACTGCCCCTTAAGCACTCCCAGCTCAGGTACAGCACGGGTTAGATACACAATAAAGCTCCCTCTATACTGTCCCATCAGGTACAACATTGGTTAGATGCAGAGTAAAGCTCCCTTTGCTCTGCCCCAGAAATGTACCTTCACTCCATTGACTATGCAATCCAAAGTGACATTTCCATTTAACTCACCAGCCATCTGAGTGCTATTTTATCTTGAAATATGGACAGTTTGAAACATACCTGAATAGGAGTTAAACGCAACCAGTACAGCTCGAGACAAGCTGGAATCACCTGTACTTACTAAGGCCTGTAATCTCCTGTTAACTACATGTTGGTTCTTTAATAAATCTATATATTTTTAGAATTGTCTCACATCAAACTCGCGAACTCAATCTCTGTACACTCTTTGGTGAGAGTCTAGTTAAACTTATTAAAAGTGCTATCTGGAGGACGGTAACATCTTCAAGTCGTTCCTTTCCTTTAGGGAGAGATAGTCTGAACCTTTAGACCCAATTAAGCGTCTTACAGGATTCGGCTACCTCAAACTTTAGTTGAAGGGGAACGTCTGGGGAATACGCCTGATCCGGGGTGGCCCGAAAAGGGCGAGGACTTGTAATTATCCCTTCAGTTGGCGCCCCCTGCCTTTCCGCCTGCCACTAGCAACGACAGGTAGAGGGGAACGTTTTGCAGTCAGGAAGGGACTGGGGGAGCGCTATTTAAAGGCGGCCGCTTCCTGCCTTTTTTTGTCGGCGACATTTTTGCACCGCGCATTCTGAGAGAGAGAGAGAGACTTCTGGAGAAATTCAACGCTGTGTGAAGGAGTTTTGGGTACTGAGCAGCACTTTGCAGGTTCATTTTGATTTGACCTTCCTTGTATCGATTTAGAAGAGACTGTGGGGGCTGCACTCTGCGCTCTTTCCCTGGGACTCTCCATTGTTCTTTCCAGCAGAATTGATGTACAGGTCTCTCCAGGCCGAGATTCAAGGCTGCAATGAGCAGGGTGTGGATGGAGAGCAAGATCGACCCTCCCCTTTAAGAACTGGCCGGCGCCATTGTGTCTGTGTTCCATTGCTGACTGACATCACATGAGCTTCACCAGCGCTCTGAGGTAGCGCCTCACTCCTCGGCGTTAGCGCCTTAAGAGAGGTGTGTAGCACCTGATTTAGCGCTCCAATCACCTCCAGGGGCGATAGAGGCCAAGTTTGCAGTTGGAGGCGATAATTAGCGCCAGGCACTAAACTTTGTGCCCGGCCGATAATTGCGCCCTAAACGAAGCGATACCGAATTTCTCCCCCCCATAGAATTACATCGCACTTACAGCCAGAAACAGGCCATTGGGCCCAACTGGTCTATGCCGGTGAATACGCTCCTCCTCCCACTCTATTCCTTTCTCCCTCATGTACTTATCTAGCTTCCCCTTAAATCCATCAGGAGAAAGTGGGAATGGGTTATTATGAGCTCTCTGAACCCTCCCAAAAAAAAAGAGTTTGCAAAATCTGTTGAAGAAGCTAGTGAAGCCCAGTTAAAAGTGATTCATGAAGTCGTCATGGTAACCCTTGAAGTTGCACAGTCAGATGGAGAAGTGAGCATTTCTGCCGTGCATAGCATCTACAAGATGCACTGCAGCAACTCGCCAAGGCTTCTTCGGCAGCACCTCCCAAACCCGCAATCTCTTCCACCTAGAAGGACAAGGGCAGCAGGCACATGGGAACACCACCACCTCCAAGTTCACCTCCAAGTCACACACACCATCCTGACTTAGAAATATATCGGCCGTTCCTTCATGGTCGCTGGGTCAAAATCCTGGAACTCCCTCCCTAACAGCGCTGTGGGAGCACCTTCACCACACGGACTGCAGCGGTTCAAGAAGGTGGCTCACCACCACCTTCTCAAGGGCAATTAGGGATGGGCAATAAATGCTGGCCTTGCCAGCGACGCCCACATCCCATATACAAATAAAAAAAAACCTTGCATTTATATAGCGCCTTTGACGTAGTCAAACACCTCAAGGCGCTTCACAGAGCGATCGTCAAACAAAATTTGACACCGAGCCACACAAGGAACTATTAGGGCAGGTGACCAAAACCTTTCAAGGCTGAGATCGCTAGCTTTCTGTTGGGTAAGAGTAGCAAGGAAGGTGGAGCAAAGTAAATGGAGGTGAGGTGCAGATCAGCCATGATCTAATTGAATGGCGGAGCAGGCCCGAGGGGCTGAATGGCCTCCTGTTCCTAATGTTCCTGTGGCCCTTGGATCAGGTGCCACTACGGTGTCCCCCACAGTCCAATACACGGCCGGCACTGACTGTCTATGTATTGTGCATGGCGAAGGGCCACTTGGCTGATCAACCAGAAACAACAGTAGCTCACGGGAACTGGGAACAATTTTCCGGAATAAGTCAATACACATTTGACAGGGTAGATGCTGAGAGGTTGTTTCCCCCTGGCTGGAGAGTCTAGAACTAGGGGGCGTAGGCTCAGGATAAGGGGTCGGCCTTTTAAGACTGAGATGAGGAGGAATTTCTTCACTCAGAGGGTGGTGAATCCTTGGAATTCTCTACCCCAGAGGGCTGTGAATGCTGAGTCATTGAGTAAGTTCAAGACTGAGATCGATAGATTTTTGGACTCTAGGGAAATCAAGGGATATGGGGATCGGGCGGGAAAGTGGAGTTGAGGTCAAAGGTCAGCCATGATCTTATTGAATGGCGGAGCAGGCTCGAGGGGCCATATGGCCGACTCCTGCTCCTATTTCTTATTCTTATGATGTTAATACAAGACCACTTTCAGAACATGAGGGGAGAGGGGGGAAAAAGAACAAAGAAACTCACGTATTAGCGATACTGTCTATCTCCATTTTCAGATCCTGGAGCATCTGTGTAGTGCGTTGGTGCTCCCTCTGAGTCCGCTCCCACTGCTGGTTAAACGCTTCGAATTTGCCATTGAACTGGCTCAGCATCTTCAGCTTGTCCCGCTGGTGGGCAGTTTTGCTTTGATACTTGTCAACGACATTTTCCAGGCTCTCTCTGCACAAACACGGACACACGGATTGTTATCCTGAAGGACACCTTTTGTAAGGGCTGCCTGAGCGGCAACAGAATCTCAGATACAGCGATTCCGTTCTTAACTGCCACCGGCGTACCGTGGCTGCAGTGTGTACCATCTACAAGATGCGCTGCAGCAACTCGCCAAGGCTCCTTCGGCAGCACCTCCCAAACCCGCGACCTCCACCACCTAGAAGGACAAGGGCAGCAGGCGCATGGGAGCACCACCACCTCCAAGATCCCCTCCAAGTCACACACCATCCAGACTTGGAAATATATCGGCCGTTCCTTCATCGTCGCTGGGTCAAAATCCTGGAACTCCCTCCCTAACAGCACTGTGGGAGCACCTTCACCACACGGACTGCAGCGGTTCAAGAAGGCGGCTCACCACCACCTTCTCAAGGGGCAATTAGGGATGGGCAATAAATGCTGGTCTTGCCAGCGAGGCCCAGATCCCATGAACGAATACATAAAAAAAAAACAACAGTTCGCCACCTTCAAAACATTTTGAATTTAACTTGCTACCCTTCGCCACGCCCCAAAATACCAGCCAGTCTTTTAATAGGAACAGGAGGAGGCAATTCAGCCCCTCGAGCCTGCTCCGCCATTCAATCAGATCACGGCTGATCTGTACCTCGACACCATTTATACGCCTCAGCTCCATATCCCTCGATACCCTGACCCAACAAAGATCTACCGATCTCAGTCTTGAAAGCTCCAATTGTCCCACAGCCTTTCGGGGAGAGAGTTCCAAATGTCTACCACCCTTTGAAGTGCTTCCTGGATTCCCTCCTACGTGGCCTTGATGTAATTTAATGGCATCTTTCAAGACAGCAACTCGGCAAAGCATGGAGATTTCAAACGTGCTGTAGTTAATCAACAGGGATGTCAGGGATAACAACAGAAAACGCTGGAAAAACTCAGCAGGCCAGGCAGCATCCGTGGAGAGAGAAAGAGAGTTAACGTTTCAGGTCGATGACCTTTCATCAGAACTGTGAAGAGCCGGAAATCAAATAGATTTAAGGCCAGAGTAAAGCTGGGAAAAGGGGGAGGGGATAAAAGAACAAAGGGGGAGATGAAGAGACATTAAGAGACATTAAGAGATATGCAAGGCTAGAGGTGGTGTTAATGTGACAGATTAAGGCTGAAAGAAGTGTGAAATCCACTGGCAGAATGAAGAACAGCTGCCAGCTTCTAGGAGGAAAAAAAAAGGTGGGGGGGGGCAAATAAAAGGGTGGAAAAAATAAAATATAAATGTGATTGGAGCTGAGGTTATGATCTAAAATTGTTGAACTCGATATTGAGTCCAGAGGGCTGTAGCGTGCCTAAACGAAAGATGAGGTGCTGTTCCTCGAGCTTACGCTGCGCTTCCGTGGAACAGTGTAATAGGCCGAGGACGGTGAGGTCAGAGTGGGAGTGAAGCGGTGAATTAAAGTGACAGGCCACCGGGAGCTCGGGGTCCCCCTTACGGACTGAACGGAGGTGTTCCGCAAAGCGGTCACCCAATCTGCGTTTGGTCTCCCCAATGTAGAGGAGACCACATCGTGAGCAGCGAATACAGTATACTAAATTGCAGGAAGTACAAGTAAATCGCTGTTTCACCTGGAAGGGGTGTTTGGGGCCCTGGACAGTGGGAAGAGGGGAGGTGTAAGGGCATGTGTTGCATCTCCTGCGCGTGCACGGGAAGGTGCCGGGCGAAGGGGAAGGGGTGCTGGGGGTGGTAGAGGAGTGGACTAGGGTGTCGCGGAGGGAGCGGTCCCTGCGGAATGCTGAAAGGGGAGGTGAGGGGAAGATGTGTTTGGTGGTGGGATCACGCTGGAGGTGGCGGAAATGGCGGAGGATGATCCGTTGAATGTGGAGGCTGGTGGGGTGAAAGGTGAGGACAAGGGGAACCCTATCGTGGTTCCGGGAGGGAGGGGCAGGGGTGAGGGCAGAAGTGCGGGAGATAGATCGGACACGGTCGAGGGCCGTGTCGACCACGGTAGAGGGGAATCCTTGGTTGAGGAAAAAGGAAGACATGTCGGAAGCACTGGTATGGACCCTAGTCCACTCCTCTACCACCCCCAGCACCCCACCAGCCTCCACATTCAACGGATCATCCTCCGCCATTTCCGCCACCTCCAGCGTGATCCCACCACCAAACACATCTTCCCCTCACCTCCCCTTTCAGCATTCCGCAGGGACCGCTCCCTCCGCGACACCCTAGTCCACTCCTCTACCACCCCCAGCACCCCTTCCCCTTCGCCCGGCACCTTCCCGTGCACGCGCAGGAGATGCAACACATGCCCTTACACCTCCCCTCTTCCCACTGTCCAGGGCCCCAAACACCCCTTCCAGGTGAAACAGCGATTTACTTGTACTTCCTGCAATTTAGTATACTGTATTCGCTGCTCACGATGTGGTCTCCTCTACATTGGGGAGACCAAACGCAGATTGGGTGACCGCTTTGCGGAACACCTCCGTTCAGTCCGTAAGGGGGACCCCGAGCTCCCGGTGGCCTGTCACTTTAATTCACCGCTTCACTCCCACTCTGACCTCACCGTCCTCGGCCTATTACACTGTTCCACGGAAGCGCAGCGTAAGCTCGAGGAACAGCACCTCATCTTTCGTTTAGGCACGCTACAGCCCTCTGGACTCAATATCGAGTTCAACAATTTTAGATCATAACCTCAGCTCCAATCACATTTATATTTTATTTTTTCCACCCTTTTATTTGCCCCCCCCCCCCACCTTTTTTTTTTCCTCCTAGAAGCTGGCAGCTGTCCTTCATTCTGCCAGTGGATTTCACACTTCTTTCAGCCTTAATCTGTCACATTAACACCACCTCTAGCCTTGCATATCTCTTAATGTCTCTTCATCTCCCCCTTTGTTCTTTTATCCCCTCCCCCTTTTCCCAGCTTTACTCTGGCCTTAAATCTATTTGATTTCCGGCTCTTCACAGTTCTGATGAAAGGTCATCGACCTGAAACGTTAACTCTCTTTCTCTCTCCACGGATGCTGCCTGGCCTGCTGAGTTTTTCCAGCGTTTTCTGTTGTTATTTCAGATTTCCAGCATCCGCAGTATTTTGCTATCGTAGTAGGGATGTCAGGGAACTGGCTGGAGCTTTATCCTCTGGACAGGAGCTTGACACCACAATGATGCCAGGGTCACACTACAGAAGTGTTAAAATGGATCCCAATTTCAAGAAAATCATTTTTTTAAGGAGTAGATTTCAAAGCCGTGCTGCCGGCAGGAATCATCGACAGGCCCCCTCACATACCCTCAAACACAGGCCTTCCTCACATACCCTCAAACACAGGCCTTCCTCACATACCCTCAAACACAGGCCCGCTCACATACCCTCAAACACAGGCCCCCTCACATACCCTCAAACACAGGCCTTCCTCACATACCCTCAAACACAGGCCCCCTCACATACCCTCAAACACAGGCCTGCTCACATACCCTCAAACACAGGCCTTCCTCACATACCCTCAAACACAGGCCCCTCACATACCCTCAAACACAGGCCTTCCTCACATACCCTCAAACACAGGCCTGCTCACATACCCTCAAACACAGGCCTTCCTCACATACCCTCAAACACAGGCCCCTCACATACCCTCAAACACAGGCCTTCCTCACATACCCTCAAACACAGGCCCCCTCACATACCCTCAAACACAGGCCCGCTCACATACCCTCAAACACAGGCCTTCCTCACATACCCTCAAACACAGGCCCCCTTCACATACCCTCAAACACAGGCCTTCCTCACATACCCTCAAACACAGGCCTTCCTCACATACCCTCAAACACAGGCCTCCCTCACATACCCTCAAACACAGGCCTACCTCACATTCTCCACCATAATCGATGTGACGTTTGGCTCTTTAGCCCCGAAATTCGATGAGGTGCCAGGCAAGTTACTCTTGTCCTTTATTTCGTTTAACTGCGACGTGATCACGTGTCTCAAGTCACTCATTGAGTGCGCAATCTGGTCCATTATTTGCATCTGCGGGCTGCCGGTGCCGAGCGTTCTTCCAGTTTTCCTCTCGGAAGTGCCAGCGATCCTGTCCTCCGATTCCCTTGTCAAGTTGTCCCGCCACTGAATGTTATCCTTCTTAATCTTCTGGCACAAGTTCTTCAGTTTCTCCTGGGGCAGAGAATGGCCACGTTACTGTCTGCAATATTTACAGAGGTACGAGACCAAAGGACATCACCTCTTACCTCACCTAAGTGGCCATGTTCCTAAGTTAGCGCGTGTTGGACGACACCTTAGCCAAGCCCAAACCTGCTGTCATTCCAGAATCGATGCTTTCCAGGAAGGGTCATTGGATGGCGATCAGAAGTGGGAACAATGGCCAATATATTTCCTCCCTTGCCCAGGGTCATTGCAACCAAATGTAGCATTAGATGGAATACAACAAAGGTTCACCAGACTGATTCCTGGGATGAGGGGATTGTCCTATGAGGAGAGATTGAGTAGACTAGGCCTATATTCCCTGGAGTTTAGAAGAATGAGAGGTGATCTCATTGAAACATATAAAATTCTTAAAGGGCTTGACAGGGTAGATGCTGAGATGTTGTTTTCCCTTGGCTGGTTGTCTAGAACCAGGGTAAGGAGTCGGCCATTTAGGACTGAGATGAGGAGGAATTTCTTCACTCAGAGGGTGGTGAAGCTTTGGAATTCTCTACCCCAGAGGGCTGTGGAGGCTCAGTCGTTGAGTTTATTCAAGACAGAGATCGATAGATTTTTGGTTACGAAGGGAACCAAGCGATATGGGGATAGGGCGGGAGGTAGAGTTGAAGTAGTGTCAGCTGTGGCTCAGTGGGCAGCACTCTCGCCTCTGTGGCAGAAGGTTGTGGGTTCAAGTCCCACTCCAGAGACTTGAGTACAAAAATCCAGGTGCAGTACTGAGGGAGCGCCGCACTGTCGGAGGTGCCGTCTTTCAGATGAGCTGAGGCCCCGTCTCCTCTTTCAGGAGGATGTAAAAGATCCCATTGCACTATTTCACAGAAGAGCAGGGGAATTATCCCCAGTGTCCTGGGGCCAATATTTATCCCTCAATCAGATCATTAAAAACAGATTATCTGGTCATTATCACATTGCTGTTTGTGGGAGCTTGCTGTGCGCAAATTGGCTGCTGTGTTTCCTACATTACAACAGTGACTGTACTTCATTGGCTGTAAAGCGCTCTACGGATGCCCTGAGGTTGCAAACGACACGATATAAAAATGCAGGTCTTTCTATAAGATTAGCCATGTTCTTATGTCCCAATTGTCACCCTGGTGGAAACTGACTAACTTGGTACAAACTATTGGTTAGACCTAAGAGAGACTGTCCTGGTATGGATGGCTCTGGTACACTTAGTGTGTGGTACAAAGGCTGCCGGGGTAGCTTCTGATGAGAAACGATGACCTGTGGTGTAGAGAACACCACACATGCCCTACTATTCAATCTGTGACGGGCCATAGACACATAGGGGTATAAATTTATCTTGAGCGATAGCGGATCGGCCTGCTTTACACGCCGCCCGAATTTCATTGGCAGCCGTGGCTCAGTGGGTGGCACTCTCACCTCTGAGTCAGAAGGTCGTGGGTTCAAGTCCCACTCCAGAGACTTGAGTGCAAAATCTAGGCTGAAAGTCCAGTGCAGTGCTGAGGGATTTTGACCCAGCGACGATGAAGGAACGGCCGATATATTTCCAAGTCGGGATGCTGTGCAACTTGGAGGTGGTGGTGTTCCCATGCACCTGCTGCCCCTTGTCCTTCTAGGTGGAAGAGGTCGCGGGTTTGGGAGGTGCTGCCGAAGAAGCCTTGGCGAGTTGCTGCAGTGCATCTTGTAGATGGTACACACTGCAGCCACGGTGCGCCGGTGGTGGAGGGAGTGAATGTTTAAGGTGGTGGATGGGGTGCCAATCAAACGGGCTGCTTTGTCCTGGATGGTGTCGAGCTTCTTGAGTGTTGTTGGAGCTGCACTCATCCAGGCAAGTGGAGAGTATTCCATCACACTCCTGACTTGTGCAGTGTTTTGGGAAATTAGAGCAGGAAATGGTGCAGTAGATCTGGATGTTAACACAGTGGGAGCTGGAGGATAAATTACCCATATATATACATATATATAACATATGCCTCGATTTTAAAATTCTCATCCTTGTTTTCAAATCCCTCCCTGGCCCTCGCTCCCTCCCTATCTCTGCAATCTCCTCCAGCCCTGTAATCCCCCTAGACCTCTGCGCTCCGCCTATTCTGGCCTTTTGAACATCCCTGATTTTAATCGCTCCACCATTAGCGGCCATGCCTTCTGTTGCCTAGGTCCTAAGCTCTGGAATTCCCTCCCTAAATCTCTCCACCTCTCCCCTTCTCTCTCCTCCTTTAAGACTCTCCATAAAACCTACCTCTTCGACCAAGCTTTTGGTCACCTCCTCTCACATCTCCTTATTTGGCTTGGTGTCAAATTTAGGTTTTTTTTTGATAACGCTCCTGTAAAGCTTCTTGGGACTTTTTTTTAAAAATTATATAACTATAAGTTGTTGTTGTTGTTGTCTGCGTCAGGTCTAGTATCTCTTCCAAGCAAGACACTGATGATAGAATGAGTCACTATTTCAAGCAACCATCATTCACAATAGCCACCGTACCTTTGCAGAAAGAATGCATTTAGAGTTAGGACATATATCGTAGCTAAGCAGGTCCTTCGCCACGTACCTCAACAGCTAAGGATTTCAGCCGCATGGTGTTGCTCTCCACTTCAGCCATGCGCTTCTCCACTTGTTTACAGTTTTTCTGTTAATGACAGCAGGAACAGGTTAGGCAGTCACCTGATCGTCCGCGCAACCAACCAGTTGGTCAACCGGCCAGCTATTCACTCATAAGTTGTTCGACCAGGCAGTCAAACAGGCCAAACATTTAACTAACCAGTCGGTTACCTGATTAGCTGACCATTCAACCAAGTAACCAGTGAGATAAACCCATCAGCTACTCATTGGTGTATCAACCAGATAGAACAGTGGAACAAATGGATTCTGGTGATTGAATGCAGTAGACTCAGATTCAGTGGGAGCTACAGTGTCTGGGTTTAAACCTAGTTCAGCTGTGGCTCAGTGGGTAGCACCCTCGCCCCTGAGGTCAGAAGGTTGGGAGTTCAAGTCCCCACTCCAGAGACTTGAGTACAATCTAGGCTGACACTCCAGGGAGTGCTGCACTGTCAGAGGAGCCGTCTTTTGGATGAGACGTTAAACCGAGGCCCCGTCTGCCCTCTCAGGTGGACGTAAAAGATCCCATGGCCACTATTTCGAAGAAGAGCAGGGGAGTTATCCCCGGTGTCCTGGGGCCAATATTTATCCCTCAATCAACATCACTAAAACCTATTAACTGGTCATTATCACATTGCTGTTTGTGGGAGCTTGCTGTGCTGTGTTTCCTACATTAGATTACATAGGCTATACAGCACAGAAACAGGCCATTCGGCCCAACCAGTCCATGCCGGCATTTATGCTCCACTCGAGCCTCCTCCCGTCTTTCCTCATCTAAATCTATCAGCATAACCCTCTATTCCCTTCTCCCTCATATGCTTGTCTAGCCTCCCCTTAAACACATCTATACTATTTGCTTAGTGACTACACTTCGAAAGTACTTCATTGGCTGTAAAGCGCTTTGGGACGTCCGGAGGTTGTGACAGGCGCTATATAAATCCAAGTCCTTTCTTTTTTAGATACACCCTCATCACGTACCTCGAGGAATAATGAATTATA
Source organism: Squalus acanthias (assembly GCA_030390025.1). Classification (NCBI taxonomy): domain Eukaryota; kingdom Metazoa; phylum Chordata; class Chondrichthyes; order Squaliformes; family Squalidae; genus Squalus; species Squalus acanthias. The sequence continues at coordinate 9,988,351 of CM059450.1, forward strand.
CAGGATGGTTCGTCTGTCACTCTCCAGTTTGTTTAGTGACCTCTCTAGCTTCTTGTGTTTCTCCTATTGGCAACAATGAATGATTTAATCAGTGAGTTAGTCAGTCAGCCCGTTGCTTCACTCCTTTTCTATCTCCAAGTTTTGCCTCTGATCTTCTCCCCCCATCCTTCCTCTGGTGAAGGGTCTGGCTCAGGCCGCATGACTGCAGCACAGGCCAACTCTATTTTCGTCCCAAAACCCCCACACAAGCACACTTTACCGCAGAGGTCACTGACTAACGATCAGGATGGGGAAATCATAGAATCATAGAAAGTTACAGCACGGAAGGAGGCCATTCAGCCCATCTTGTCTGTTCCGGCCAACAAAGAGCTATCCAGCCTAATCCCACTTTCCAGCTCTTGGTCCGTAGCCTTGTAGGTTACGGCACTTCAAGTGCATAGCCAAGTACTTTTAAAATGCGATGAGGGTTTCTGCCTCTACCACCCTTTCAGGCAGTGAGTTCCAGACCCCCCACCACCCTCTGCGTGAAAATATTTCTCCTCAACTCTCCTCTAATCCTTCCACCAATTACTTTAAATCTATGCCTCCTGGTTAATGACCCTTTTGCTAAGGGAAATAATTCCTTCCTATCCACTCTGTCTAGGCCCCTCATAATTTTATACACCTCAATAAGGTCTTCCCTCAGCCTCCTCTGTTCCAAAGAAAACAACCCCAGCCTATCCAATCTTTCCTCATAGCTAAAATTCCCCAGCCTAGGCAACATCCTCGTAAATCTCCTCTGCACCCCCTCTAGTGCAATCACATCCTTCCTGTAATGTGGTGACCAGAACTGCACGCAGTATTCTAGCTGTGGCCTAACTAGTGTTTTATACAGTTCAAGCAAAACCTCCCTGCTCTTATATTCTATGCCTCGGCTAATAAAGGCAAGTATCCCGTATGCCGCCTTAACCACCTTATCTACCTGCCCTGCTACCTTCAGGGACCTGTGGACATGCTGCACTCCAAGGTCCCTCTGATCTTCTGCTCTTCTCAGTGTCCTACCACTTATAGTGTATTCCCTTGCCTTGTTTGCCCTCCCCAAATGCATTACCTCACACTTCTCCGGATTGAATTCCATTTGCCACTGTTCTGCCCACCAGACCAGTCCATTGATATCTTCCTGCCGTCTGCAGTCAGTGGGCTGATCTTTCCCTTTCTCTAGTCCATAGATGTCGCAGCCAACTACAGAAGCCCAGCATTCTTGGCTGACGTCAACAATCCACGAACTGTGCATCCCAGTACCACACTACCTACTGAACCATTAGGGTTCGTGCACCCTTACTGTTGTTACAGCTTATATACTGATCGTTAACTAACTCTATTAAGAAAACTTTCTGCCATTTGCAATGTCCTTCAGTCTTCTTTACCGCCCACTTAACTGACCCCACTGCACTGACCATCAGGTCATTCGTATTGCCTATCCGTCTACTCTCCTGCCTAGACTGACATAAGAACATAAGATAAGAAATAGGAGCAGGAGTCGGCCATTCGGCCCCTCGAGCCTGCTCCGCCATTCAATAAGATCATGGCTGATCATCGACCTCATCTCCACTTCTGTCCAAAAATCTATCTATCTCAGCCTTGAATATACTCAAAGACTCAGCATGCACAGCCCTCTGGGCTGACCTGTACACCCATCATTTATTTCCTAGGAACAGAGGAGATCTTGTAAAGAGAAGACTATTTGGTCCAGCAAATCCATCCCTTTTTAATTGATCTCAACCCCCGGTTCCCAACTTCCTTTCATATCCCTCCATTCCCTCTTTCTTCACAACACACTCAGCTACTTCTATTCTCCATTTCAGTGGCCTTTCCTGGTTACAAAGGGTAGATAATACGATGACAGGCCCCCACTCCTCAGAGAATTGGCACAGAGGCCTGAGGTCTCCCCTCCTCCACCCTCCATCAACTTGAGCTCATTCAAAACTCTGCTCCCGGTATCCTAACTCGCACCAAGTCCCGTTCACCTACCACTCTTGTGCTCGCTGACCTCCATTGGCTCTCGGTCCAGCAACGCCTCGATTTTAAAATTCTCACCCTTGTTTTCAAATCCCTCCACGGCCTCGTCCCTCCCTATCTCTGTAACCTCCTCCGGCCCCACAACCCTCTGATATCTGTGCTCCTCCAATTCTGGCCTCTTGCACATCCCCGATTTTCAGCGCTCCACCATTGGCGGCCCTGCCTTCAGCTGCCAGGGCCGTAAGCTCTGGAATTCCCTCCCTAAACCTTTCGGCCTCTCTACCTCTCTCTCCCCTCAGACAGCAAGTACAAAGGGGCCTGGGAGCCTGTTCTCAAAATGTACGTTAGGTGCATTACGTCCCGCAGGTTCAGATTAGATTATGCATTTGGGACATAGAAAGACACAGAATTTTACAGCTCAGAAACAGACCATTCGGCCCAACTGGTCTATACCGGTGTTTATGCTCCACACGAGCCTTCTCCCACCCCTCTTCATCTAACCCTATCATAATAACCTTATATTTCTTTCTCCCTTATGTGTTTACCTAGCTTTCCCTTAAACGTATCTCTGCTATTCGCCTCAACTACTCCATGTGGTAGTAAGTTCCACATTCAGTGTTGCTGAGTGGGTAGCACCCTCGCCTCTGAGTCAGAAGGTTGTGTGGGTTCAAAGTCCCACTCCAGAAACTTGAGCACAAAAATCTGGGCTGATACTCCAGGGCTAGTACTGAGGGAGCGCTGCACTGTCTGAGGTGCCATCATTCGAGTGAGATGTTAAACCGAGGCCCCGTCTGCTCTCTCAGGTGGACATAAAAGATCCCATGGCACTATTTTCGAAGAAGAGCAGGGGGGAGTTATCCCCCGGTGTCCTGGGGCCAATATTTATCCCTCAATCAACATCACTAAAACAGATTATCTGGTCATTTTCACATTGCTGTTTGTGGGACCTTGCTGTGTGCAAATTAGCTGCTGTGTTTCCCGCATTACAACAGTGACCCCACTTCAAATAGTACTTCATTGGCTGTAAAGTGCTTTGGGACATCCGGTGATCGTGGAAAGTGCTATATAAATGCAAATCTTTCTTTCTTTCATTCTCACCACTCTCTGGGAAAGAAGTTTCTCCTGAATTCCTTGTTGGATTTATTAGTGACTATCTTATATTTATGGCCCCCCTAGTATAGGTCTCCCCCACAAGTGGAAACATCTTCTCTACGTCTACCTTATCAAACCCTGGTGTAATCTTAAAGACATCGATCAGATCACTCCTCAGCCTCCTCTCTTCTGGAGAAAAGAGCCCCAACCTGTTCAGTCTTTCCTGAGAGTTATAACCTCTCAGTTCTGGGATCATCCTTGTAAATCTTTTTTGCACCTTCTCCAACGCCTCTTTATTCTTTCTGTAATATGAAGACAAGAATTGTGCACACTACTCCAAGTGTGGTCCAACCAAGATTCTATACAAGTTTAACATAACTTCCCTGCTTTTGAATTCTCTTCCTCTGGGCTCTGTCGGACCTGCCTTCGTATTCCTAATTTGCCCGCTCCTCGCATTCACCAGCAATTTGGATTGATGTTAGCTCTGGTTTATCTTTTACCTCTAGTTTTTGAGTGTATTCCTTCAATATGTTCGCAGCGTTTTTACTCTTCTCGATCCGCTCCAGGAAGTTTGCACACTGCAAATCACAAAGAAAGAATTAACCGCGCCCCGTCTGTCTTCAGCAAACCAAACGGTTTGAGTGTTGCAGCCAATCAGATTGACTGAAGGTATCACGTGGGGATAGGGTGGCCATCTCTGGTTGGCCGAATTCCTGGAGGTGTCGTCACATGACCCTCCTGCCTCCCACTGCCCCGCCCCCCCACGCTCCCCACCATTGGTCACCTAACACGCCCATACTCGCGGCCCCCTCCCCCCCCCCGCCCCCCGCCTTCCCACACCAATCGGAAAGCGAACAGACGCTCCCTTACCTGATTGGATGATTTTTGACTGTCTTTCTTTCCCATCTCAGATATTTTTTTTATCACTAATAACCAAAGTCGTCAAAGAATCTAATTTAGAAACACACTTTTTTTTCTTGATGCCCCAGTGATTTTTTTCTCCCGGAGAAGCTCGCGGCTGTGTCCTGGAGATTAATCTTTAATTCCTGGAGACTCCAGGACAATCCTGGAGGGTTGACAACTTAAAGGGTGGACCAATTGACCTTGTAACTATTAATGGCTGAAATCCAGGTGGAGTTTTAGTTCTTTTACTTGTGCCTCCTGGGCACTTTCTTTAATGCCCGGGCAACAAGTTGAAAATCTACCTCATGAGATCCTCTGATGAAATCCTCTGTCCTCCTGCAGAGGAGAACTTAAGGAAATAATCTTCATGTCTTTTGTATTCCTGAAGGTCTTCACAGGTAGAGGTCTCTCTGTGAGGTCTTCACAGGTAGAGGTCTCTCTGTGAGGTCTTCACAGGTAGAGGTCTCTCTGTGAGGTCTTCACAGGTAGAGGTCTCTCTGTGAGGTCTTCACAGGTAGAGGTCCCACTGTGAGGTCTTTACAGGTAGAGGTCTCACTGTGAGGTCTTCACAGATACAGGTCTCACTGTGAGGTCTTCACAGATACAGGTCTCACTGTGAGGTCTTCTCAGATACAGGTCTCACTGTGAGGTCTTCACAGATACAGGTTCTCCACTGTGAGTTCTTCACAGGGTAGAGAATCTCACTGTGAGATCTTCACAGGTACAGGGTCCTGCACTGTGAAGGTCTTCCACAGGTAGAGGTCTCACTGTGAGGTCTTCACAGATACAGGTCTCACTGTGAGGTCTTCACAGGTAGAGATCTCACTGTGAGATCTTCACAGGTACAGGTCCCACTGTGAGGTCTTCACAGGTAGAGGTCTCACTGTGAGTTCTTCACAGGTAGAGATCTCACTGTGAGGTCTTCACAGGTAGAGATCTCACTGTGAGATCTTCACAGGTACAGGTCCCACTGTGAGGTCTTCACAGGTAGAGGTCGCACTGTGATTTCTTCACGAGAGTTCCCACTGACTCACAGAGAGATCCCACTGTGAGGTCTTCACAGGTAGAGGTCTCACTGTGAGGTCTTCACAGGTAGAGGTCTTCACAGGTACAGGTCTCACTGTGAGATCTTCACAGGTAGAGGTCCCACTGTGAGGTCTTCACAGGTAGAGGTCTCACTGTGAGGTCTTCACAGGTACAGGTCTCACTGTGAGATCTTCACAGGTAGAGGTCCCACTGTGAGGTCTTCACAGGTAGAGGTCTCACTGTGAGATTTTCACAGGTACATGTCTCACTGTGAGATCTTCACAGGTACAGGTCTCACTGTGAGATCTTCACAGGTACAGGCCTCACTGTGAGGACGTCACAGCCCTAGTCTAGAGCTTGTACCTCACACTACATTTCCCACTTTCCATTTGTTTTTGGTGGCACCATTCCTGGGCCTTCCTTGTTTCTTTTTGGTAAAAACCTACCGGACTGCCACTGAGCTGCCTGGTGGCCCATGGTCCTTTCATATCTTCTGTCCCCGAGACTGGAGACTGGCATTTCCTGGAATCCAAACTTTCAGCACTATCGGTAGAATCCTTGTCGCAGGATAAATTGAGGGCGGACACGTTAGTGGAGGCAGCAGATCGCCTCAGCTCTGGACTGGAGAGCTGTGCATCATCAAGTATCTTATTGCGCTCAGTCCTAGAGAGATAAAAAGGCAACAAGCTAATATTTTGGGGACTAGTTTCTGCCCTCGATTTTGATCCTAGCCCTTTTATCAGTTGTGGACAATTCCCTGGATCAGAGGTTGGGCAAGAGATCAGATCCTAAGATTGTACCAGTTACTTGAGGTCATCCACAACTCGGCTACCCATGTCCTAACTCACACCAAGTCCCATTCACCCATCACTCCTGTGCTCGCTGACCTACATTGGCTCCCAGTTAAGCAACGACTCGATTTAAAAATTCTCATCCTTTTTTTCAAATCCCTCCATGGCCTCGCCCCTCCCTATCTCTGTAATCTTCTCCAGTCCAGCAACCCTCTGAGATATCTGCGCTCCTCTAATTCTGCCCTCTTGAGCATCCCTGATTTTAATCGCTCAACCTTTGGTGGCCGTGCCTTCTGTTGCCTGGGCCCTAAGCTCTGGAATTCCCTGCCTAAACCTCTCCGCCTCTCTACCTCTCTTTCCTCCTTTAAGACGCTTCTTAAAACCTACTTCTTTGACCAAGCTTTTGGTCACCTGCCCTAATTTCTTCTTATGTGGCTCGGTGTCAAATTTTTTGTCTTATAATACTCCTGTGAAGTGCCTTGAGATGTTTTACTATGTTAAAGGCGCTATATAAATGCAAGTTGTTGTTGTTGTGAGTTTAGGCTGTCAGCCAGTGGCTCAGTGGGTAGCACTCTTGCCTCTGAGTCAGAAGGTTGTGGGTTCAAGTCCCACTCCAGAGACTTGAGCATAAAATCCAGGCTGACACTCCAGTGCAGTACTGAGGGAGTGCTGCACTGTCGGAGGTGCCGTCTTTTGGATGAGATGTTAAACCGAGGCCCTGTCTACTCTCTCAGGCGGACGTAAAAGATCCCATGGCACTATTTCGAAGAAGAGCAGGGGAGTTCTTCCTGGTGTCCTGGCCAATATTTATCCCTCAATCAACATCACTAAAAACAGATTATCTGGTCACTATCACATTGCTGTTTGTGGGAGCTTGCTGTGCGCAAATTGGCTGCCACAGTTCCTACATTACAACAGTGACTACACTTTGAAAAGTACTTCATTGGCTGTAAAGCGCTTTGGGATGTCTTGAGGTTGTGAAAGGCGCTATAGAAATGCTTTTTCTTTTTTCTTAGTCGCAACCCTGTTCCTAGTGGGTGGAAGTGCAAGGCATAGAATTGTATGAATTGGTATCGAATTGACAGTCTCACTCAGAGGATACAGAGTCTCGGAGCCTCACATTAAAATTTCATGTTGGCGCATTATGGGACGCTGTTAGCCTGGATTTTCCACTATAAGGACAGTTTACACCCAGGTAGTTAGAAATAGGTTGTGTGCAAAAAAGACAACATTAGGACAGGTCGACCAAAAACTTGGTCAAAGAGTTTTAAGGAGGGTCGTTAGAGGTGGAGAGGTTTTGGGAGGGGATTCCAGAGCTTCGGGCTTAAACAGCTGAAGGCACGTCCGCCAAGGGTGGGGCGAATGAAGTGGAGGATGGACAAGAGGCCAGAGTTGGAGGAACGCAACCAAGAGCATCGAGAAATGGCGAGCCGAATTTCCCTGCCTCCGAATTATGGTGGGTGCTTTATGTCACATTTTCTCCGCCTCTCCTCCCCAGAAATGTGCGTAATTGGCGGAAATCTGGTGCAAGCAATCTCTGCCAACTCTTGTGACCAAATTGGAAGAATGCAATTCAAGCATCAGAAAATCTGCACTATTTGGATAGAGTAGGTGGACCTTTACTCTGTAGCAGGCGGGGGGGCTGTACCTAATCCGGACGTGTTTGCTGGGTGCAATAGGGACAAAAGTTTTCCATTCACCCTACACGAACATCCCTTACCTTAATGACCGTACACCATGGCTGCATTTTAAAAGTAACTGAAATAAGTCAATAAAGCGCTTCATACCCGTGGAAGGAGACTGACTTTTTTTTTCTGGTGAACAGCCATTTCTTTTCTTTCTTCTCGTGCTCGAGGTTGACTCCTGACATGTCTCCTTTGCATCTGATCTGCTCCTGGCTGGTATTCCGGAGCTGGCTCAGCTCATCGGATTGCCAGATGGTTTTGAAGACAATCTCTGTCATTCTTCAACGCCTCACCTGTTTTTGACGCTGGACCTGACGTGAATGGGAAAGGTGCTGGCTGGAGGCAAAGAAGGGGCAGAGAGTTGGGACGGGCGTGGCCAAGGAAGAGATCTGCTCAATTTTATCAGTCGGTTAAATCGCCTCGCATTTTCTGTACTTGGACTGGAAAAGAATCCCTCCATCAACGGCACAGGAGAATTCCCTTGCCACAGTAGGAGAAACAACACAGAGAACAATGTATCGCAATAGTATAAGCAAGTGTCATAATAGCATAGAGAACGTAGAGAGTGATGTACCACAACAGCATAGAGAACCGAGAAAGTGACGTGTCACAATAGGGTAGAGAACACAGGAAGTGATGTCACAATAAGGTAGAGAACACAGGAAGTGATGTCTCCTGCCTTGTGTTGCCTAGGCCCTAAGCTCTGGAATTCCCTGACTAAACCTCTCCGCCTCTCTTTCCTCCTTTAAGACGCTCCTTAAAACCTACCTCTTTGACCAAGCTTTTGGTCACCTGCCCTAATTTCTCCTTATGTGGCTCGGTGTCGAATTTTTTGTCTTATAATACTCCTGTGCAGCGTCTTGGGACATTTTACTACGTTAAAGGCGCTGTATAAATACAAGTTGTTGTTGTTGTCTCACAATAGCGTAGAGAACACAAAGTGATGTGTCACAATAGCATAGAGAACACAGAAAGTGATGTCACAATAGCATAGAGAACATAGGAAGTGATGTGTCACAATAGCATAGAGAATACAGAAAGTGATGTCACAATAGCATAGAGAACATAGGAAGTGATGTGCCACAATCGCACAGAGAACACAGGAAGTGATGTCACAATCGCACAGAGAACACAGGAAGTGATGTCACAATAGCGTAGGGAACACAGGAAGTGATGTCTCACAACAGCACAGGGAGACAGGAATTATGCCACAATAGTATTAACATATATTGTAGGCCGCGACAGCTGCCAGCGAAGTTGCAGTAGTTGCACACGCGCAATTTCAGTGTTTCTTCGGTTGTTTGCTAACTGAAACGAGAATATCGTCGCCATTACAGAGAAAAGCACTTCCAGGGAGCAGGGAGAGGAGGGGGGGGTGGTGGTGAAAAGAGATGGCGACTGCCGAACACAGCCACGTCGGGCAAAGAAAATCTGCGCCAGCAGAACACAGCAAACGTCCATTTTTTATTAATTTTCCTATTTTTATTAATTTCCTTCTCCTTTCCCTTCGCACGGAGCTCGCGCTCCGAACAAATAAATCTCTGCAACCCTTCCCCCCCCCCACAAAATTATTATACATTAATACTTAAACCACCACAGATTTATGCGCAGAACGCCTCTGCACAGCTTCCGGTTCGTTGGCAGCAGCTTCTGGTTCGTTGGCAGCAGTCGCTCTGTATCCTATATTCTTGGATGATTTGAAGTATTCTCATTTTAACACATACCTCCTGTGGCTCTGCGAACAGGCCTCGTGTTTTCCAGTCATGCTGCTTTTCAGTCAGCAGTGGGAGGGGTACACGAGCCCAATCGGCAGAGGACTCTCGCTCGGGTTTTCCCTCTCCTCTGTGGCAAGGTGGAATGTGAAGCTTATGAAGGAGGATGGGAGAAGACCAGCTGGCTCATCAAGCAAGCCCACCCCATCCAGATCCCTTGGTCCTTCACCCAGGCCGTCTCAATTATAAAGAAGAAGCACCAGAAGCATCATGGCAGCAGCAATTTCCATTTATTTAATCACTTCTAACATTGAACATACATTCCAAATCAGACAGCAGGAGAGCTCATGGACTCTGGTGAGAACATTCTTTTCAAACAAATGGACAGAAAACTACAACAACAAAAAAAGAAATCCAGACCAGCAGGTGAGGTCGTTCGGTGATAATATCCGGTACTTTATACTGCAGCTTCCCAATGAATATTCTCATTGGATGATAGGTTCCGCCAAATCTTCGCATCTCACTTTGCGTTTCCAATAAATATCGTTCATCCAATTAACACCACGCACAATAGTACTTGTCCAATAGATATTATTTATCCAATGTCATTGGTCCAATGTATATTATCCATTCCATATCACTCATCCAATAGATATCCTCTGTCCCAATGTCACCATCCAATGAATATCACTCTCCTGATATCATCCATCCAATAAGTGTCATCCATCCATTACCACCTCCAAGTTCCCCTCCGAGTCACACACCATCCTGACTTGGAAATATATCGCCGTTCCTTCATCATCACTGGTTCAAAAACCTAACAGCACTGTGGGGGCACCTTCACCACATGGACTGCAGCGGTTTAAGAAGGTGACTCACCACCACCTCCTCAAGGGCAATTAAGGATGGGAAATAAACGCCGGCCTTGCCAGCGACACCCACATTCCGTGAACGAATAAGAAAATCTCACAGAATATCATTCATTCAACACCACCCATGCAATATCACTCATTAACTATCACTGGTTTGATAACACCCGTTGAGTATCACCCATTGAATATCACCTGTCCTAACTTCTTCCAGTTCTGACAAAAGGACATCGACCTGAAACGTTAACTCTCTTTCTCTCTCCACAGATGCTGCCTGACCTGCTGAGTATTTCTAGCATTTTCTGTTTATATTTCAGATTTCTAGCATCCGCGGTATTTTCCCTTTGCGTCACTTGTTCAATGTTGCCTTATAATGCCACCAATTCAATATCATCCACTGGGTACTACCCACCTTTGGTGCAGCTGAAGAGGTAGCAAAATTAGCTTCAGAAAAAAATAGATTTCAAAAACATAATAAATAAAATTACTCCTCCATGTACAAAGACTCCATCAAAGCTACCACTGTAATCGATAATTGATGTAATCATTGTGTCAGTTGGTAGCACTCTTGCCTGAGTCAGAAGGTTGTGGGTTCATGTCCCCCTCCAGAGACTTGAGCCCATAATCCAGGCTGACGCTCCCAATGCAGTGCTGAGGGAGGTGCCGTCTTTCAGTTGAGACGTTAAACCAAGGCCCCGTCTGCTCTCTCAGGTGGATGTAAAAGATCCCATGGCCACTAATTCAAAGAAGAACAGGGGAGTTCTCCCCGATATCCTGGCCAATATTTATCTCTCAATTACTAAAAAAACAGATTATCCGGTCATTATCACATTGCTGTTTGTGGGATCTTGCTGTGTGCAAATTGGCTGCTGCGTTTCCTACATTACAACAGTGACTGCACTTCAAAAATACTTCATTGGCTGTAAAGCGCTTTGGGACGTCCTGAGGTTGTGAAAGGTGCTATAGAAATGCGAGTCTTTTTAAAAAAAAATCTCAGAGGCGGGTGATCAGTTCCGTTGACACCTCACTGCTGACGACAACGTGGTTTCTGCACGCCACGCATATAAATGTAAAGGAAGATTTGTTAGGGGAGTATTTGGCTGGCCTATCCTCACTTGATATCCAGGCACACCAACTTGCCGGGAGGAGTCAGTACGCCACGATGAGGGGGTAAGAGCCCTGACAATTTTTTTACTCCATCCTTGTCCAGGGACGTTGAGGCCAATCGAATTGTCCATTATATCATCCCAGCTGAGACCCAGCATGAAGCAGGAATCAAACCCTCGACCATGAGCTCTATATGGTTCAGCCACACACTCCAACTGAGCTATTGGCAGAGTTGAACTTTACTACGATTTTAACGTACTGCACATCTAAATCTAACCTTGATTGGACAATTTGCAGCCCTGGACTTCTTTTATACTTAGAATATACGGCACAGAAACAGGCCATTCGGCCCAACTGGTCTGTGCGGTGTTTATGCTCCTCACCAGCCTCCTCCCACCCTACTTCATCTCACCCCATCAACAGATCCTTCCATTCCTTTCTCCCTTGTGTGTTTATCTAGCTTCCCCTTAAATGTATCTATGCTATTCGCCTCAACCACTCCCTGTGGTAGCGAGTTCCACATTCTCACCACTCTCTGGGTAAAGAATTTCTCCCGAATTCCCTACTGGATTTATTAGTGGCCAACGTCTGGAGGTCCCACGCAGGCCGCTCACCGGCTTTACAATGGTAATAACCAATCCAGCGCGAACAATTGAATGGGCCGCGCAGCCAGTTAAAGGGGCCCACGCACCCAAAAAAAAATTGACAGGGAACTTTATTAGTGACTACCTTATATTTATGGCCCCTAGTTTTGGATTCCCCACAAGTAGAAACATCTTCTCTACGTCTACCCTATCAAACCCCTTCATAATTTTAAAGACCTCTATCAGGTCGCCCCTCAGCCTTCCCTATTCTAGAGAAAAGAGCCCCAGCTCTTTCATGATTTACCTGATTTTCTTTGGCAGTTTTTCCAATTAGTTTTGATTATGTTTTAAGTGCTCCGTGGGGCTAATTTTCCAGTAATAAGACGTATTTCTATGGTTTGGGTGCCTTTATTACTGTAATGTTAGTGTTTCCCACATTACAACAGTGACTCCACTTCGAAAGTACTTAATTGGTTGTAAAGCGCTTTGAGATGTCCGGTGGTCGTGAAAGGCGCTATATAAATGCAAGTCTTTCTTTCTTTTTCTCTCAGAGTCACAGTGCAAAGGAACAAACCCAGACGGCCCCAGGGAGACTGGAAATTTCCTGAACTTGCCACTATTCTAAGGGTTAAATTGTAATTCATTCCACTCGTTCAAAAGAAAATACCAAGATTTAACACTTTTACACAGAGCAGCACCATCAAATTTACAACGCAGGCAAAAGACATTCAGCCCATCGTGTCTGTGCTGGAGCGATCCAGAACTAACCCCGCTGCCCTGTGCTCACCTCACACACACACACACACACACACACACATACACACACACACATACACACACACACACATACACACACACACACACACACACACATACACAAGCATGTACGAAATGTGACCAAAACTTTGCAACAATTGTGATTGTGAGCTTCCATCTTGGGGAAGAAGGGAAGCGCAACGGTTGGGGAGGGTGGGTTTGGTGGATGAACTCCAGACTCTGACCCACGGGATCCGAATTTAGTCACGGCGCAAAGCTTGTTGTACACGATCACAGGGCGAAGGTAAGGATCCTGTTGTCCAGAGCGCGACTCTGTGGATGACGTGCTCAACACTGGTGAGGTAGTTTCCGGTATCGGATAGTTATGGCTTGCTGTCCTTTTTAGATGAAACGCCTGTGAGAGAAAAATCAGCATAAACTGAGATTGATAGATTTTTGTCGGCTAAGGGTATTAATGGTTATGGAACCCAGGCGGGCGGATGGAGTTAAGATACAGATCAGACTGGCTCAAGGGGCTGAATGGCCTTCTCCTGGTCCCTATGTTCCTACAGATGTGAGTCAGGCTGATACACGGCAGTGGGATGTCGCATCAGCATTGTGAGATGGCGACAGCACCATCTGTGCCCAGTGCCGTGGGTAGACCACCTCCCCTTGCCCGATGCAGTGTGTAGCATGCCAACTACTCCAGGTGCCAGCGAACACCCAGGGGGTGGCCAACTCCAGTTGAGTGACCGCCCGCCACGAACCCCCCCGCCCCCGCACTCCCGCCATTGGTCCATCCTCCAGGCGCCACTGCCTTCCCGCGGCCAATCGGAAAGGGAACAGGCTCTTTGTTACCCAATTGGATTCGTCTTGACTGTTTCCCCATCTCCAATATTTTTATAACTGATAAACGAAAGTGTTCAAAGAAAATTTACAAAAACAGAACTTTATTTTAATGTTTTTCTCCCGGGTGTTGCTCATAGCAGTGCCCTGGAGATTAATCTTCAATTCCTGGAGATTCCAGGGACAATCCTAGAAGGATTCAAAGATAAGCAGCTAAATCATGCCGGATCCATTTGGGAGGGTCACGGCTTTTCTAATATTTATGGTACCTGTAAATGTGGGCGGGGCTCTGCTGTTCTTGATGAGGTCACTTTGCAGTAAGGATTCCACCAACCACGTTAAGGCTTCAGTGCAGTAATCCACCTAGAACAACAAAAACTTGCATTCATACAGCGCCTTTGACGTAGTAAAACGTCCCAAGGCGCTTCACAGGAGCGATTATCAAACAAAATTTGACACTGAGCCACATAAGGAGATATTAGGGCAGGTGACCAAAAGCTTGGTCAAAGAGGTAGGTTTTAAGGAGAGTCTTAAAGGAGGAGAGAGAGAGAGGCGGAGAGGTTTAGGGAAAAGAAAGAAAGACTTGCATTTATATAGCGCCTTTCACAACCTCAGGACGTCCCAAAGCGCTTTACAGCCAATGAAGTACTTTTGAAGTGTGGTCACTGAGAGGCTGTTTCCCCTGACTCGAGAGTCTAGAACTAGAGGTCACAGTCTCAGGACAAGGGGTCGGCCATTCAGGACAGAGATGAGGAGGAATTTCTTCACTCAAAGGTTTGTGAATCTTTGGAATTCTCTACCCCAGAGGGCTGTGGAGGCTCAGTCGTTGAGTATATTCAAGACAGAGATAGATAGATTTTTGGATACTAACGGAATCAAGGGATATGGAGATCGGGCGGGAAAGTGGAGTTGAGGTAAAGATCAGCCATGATCTTATTGAATGGCGGAGCAGGCTCGAAGGGCCGAATGGCCGACTCCTGCTCCTAGTTCTTATGTTCTTACTATTAATTGACGGTGAAATTCCAGTTTAACAGGGGAATGACTGTTCTTCTCCATAACTAATGACTCTGTAACCAAATGGTATTCTCAGATATCCTAAAGGCGTGCGTTAGCAGTTCAGCAACTGTAGAGGAACTCGGGCATTTTCCTGCGTTTTGTTAAAAGAGGAATTTCAGGCCCCGTCAGATGTGAATACTTGCTCCACTGTTTCACCGGAGTTTGTGCAATCGATGTTACCTGTTTTTCGAGTACTCTCAGCCGCCTCTCATGCTCTCTGATGTCAGTTACGTAATTTAAAACACTGTCGACCCTAAAAGACAAAAAAGAGATGCCAGGTAACATTAACTGAAACTGGGCCCGATGTGGTTCCTCTCTCAGGGCTTCTGTCAGTGTGAGGCCTTCGAATTCTGTCACTCCCAACCTTCCTGCTCTGGGAATTCTGTCACTCCCAGTATTCCTGCTCTGGGAATTCTGTCGCTCCCAGTATTCCTATTCTGGGAATTCTTCACTCCCAACCTTCCTGCTCTGGGAATTCTGTCATTCCCAGTATCCTGCTCTGGGAATTCTGACACTCCCAGTATTCCTGCTCTGGGAATTCTGTCGCTCCCAGTATTCCTATTCTGGGAATTATTTCACTCCCAACCTTCCTGCTCTGGGAATTCTGTCACTCCCAGTATTCCTGCTCTGGGAATTATTTCACTCCCAACCTTCCTGCTCTGGGAATTCTGTCACTTCCAGTATTCCTGCTCTGGGGATTCTTTCACTCCCAGTATTCCTGCTCTGGGAATTCTGTCACTCCTGTATTCCTGCTCTGGGAATTTTTTCCCTCCCTCCCTTCCTGCTCTGGGGATTCTTTCACTCCCAGTATTCCTGCTCTGGGAATTCTGTCATTCCCAGTATTCCTGCTCCGGGAATTCTGTCACTCCCAGTATTCCTGCTCTGGGAATTCTTCACTCCCAACCTTCCTGTTCTGGGAATTCTGTCATTCCCAGTATTCCTGCTCTGGGAATTCTGTCACTCCTGTATTCCTGCTCTGGGAATTTTTCCCCTCCCTCCCTTCCTGCTCTGGGAATTCTGTCACTCCCAGTATTCCGGCTCTGGTAATTCTTTCACTCCCAACCTTCCTGCTCTGGGAAGGAAAGGAGAAGGTAGAAAAAAATCATTTCACACAAAGAGTAATTAGACCATGGAGGGCTTTCTCACAAGTGGCTTTTGAGGCAGAGACTATAACATCGTTTAAGAGGGAATTGGAGAAGTAATTTGAAAACGAATAATGCAAAAGGATAAGCGGACAGAGCAGGGAAATGGGATTGGAGTGGATAGCTCTAGTTGAAGAGCTAGCATTGAGGCAAGCTCGATGGGCCTCCTTCTGTGCTGTAATTCTTGTGATTCTACAGCTGCTCCTCTGACTACGACTGGCTAACGCAGCTCAGGCTGGTTGCTGAGCTGGCGACCTTCTAGTCTGTTTTTTTGTAGCGCTGTTGATCCATTGGACCTCCCCGCAATGAGAAGATAAAGTATCCGTGTCCTCACTTTTGCGCTGTCCTCTTCAGTCGCTCCATGTTGCTTTCTCGTTTGATTCTGTTGCGGGACACCAGGTAGTTCTCTTTCTGCACGGCCTCCCAGGTTATCAGCTTACTGGCGACGGACTCCGAGAGGTCCGCCACTGGAATGAAAAGGAGACCATTATTCCCTTTGGTCTAAGCCGCAGAACGACAGTCGGTGGGCGATGGGACTGCGTGGAAGCTTTCCGATCAAGCGGTTCAGGCCTAGGGTTACCAACCCTCCAGGATTGGCCTGGAGCCTCCAAGAATTGAAGATTAGTCTCCCGGACACGGCTGTGAGCAACACCCGGGAGAAAAATCATTGGGGGGGGGGCATTAAAAAAATAATGTTTTTCATATTCTTTGAATACTTTTGTTTATTAGGTGTAGAAATATTGGAGATGGGAAAGAAAAGTTTGACCAGTTGGAGGTCATGTGATGAAACCTCCAGGAATACGTCCAACCAGAGTTGGCGACCCTATCGAGGCCCATCATAAACTATCAGAAAGGAACTCGAGCAATTCATATTGTCACTGTATATTTCTCTGCCGATCAGGGAGATGTTTTTGTAATTCATTCTTGGGATGTGGGCGTCGCTGGCAAGGCCAGCATTTATTGCCCATCCCGGCTTGCCCTCGAGAGAAGGCGGTGGTGAGCCGCCTTCTTCAATACAACTGAATGGCTCGCTAGACCATTTCAGAGGGCAGTTAAGAGTCAATCACATGGCTGTGGGTCTGGAGTCGCATATAGGCCAGACCGGGTAAGGACAGCAGATTTCCTTCCCTAAAGGACATTAATGAACCAGATGGGTTTTACAACAATCTGGTAGTTTCATGGTCACCATTACTGATACTAGCCTTTTACTCCAGATTGAACTAGAATTTAAATTCCCCAGGTGCCGTGGTGGGATTTGAACTCATATCTACCAGATCATTAGGCCAGGCCTCTGGATCACTAGTCCAGTAACATAACCTCAACGTAAGCTCGAGGAACAGCACCTCATCTTTCGATTAGGCACTTTACAGCCTTCTGGACTCAACATTGAGTTCAACAATTTCAGACTATAACCCCCCTGCTCCCATTTTTCATGCTGTATGATTTTGCTATCCTCATTTGCAATATTTTATCTTTCCTGCCTCTTACCTCAGCACAGAATGGTCCTTCAATTCCTTCCTCCCCCCCCCCCCCCGTCTCTGCACCTGCTTAAAATCTGTTGCATCTCCAGCTTTTTCCAGTTCTGACGAAGGGTCCCAGACCTGAAACGTTAACTCTGTTTCTCTCTCCACGGATGCTGCCTGGCCTGCTGAGTGTGTCCAGCATTTTCTGTTGTTATAACCACTATGCTACCGTATTGCAGTCATGGGAAAGCTATCTACGTTTTACCATTGATATCCATCCCCAGGCTCTGCCACTACTCCGCCCCAACAAATGTGCCTTAACCCCAATCTCAGGGTGGCATCGCCATCAATAGCCGCCTTTGTGACTGAGCAAAATTAGTGCCCGATTTCGAGCTGTGGGCATCGGCTGAGAGGGAGCTAACTAGGTTGCGGTCGCATCAAACTCATTGCATGTAGGACCCTTACAACCAGGACTGAGCAGAGTTTCCCCCGTCACTCTGGGCGAGAGTGGAATCCAGGTGAATTCCCATTCAAGCAGATGATGATGTCTCAATCCTGTTGAGGAACATCGGAATCGTGAGGCCGAAGCAGACCAAGGTCCATCTCGTTCATCTTCTACCATCCTGGTAGTCGCACGATGCAATGTTAATGGAGTTGCTGGCTAAGCACGGCGATCAATCTCTATCGACAGGTCTACACAGATCCCAGACATGAGTTGAGGAAAACCTCCAGTGGTGGAGAGCTTTGGGAACCGTAGCTCCAAAGTCGCCTGTTCCTCCCGAGCTCGCTACACTCCCCAGCACGTCGCGTCTCAAATTACTCGTGCACTGTGTCCCAAAATGTTATTTTCCGAAAGAAATCTATCTCATTTGCATTTGAATGAGTCAACACTATCTGCTTCCACCGTCTCCCGAGGGAGCCCGCTCCATAGATTGACCACTCGCTGACTGAAATATTGTTTCCGCAGATTCGTTTTGAATTTACCCCCCCTTCAAACGCAGGCCGTGTCCTACTGTTCTGGACAAGGTGAAACAGCTCGTCACGGTCGACATTATCATTAATTAGTGTCTCCTCGCCTCAGCATCATTCTGCCACGTCATTTGAACCATCCTATATTATTTATTAATATTAAAGGAGCGGATTGATGAGGGGGAAATACTCACAGCGTAAAGAGTACTTCCCCTCCCTCTTGCATCTGTGTAAGAAATATGCATTATTCTATCCCTGCTCCACAATACATTATCGTCCTGAATTTCTCTCCCCTTCGCTCCTGAATCAGGATGGGTTTCAGGCTGATAAATGCTACTCGTCAGGCCTCCTTTACCTTTTCCGAGTGACCCCGATGGCGACAGTGAGTTTTGGCTCGCTATTCCGTCATGAAGAGCGTCACTTGACGGCTGAGCCTCTCACCTGATACCCATGTGCAAAATCAGTGGGGGTGGGGGAGGTGGGGAGGGGGAAGGAGTCACTGAATAGGAGTGGGAACCCTGCGTGATTTGCAATCTCCTCGGAGCCTCTGAGCTCCCTCCGCCTGGGCAACTAGCTCGGCACAGACCAGTGATCAAACCCAAGACATCCCAGGCCTGTATGGCTCAGTACCACACCACACAGCGCACTTTACCCACCACCCCCCTCCCAGGGGACTTGCTGCTCCTAGTCCTGCTCGCACTACCGCTGCTCATACTGTGGCCGCTGGGCAGCGGGGACATGTCTTACTGAAGAGTTTGCTCTTCATGGAAGGGACCCTCCGGATGTTCCTCTTGATGAAGATGTTGATGTGACTGAAGATGATGAAGGGCGGAGCGAGTGCAGGCCGTTTGTGGTACTCCACGATCAGGTTGTAGCGCTGGAACTTCCAGTAGATGTCACTGTTCCCCTGAACCTTATTGAAGGTGTAACTGGACGAGACAATGAGGACAATAAGAGAAGGAGTGAGATACATTGAGTGTACAGCACAGAGAAACAGGCCATTCGGCCCAACTGGTCTCTGCTGGAGTTTGAATGCTCCACATGAGCCTCCTCTTTATCGAACCCTATCATCATATCCTTCTATTCCTTTCTCCCTCATCTCGCTTCCCCTTATATGCGTCGATGCTATTGGCCTCAGCCGCTCCCTGTGGCAGCGAGTTTCACATTCTAACCACTCTCTGGGGTAAAGAAGCTTCTCCCGAATGCCCTATTGGATTTATTTTGCAAACTTAATTCCTTACAATGCTTAATTCCGTCAGGCGAGAGCTGGACCTGTTTCTGGCTGGGGCGGAGACCACCTCTTACAGAAGGCAGGGAACTCAGGGCCAGAGTGACCTCCTGGACTTTAGTTTCCATCGCCTAGATGGGTCGGAGAGGAATTTCCCAGATTTTTTCCGCAAGTTTTTATCTGGGTTTTTTTTTGCCTCTCCCGGGAGATCACATGGTTTCGGGTGGGGTGCGGAGTGTATATGTTGTGATACACAAGGTATCGCAATTGTGTGGGTCAGGCTGGATGGACCAGAGGGTCTTTACCTGTCCATCATTGCTCGTATGTCCGTCGGCTATGGCAGCTTGAAGCCACTTAAGAACCCCTCCAGTCCACCCTAATTGTGGTGTCATCCACTTTACGCACTATACATAACACCGCATTATCCAGAGGCATTTTTCCAGCTGCTTTGATGTTGCCCAGGACCCATGCCAGGGGTGCCATCTCCTGACCCGTGGATCGTGCGCCACCAGCTGGACCTAGAAAAGAATGGTGGAACTTTACAGCACAGAGGGAGGCCATTCGGCCCATCGTGCCTGTGCTGGCTCTCTGAAACAACTAGCCACAGATCACCATTCCCCACATCCTTATTAATCTTTTTTTCCAAATATTTATCCATTTCCTTTTTAAAAGCTGAGAAGTCGCACAACACCAGGTTATAGTCCAACAGTTTTATTTGAAATCACAAGCTTTCGGAGCTTACGTGGCCCCTTCCTCAGGTGAAGTGAAGAGATACAGAATCGCCAAAGCATATATAGATAGAGAACAATGCATGTGTTACTTACAAAAGCAGACGACTTTTTAAAAGCTATTATGGATTCTGCTTCCACCTCTGGTAGGACATCCCATGTCATAGCCACACTTTGCGCTAAAAGAATAAATTCTTCTAAACTCTCCCTTCGTTCGTTTGGTGCCGATAATAAATTCATGCCCTCTAGTTACCGATTCACCGCCTAGTTTAAACTGACGTACCTTACCAAAATTCCATATAGGAACAGGAGGAGGCCGTTCGGCCCCTCGAGCCTGTTCCTCCATTCGATGAGATCATGGCTGATCTATGACCTAACTCCATATACCCGCCTTTGCCCCACATCCCTTAATACCTTGGGGTTAACAGAATCTCAGATTTTAAATGAACAATGAACCCAATTTGCGGAAGAGAGTTCCAAATTTCTACCACCCCTTTGTGTGTAGAAGTGTTTACTAATTTCTCTCCTGGAAGGTCTGGCTCTAATTTTTAGACTATGTCCCCCTAGTCCTAGACTCCCCAACCAGCGGAAATAGTTTCTCTCTATCTGTTCCCCTTAATATCTTGAAAACTTCGATCAAATCACCCCTTAACCTAAATTCCAGGGAATACATCCCTACTTTGTGTAATCTCATCTCGTAATTTAATCCTTGGAGTCCAGGTGTCATGCTGATCTAATTTTAAACACCTCGATCAGATCTCCTCTTAACCCCAGAGCCCCAGTTTCTCCTCATAACTCAGCTGTGGAACTAAGTGTCCCAGCCACCGGTCTTCGTGAACCCTGGCAAGTTTACTTCCGGGTAGCAGCCAGCTGGTCAAGGCCGGTGTTTGAGTCACCGGCGGCGCACCCGCAATAAGTCAAGCGGCTTTAGCCTGGCTCTCGGTTAGTTCGGTTCCCATTGACTGGCTCGTGCTCCGATGGCAGAATTCCGTTTTGGTTCTTGGGAGCTGGCCAACACTGGCAAGGCCCACACTCAATGCCCATCCTTAATAACTGAGTGACTTGTTAGAGGCCATTAGGTATCAACCATATAGTGTGGGTCTGGAGTCACGCGCAGGCCCAGACCGGGTAAGGATGGTAGCTTCCCTTCCCTGAAGGACATGGGTGAACCAATGGGTTTTTTAACGGCAATCCAACAGCTCCATGGTCACTTTTATTCATGATGCGGAGATGCCGGTGTTGGACTGGGGTGGACAAATGTGAGAAGTCGCAGAACACCAGGTTATAGTCCAACAGTTTTACAGGAAACTCTTTGGTATCCGGCACCGACGGGACCAGCGTGGTGCCGGTTGATCGAAAGTTCCGGATAACGGAGAGTTATATCTACCGAGGCTATTTTTAACATTAAAAAATCAAGAAATGTGCAGTATACAGTATTTGGTTACTCACCTACAGAATGTTGTGTTAAATGGATGGTGGAAGATGCTTGATTAAGTACAGTACTGCCAGTTGAGGGTAATCCATAACTCTTTAATTACTTAACAGTAAATGAGACTCCCGGCAGCGCGGGAGAATCAGACTCCTGTTACTGCGGTGTTCGGACTTCCGACAGTGCCAGGAGGCCGAGTAGTGGCACTTTGGAGAACTACCCCCACTGACTAACTCGGCGTTCGCGGGAGACTCGGACTGGACTCGGACTCGGCAACATTGCCGGTTATTTGAGAGGAGTTTTCGGAGTATGATTTTTGCCGGTTAAGAGAGAATTCCAGATATTTAGGTGCCGGTTAAACAAGAGTTTCCTGTATTTGAAATCACAAGCTTTCGGAGCGCTGCTCCTTCGTCAGGTCACCTGACGAAGGAGCAGCGCTCAGAAAGCTTGTGATTTCAAATAAAACTGTTGGACTATAACCTGGTGTTGTGCGACTTCTCACTTTTATTGATGGCAGCTTCTCCATTTCCATATTTTTAAAACTGGACTTCAAATTCCCAAACTGCCACAGTGGGATTTAAACTTGCGTTCCCTGGATTATTAGTCCATAGCCACTACCCTTGCATGCCACTCAATGGAGAACAGCACTGGGTACCGGTGCCAATGCGAGGTTGGCAAAGCAATAATCTCCCGAAGCACCAATTGCCGCATAGGAACAGGGGGAGGCCATTCAGCCCCTCGAGCCTGTTCCGCCATTCAAATTAGATCAGGGCTGATCTGTATCTTAACTCCATCTTACCAGCCTTGGTTCTGTCACCCTGAATACCCTTGCCTGATTAAAAAAAAATAAAAATACTGGCGCCAGCTACCTCGGCCCAGACAGGCAGCGGAAATCCGGGGCGTGTCCGGTCGAGGTACAGACCTACTTTACCGATTTGCCCAACCCGTTACCTGAACATGGCGATGAGCAGATTGACCAGCAGGATGTTGGCGACCAGCAGGAAGACAGCCAGGAGCAGGATGACCAGCCAGTTGGCATAGGTGTTGGTGCAGGGAGGCAGCTGCTCTATCAGGATGGCGACGGGATCGTCCGTGCAGTTGGTGAGCTGGATCCGAGCAGCTGCCGCAAACACAGGAATAAACGATGGTTGGGAAGAGCAGGTACATTATACATACATGTATAATCACCATTAATAGACTAACCCCATCTTCATTACTTTTACTATGTATAATACTCATTAACCAATAATCCTCAATCTCATTACATACTATGATTAACCCCCATTATCCTAATAATCAACAAATTAATTACATGAAATATCCTTAACCCTCATTAATCTAAAATCAATATATCCAATCTCATAATACTTTTAGGGGGAGAAATTCGGTATCGCCCCATTTGGGGCGCAATTATCGGCCGGGCGCAAAGATTAGTGCCTGACGCTAATTATCGCCTCCGACTGCAAACTTGACTTTTATCGCCCCTGGAGGTGATTGGAGCGCTAAATCAGGTGCTTCACACCTGTCTTAAGGCACAAAGGCCAAGGAGCGAGGCGCTACCTCAGAGCGCTGGCGAAGCTCATGTGATGTCAGTCAGCAATGGAACACACACACAATGGCACGGGCCAGTTCTTAAAGGGGAGGGTCGATCTTGCTTTCCATCCACATCCTGCTCATTGCAGCCTTGAATCTCGGCCTGGAAAGACCTGTACATCAAATCTGCTGGAAAGAACAATGGAGAGTACCAGGGAAAGAGCTCAGAGTGCAGCCCCCACAGTCTCTTCTAAATCGATACAAGGAAGGGCAAATCAAAATGAACCTGCAAAGTGCTGCTCAGTACCCAAAACTCCTTCACACAGCGTTGAATCTCTCCAGAAGTCTCTCTCTCTCTCTCTCAGAATGCGTGGTTCAAAAATGTCACCAACAATTAAAGGCAGGAAGCGGTCGCCTTTAAATAGCGCTCCCCCAGTCCCTTCCTGACTGCAAAACGCTCCCCTCAACCTGTCGTTGCTAGCGGCAGGCGCTAAGGCAGGGGGCGCCACTCAATATCCGCTCCGGGGCGATACCGGGGCGTTGCGCACTTGACACTAAATTGGGAGGCAGTGTGAACAATGAGGAGGATGCTAGGAGGCTACAGAGTGACTTGGACAGGTTGGGTGAATGGGCAAATGTATGGCAGATGAAGTACAATATGGATAAATGTGAGGTTATCCACTTTGGTGGTAAAAATAGAGAGGCGGACTATTACCTGAATGGTGGCAGATTAGGGAAAGGGGAGGTGCAACGAGACCTGGGCGTCATGGTACATCAGTCACTGAAGGTGGGAAGGCAAGTGCAGCAGGCAGTCAAGAAAGCAAACGGAATGATGGCCTTCATAGCAAGGGGATTTGAGTACAGGAGTAGGGAGGTGATGCTGCAGTTGTACAGGGCCTTGGTGAGGCCACACCTGGAGTATTGTGCGCAGTTTTGGTCTCCTAACTTAAGGAAGGACATTCTTGCTATTGAGGGAGTGCAGCGAAGGTTCACTAGATTGATTCCTGGGATGGCTGGACTGACATATCAAGAAAGATTGGGTCAACTGAACTTGTATCCTCTGGAGTTCAGAAGAATGAGGGGGGATCTTATAGAGACATTTAAAATCCTGACTGGTTTAGACAAATTAGATGCGGGCAGAATGTTCCCAATGTTAGGGAAAACTAGAACCAGGGGTCACAGTCTAAGGATTAAGGGGAAGCCATTTAAGACTGAGCTGAGGAGGAACTTCTTCACCCAGAGAGTGGTGAATCTATGGAATTCTCTTCCACAGAAGGTTGTTGAGGCCAGTTCGCTAAATATATTCAAAAGGGAGTTAGATATAACACTCACAACTAGGGTGATCAAGGGGTATGGCGAGAAAGCAGGAATGGGGTACCGAGGTAGCATGTTCAGCCATGAACGCATTGAATGGCGGTGCAGGCTCGAAGGACCGAATGGTCTACTCCTGTACCTATTTTCTATGTTTCTATGTTTCTATGACTGACGTCACGATCTGCCGGCGCAGGAGATCGTGGTGGTAGTGTTTAGCGCCGCCGCAAAATGTCTAGTTAATTTCGCGAGCAGCGCAAACATCGCCGCGCCCGGGCGCTAGATGCTTTGCGCCCCATTAGCGCCCTCTTAAGGCGCTAACGGGAGGCGCAACCAACTGAATTTTTCCCCCTTAATCCCTATTTTTATGATAATCAAATATTTAACTAGGGTCGACAAGAAACCCGCAATGATCCCTTGTAAGGCATATAGTGTACGGTTTGTGGTACAGTAACCGATTAATCCCTAATAATTGATCAAACCTGGCTATTGGCTACCTTAAGATATATACGGTTCTGCTCGCATCAGCCCCTCGAGCCTGTTCCGCCATTCAATTAGATCATGGCTGACTCCATCTACCCGTATTGGTTCCACAACCCTTAATACCCTTACCCAACAAAAATCTATCAATCTCATTTCTGACATTTTCAATTAACCCCCCCCCCCCCCCCCACCCCGCCTCAATAGCTTTTTGGGGGAGAGAGTTCCAGATTTCCGCTACCCTTTGTGTGAAGAAGTGCTTCCTGACATCACCCCTGAACGGCCTGGCTCTAATTTTAACGTTTTTCCCCCTTGTTCTGGACACCCCCCACCAGAGGAAATAGTTTCTCTCTATCTACCCTATCAAATCCTTTAATCATCTTAAACACCGCAACTAGATCACATCTTCAATATTCTAGACTCAAGCCAATACCTCTCCTTTTGTCTTGCACCATCATCCCTTTTGTCAGTCAATCTCTCCTGCCTTCCATCCTATCACAGACCTTCCCTTTGTTCTTTCCTCCCCTCCTCCCTGCCCCTGCTTAAAAATCTCTCCTCCCTAACCTTTTCCAGTTCTGACGAAGGGTCCCCGACTCGAAGCGTTGACTCTGTTTCTCTCTCCACAGATGCTGCCTGACCTGCTCAGTGTTTCCAGCATATTCTGTTGTTATTTCAAGCCTAGTCTATGCAACCTATCCTCATAATTTAACCCCTGTATCCCCGGTATCGTTCTGGTGAATCTGCGCTTTGCCCCGTCCGAAGCCAATACATCCTTCCTGAGGCGCGGGGCCTAGAACTGAACGCAGTTACTCCAGATGGGGTCTAACCAGAGCTTTATATAAACTGTAACATAACTTCCACCCCTTTGTATTCCAACCCACTTGAGATAAAGGCAACATTACATTAGCCTTGACATGAATCTTGTCATTCATGCATGAAGTAATACTGGGCGGCCTGCTGGTGGCGCTGTCCAGGGAGAGTATAAATACTCGGGCATGGGCCCAGCTTGCTTAGGACATTCCTCAACAGGAACTAGCGAAGGACACAACTAGATCTCCATGTTGAAAAACAGTTGATTAAAGCTTTGTTTAATGCTTAGACCAAGTGCCTAGTAGTTTTCTTACGTCAAGCCTTTTAAATTATTTTTGTCCACGTCCATTAGCTTTTAGTGATTTCTGTACTTGGACCCCGAAATCTCTCTCTGCGCCTCCACGGTGATGCGCACGTGTTCAAACATCCACAGGCGCGATGGGCCGAATGGCCTCCTTCTGTGCTGTATGATTCTATGACTTTGATCTACGACAATAACAACTTCGAAGACGTAGGTTTTAAGGAGCGTCTTAAAGGAGGAGAGAGAAGTGGAGAGGCGGAGAGGTTCAGGGAGGGAATTCCAGAGCTCGGGGCCCAGGCAGCTGAAGGCGCGGCCGCCGATGGTGGAGCGATTAAAATCGGGGATGTTCAAAAGGCCAGACTAGGCGGAGCGCAGAGGTCTAGGGGGATTATAGGGCTGGAGGAGGTTACAGCGATAGGGAGGGGGCGAGGGCCAGGGAGGGATTTGAAAACAAGGATGAGAATTTTAAAATCGAGGCATGGCTTAACATCTACAGACATGTGGATAAACATGGGCACACAGCGGGATAGGGAGGCAGCTCACACAAATGTGCACATGTATGTGCAAGTACATGTTCACATACAAGAGTACACACACACACACACATGTGCACACATAGGTATTAATACATGTGCACAAACAAACACATATTATTAGGGATACATTACACTAATGTCCTTTAGGGAAGGAAATCTGCCGTCCTTTACCCGGTCTGGCCTATATGTGACTCTCGACCCACAGCAATGTGGTTGACTCTTAACTGTCCTCTGAAATGGCCTAGCAAGACACTCAAGGGCAACTAGGGATGGGCAATAAATGCTGGCCTTGCTTGCGACGCCCACATCCCATGAACGAATAAAAAAAAACATTACATAGAATGTACAGCACAGAAACAGGCCATTCGGCCCAACTGGTCCATCCCGGTGTTTGTGCTCGAGCCTCTTCCTACCCCTCTTCATCCCACCCCATCTGCATATCCTTCTATTCCTTTCTCCCTCATGTGTTTATCTAGCTTCCCCTTAAATGCATCGATGCTATTCGCCTCAACCGCTCCCATGTGGTAGCGAGTTCCCCATCCTCACCACTCTCTGGGTACAGAGGTTTCTCCAGAATTCCCGATTGGATTTATTAGTGACTATCTAATATTTATGGCCCCCGAGCTTTGGTCTCCCCCACGGTGCACACCGACACACACACACGGCGAAACTGTAGTTGTTGCGAACTCTTACCATCTACTTCATCGAGGGGGATCTGCCCAAAGATCTGCAGATAGGGTCTGTAGAAAACCCTGCGGAAAATCCAACTAGCGCGGGTTTCGGTGTGGTGGAGCAGTCCTTGCGTGGCCACCCCGTAGGCCATGAGCCAGACACCCAGGAAAAACAGAAAGAAGAACACATCTTTCATCTGAAATGACAAAAAAATACTTTACAGGGAGGAGTGATGTCCAGGAATACGCACGGTCATCCGGAAAACAAGGGGACTTATTCAATACTGGCCACGGCACCCAATGTGGGACATGGAGCCCGTCACATACCCCACACCCCTCACTGTAACACTCTGATATACCCCACACCCCTCACTGTAACACTCCGATATACCCCACACCCCTCACTGTAACACTCTGATATACCCCACACCCCTCACTGTAACACTCTGATATACCCCACACCCCTCACTGTAACACTCTGATATACCCCACACCCCTCACTGTAACTCTCTGATATACCCCACACCCCTCACTGTAACTCTCTGATATACCCCACACCCCTCACTGTAACTCTCTGATAGACCTCACACCCCTCACTGTAACACTCTGATATACCCCACACCCCTCACTGTAACACTCTCTGATATACCCCACACCCCTCACTGTAACACTCTGATATATCCCAGACCCCTCACTGTAACACTGATATACCCCACACCCCTCACTGTAACACTCTGATATACCCCACACCCCTCACTGTAACACTCTCTGATATACCCCACACCCCTCACTGTAACACTCTGATATACCCCACACCCCTCACTGTAACACTCTGATATACCCCACACCCCTCACTGTAACACTCTGATATACCCCACACCCCTCACTGTAACACTCTGATATATCCCACACCCCTCACTGTAACACTCTGATATACCCCACACCCCTCACTGTAACACTCTGATATACCCCACACCCCTCACTGTAACACTCTGATATACCCCACACCCCTCACTGTAACACTCTCTGATATACCCCACACCCCTCACTGTAACACTCTGATATACCCACACCCCTCACTGTAACACTCTGATATACCCCACACCCCTCACTGCAACACTCTGATATACCCCACACCCCTCACTGTAACACTCTGATATACCCCACACCCCTCACTGTAACACTCTGATATACCCCACACCCCTCACTGTAACACTCTCTGATATACCCCACACCCCTCACTGTAACACTCTGATATACCCACACCCCTCACTGTAACACTCTGATATACCCCACACCCCTCACTGCAACACTCTGATATACCCCACACCCCTCACTGTAACACTCTGATATACCCCACACCCCTCACTGTAACACTCTGATATACCCCACACCCCTCAGTGTAACACTCTGATATACCCCACACCCCTCAGTGTAACACTCTGATATACCCCACACCCCTCACTGCAACACTCTGATATACCCCACACCCCTCACTGTAACACTCTGATATACCCCACACCCCTCACTGTAACACTCTGATATACCCCACACCCCTCACTGTAACACTCTGATATACCCCACACCCCTCACTGTAACACTCCGATATACCCCACACCCCTCACTGTAACACTCTGATATACCCCACACCCCTCACTGTAACACTCTGATATACCCCACACCCCTCACTGTAACACACTGATATACCCCACACCCCTCACTGTAACACTCTGATATACCCCACACCCCTCACTGTAACACTCTGATATACCCCACACCCCTCACTGTAACACTCTGATATACCCCACACCCCTCACTGTAACACTCTGATATACCCCACACCCCTCACTGTAACACTCTGATATACCCCACACCCCTCACTCA
Source organism: Squalus acanthias (assembly GCA_030390025.1). Classification (NCBI taxonomy): domain Eukaryota; kingdom Metazoa; phylum Chordata; class Chondrichthyes; order Squaliformes; family Squalidae; genus Squalus; species Squalus acanthias. The sequence goes on from CM059450.1 coordinate 10,017,261, forward strand.
CCATCTTCCCGACAATGATGATCTTTGGGCCGAGCTGTTTGCTGACGGCAAAGATGTGAACCAGGCGAAATGAGAACACCATGTAGTCGAGGCAGAGCACCACCCGCCCCATCTCGTACCACGCGCTGAACATCCTGCCAAAAGAAAGAGGCGAGATCCAGAACGGAATCTGTCACTGGCGATCTGCCAAAGCTCCCCCGTTGGCCTAGTGCGATAAAGGTCCTGCCTGGGAGGCTACATGAGCCGTGGAGACCACCGGAGATCCCCAGGGTCACTCTCTGGCCTGTAACGAGTTAGCTGATCTTAGCTGGAATTGCAATAATGGCACAGCCATTGGACCCTGGGCTGGGCTGAGGGCGGTGGGCGGGGGGGGGGTGGAAACTGAAGTTCCCACTCATGATCACTGTAAGAATGTGTTTAGTATAGGACACAGACAGAGCAGGCAATCAGCCCTGGCTCAGTGGGTAGCACTCTCGCCTCTGGGTCAGAAGGTTGTGGGTTCAGGTCAAATCTAGGCTGACACTCCCAGTGCAGTGCTGAGGGAGTGCTGCACTCTCGGAAGTGCTGTCTTTCAGATGAGACGTTAAACTGAGGCCCCGTCTCTTCTCTCAGGTGGATGTAAAAGATTCCATGGCACTATTGGAAGAGCAGGGGAATCCTGGCCAATATTTATCCCTCAATCAACACCTAAAATCACATTATCTGGTCGTTATCACATTGCTGTTTGTGGGAGCTTGCTGTGCGCAAATTGGCTGCTGCGTTTCCTACATTACAACAGTGACTACACTTCAAAAAGTGCTTCATTGGCTGTGAAGCGCTTTGGCGCGTCCAGTGGTCATGAAAGGCGCTGTAGAAATGCAAGTCTTTCTTTCTTATTTTTTTAATCCACATGAGACGATCGGAATTGGATTAAACCGCAAATCTTTTGGTCACAAATAGCACCAAGAGAACATTGAAGAGGGATGGAACTTTAGACAATGGAACAGGATGTTGAGAAGGATGAGGCCCCTATGGTGGAGTGTGTTCAGCAATCTGTTCGCCGACCTATGGGTCATAAAATGTCTATTAAAGTTAAAACTGGGCAAGAATTAAATGATGAATGCTTCTTTTTAAAATGGTATAAACGAGAGATATAACAACAACAAATTATATTTATATAGCACCTTTAATATAGTAAAAGGTTCCAAGGTACTTCAAAAAAACAAATTTGACAACGAGAGATGGAAGATGTTGGGGCAGATGAACAAAAGCTTGGTCGAAGAGGTAGGTTTTAAAGAGTGTCTTAAAGGAGGAGAGAGAAGTGGAGAGGCGGAGAGGTTTAGGCAGGGAATTCCAGCGCGTAGGACCCAGGCTGCTGAAGCCACAGCCGCCAATGGTGGAGCGATTAAAATCGGGGATGTTCAAAAGTCCAGAATAGACGGAGCGCAGAGATCTAGGGGGATTATAGGGCTGGAGGAGGTTGCAGAGATAGGGAAGGGGCGAGGCCATGGAAGGATTTGAAAACAAGGATGAGAATTTTCAAATCGAGGTGTTGCTTAACCGGGAGCCAATGTAGGTCAGCGAGCACAGGGGGTGATGGGTGAACGGGACTTGGTGCGAGTTAGCACACGGGCAGCCGAGTTTTGGATGACCTCAAGCTTCACTTGGTTAGGAACTTTAGCTCTCCTCAAGGAGAGGCGCGTGAACGGCCTGGACAGGCAACCGCTCACCATTCCCGGGTAGTTCTTTACGCGTGAGTATCCAGACGTAAGACTGCATGTTCTGCGCTGTACGCAGTCTTAAGATGAATGTTTTGACACAATAATAAATGAAGTTAATTGTCGGACGTATTACTGTTTCTAGCTTTCAGGAGCCTGTTATTAAAAGGATCTGGATTATCCGAACCGTCACTGTACAGCGCCCCCTGCTGGAATGCTGCAGATGCGCGGACAGGAGCGGGCTGAGTTGTGATGCTCCCCGTGGTGGAATGGCCCACTGACAGCCGCTGTCTTTTGGCAGAGGTACCAGAGTTTGGACGGCAGGAGTGGAAACGTACCCCAGAAAGGGACGTCTACCGTAGGGTCAGAGGAGAAGGGAAACAAAAGGGGCAGTTAAATGGCTAAAAAGGAAGCAAGGTCCCAATTTTAACTCCAGGTGGATTCCCCGCTCAGGCCAAGTTAAAATTACAGTCGGGTCTCAATGATGTCATCGGGCCGCAACATGCCTATGTAAAGAAGGACCCTGTTGGCTCCGGGCGCCTGTCCTTGCCGCCTGCTCAGGAGAGCGAGTTAGAATTGCAGATGTTGCGATCATGGCGGCTTTCGGACGGGTAAGAGCCAGGGGGCGATTTTAACTGCCCGCCCGCCAGGTTTCTGCCGAGCGAGTAGGGTTAAAATCGGCCAATGGTTTCTCCACAGCACGGGCTCGGAGCCGAGAGGAAGGACACAGGCCTGTAATTGGCCACACTAAAGTAGGGAGTGGGGATGCCAATGGTTGGGCGTATTTCATCGTAAAGTGAGACAGCACTGAGCTTACAGTAGTGTTGTAAGTTGCAGCACCAATAAGATGGTTGAGAGAGGGCAAGTGCGCATTTCCTCGACACGTCAAACACCACCCAGACTCTACAAAAACAGAATACTGCGGATGCTGGAAATCTGAAATAAAAACAGAAATGCTGGAAATACTCAGCGGGTCAGGCAGCATCTGCGGAGAGAGAAACAGAGTTAACGTTTCAGGTCGATGACCCTTCGTCAGAACTGGAAAAAGTTGGAGATAGAACAGGTTTTTAAGCAAGTGTAGGGACAGGGAAAGGGGGAGGGGAGGAAAGAACAAAAGGGAAGGTCTGTGATAGGGCAGAAGGCAGGAGAGATTAAACGACAAAAGGGATGATGGTGCGAGGCAAAAGGAGATGGAAATGGGACAAGTAAAGAAACTAAAGGTGAGTCTAGATGAGGTGTAAATGGGAGTGGCAGAATCATCAACAGCTGCCATGTGAAAAAAATAGGGGCAGAAGTTATGGTCTAAAATTGTTGAACTCGATGTTGAGTCCAGAAGGCTGTAAAGTGCCTAATCGAAAGATGAGGTGCTGTTCCTCGCGCTTACGTTGAGCTTCATTGGAACAGTGCAAGAGGCCGAGGACGGAGAGGTCAGAGTGGGAGTGGGGCGGAGAATTAAAGTGACAGGCGACCTGAAGCGCGGGGTCACCCTTACGGACCGAACGGAGGTATTCCGCAAAGCGGTCACCCAATCTGCGTTTGGTCCATTGGTAGGGTCGCGAACCAGACTATAGATAGGGTTGCCAACTCTGATTAGAGATATTCCTGGAGGTTTCATCACAGGACCCCACCCCTCCCCCATCGCCTTCAACTGTCTCGCTCTCCGACAAAGAAAATTACCACCGACCTGCCGATGACCCCCACGATGAACAGGAGGATGGCCAGCATGTCGCACTTGTTCCACATGTCCTGAAAATACAGCTTCACCTTCTTCCTCACCGAGATATTCATGCTGACAAAGAAGGTCTAGGAAGAGACAAGAGGGGTCCGCGTCACAAAGGAAACAATGCAAGCGGCCGAGGACGGGGAGGTCAGAGTGGGAGTGGAGCGGAGAATTAAAGTGACCGGAAGCTCCACAGCCAGTGTCAGCAGGAGCCAGGATTCCCGGGGAGTCCTTTACGCGTGAGTTTCCTGGCCCAGGGCTGTGCGTATTGTAGCCTTAACATGAATGTTTTGAAACAAATAATAAAATGAAGTAAACTGTCGGACGTATTACTGTCTCTAGCTTTCACGAGTGTGTTATTAAAAGGATCAGGATTATCCTAACGGTCGCTGTACAGCGCCCCCTGCTGGAACGTTGCAGATGTGCGGACAGGATCGGGCCGAGTTGTGATGCTCCCCGTAGAGGAATAGCCCACTGTCAGCCGCTATATTTGGAAGAACAGCAGAACATAAGAAATAGGAGCAGGAGTCGGCCATTTGGCCCTTCGAGCCTGCTCCACCATTCAATAAGATTATGGCTGATCTTCTACCTCATCTCCACTTTCCCTGCCCGATCCCCATATCCCTCGATAAGACCCACACCCTCATGAGGCAGTTATTTCCAACCTCATGGTGTCAGCCGTGGCTCAGTTGGTAGTGCTCTCCCCTCCGCCTCGGAAGGCTGTGGGTTCAAGCTCCCACTCCAGAGACTTGAGCGTAAAATCTTAGGCTGACGCTCCCAGTGCAGTACGGTCGGAGGTGCTGCACTGTCGGAGGTGCCGGCCTTTGGTGAACCAAGGCCCTGTCTGCCCTCTCAGGTGGACATAAAAAATCCCACGGCCACTATTTCGAAGAAGAGCAGGGGGAGTTCTCCCCGGTGTCCTGGGCCAATATTTACCCCTCAACCAACATCACGAAAAAACAGATGATCCGCTTGACATGAATCTTGTCATTCATGTGGAAATGACTTATGAAATAATACTGGGCGGCCTGCTGGTGGCGCTGTCCAGGGAGAGTATAAATACTCGGGCATGGGCCCAGCTTGCTCAGGACATTCTTTAACAGGAACTAGTGAAGGACACAACTAGATCTCCATGTTGTAAAACAATTGATTAAAGCTTTGTTTAACACTTAGACCAAGTGCCTAGTAGTTTTCTTATGTCACCACTCATGCTCACATTGCTCTAACCCCTCTGTCCATCTGTGTCGTACATGTAGCACCTCGGGACATTTTATTACGTTGAAGGCATTATATAAATGCAGCATCATCCGCATGCCCGATACGAAACTCCCGAAACAAGCGCTCTACTCGGAGCTCCGACACGACAAGAGAGCCCCAGGTGGGCAGAGGAAACGCTTCAAGGACACCCTCAAAGCCTCCTTGAAAAAGTGCAACGTCCCCACCGACACTTGGGAATCCCTGGCCCAAGACCGCACAAAGTGGAGGAGAAGCATCCGGGGAAGGCGCCGAACACCTCGAGTCTCTTCGCCGGGAGCAAGCGGAAGCCAAGCGCAGGCAGCGCAAGGAGCGCACGTCAACCCAAGCACCCCCACCCACCCGCCCCTTCAACCACCGTCTGCCCCACCTGTGACAGAGACTGTAGGTCCCGCATTGGGCTCATCAGTCACCTGAGAACTCATTTCTAGTGTGGAAGCAAGTCATCCTCGGTTCCGAGGGACTGCCGAAGAAGAAGAAGATTTCCTTTAACGAAAACAGCGAATGCTAGAAACACAAAAGAAGGCCTGTCAGCATCTGTAAGCGTTTTGATGTTTTGAGTTCTGATGTAAGGTCTGTGCCCTGAAAAGTTACCCTGGTTTTTCTGTTACTGGAGCTGCTCGGCACGTCGAACCTTTACACTTGTTTTAATTTAATTTTTCTGGGAGCTTGCTGTGCGCAAGTTGCCGTTTCCTACATTGCAACAGTGACGACACTTCAAAAAGTACTTCATTGGCTGTAAAGCGCTTTGGGACGTCCTGAGGTCGTGAAAGGCGCTATCGAAATGCAAGTCTTTCTTTTTTTACTAAGTTTGCTCATGTCTTTAGCCAGCAGATGGCGATATTGCACTATGTTCAATGATAGAGCTCCGACAACAGAGATACCGTGTAAAGTTCAGAGAGAGTAAAGGACGAGAAAGGGCCATTCACACCATCGAGCTTGCCCACCAACAATGCGCCTTTTATTCCACCTCACCCAGTCTTGCCTCCATTCCTCTCCGTCATGTCTTGATTGTAAAATTCTCATCCTTGTTTTCAAATCCCTCCCTGGCCTCGCCCCCCTCCCTATCTCTGGAACCTCCTTTAGCCCCACAACCCTCCGAGATCTCTGCGCTCCTCCAATTCTGGCCTCTCGCGCATCCCCGATTTTCATCGCTCCACCCATTGGCGGCCGTGCCTTCAGCCGTCTAGGCCCTAAGCTCTGGAATTCCCTCCCTAAACCTGTCCGCCTCTCTCCTCCTTTAAGACGCTCCTTAAAACCTACCTCTTTGACCAAGCTTTTGCTCAACATGTTCCAATATCTCTTTATGTGGTGTCAATACTTGCTGGGGGTGGGGGCCCTGCCTGAAATGAATTTGGGTGAAGACAATCCAGTTTCCACACAAAACCATCCTGTGGGCCTCTGAGAGAGACGGCCAATTTACTGCCAACTAGGGCCAAGTTAGGGTCAGTTTTGCGTTGCGCGCCTATCCCCATTAGGAACTGGATTGGCTCTATCCAAATTCATTATGTTAGGAGCAGCAATTGGCCCTTTCTCTCTTGCTTTCCGCAGGCCCTCACAGGTCTCTCAAGTCCCTCTGTCCCTCTTCTGTCAGGGGGTGACTAGCCGGTGTCTGGCCTGAAACCTCCGCTGCCACCGTGTCAGCCAAGAGGAGACGTGGTTTACATCGGGCAGGGGGCTGGCCACCGTCAGTTCGGTTGGTCCCACAAGATGCTGAGGCCACCAGATTCTCTGTCGGTGCCAAGGGCTCATCCACCAGAGGGCCTGCAGCACAGCTCTCGGGCCCCAGGGAGCTGGACGGGGTGGCATTTGGAGCAACGCCTGTCGAGGGAAGTGGGGTTTTCTGTAGCACTTGGAGACGAGCTGGTTTTGGCGGTTTGAGAGCCGTGTGCTCCGTTACTGCGTCCCATCGCTGTTTAACCCCGCGATGTCTCAATTAATTCGGGACAACAACAGCAAATTGCATTTATATAGCCCCTTTAATGTAGCAAAACGCCCCAAGGCGCTTCACAGGAGCGAAATCAGACAAATATTGACCCCGAGCCACGAAGGAGGTGTAAGAACAGGTGACTAAAAGCTTGGTCAAAAAGCATCTTAAAGGAGGCGAGAGACGCGGGGGGGGGGGGGAGTTTTCCCAGCCCTGGGGAGGCGGGACTGCCGGGAAAATGGCAGATACTGGGAGCGGGTACCGAACCCGCCCCCCAACCCGCCTCCGTGCCATCTTCCCGGGAGGCGGGTCCCCGACCCGCGCAGGGACCCGTCTCCTCGAGGCGGGAAGGGGATTACAGCCACTTAACTGCCTGTTAACAGGTAGTTTTCAGGCAGTTAAGAGGCTTTTCCCCATTTTACCCACACAAGTGCGGGCTTCCCGACGGCTGCGAACCTCGCCAGGGTCAGCGAGGCGAGCAGTGGGTCTGCGGGGGTCAGAGGGGTCGAAAAGTGCGCTGTGGAGGTGAGTGATGGGTGCAAGTGTGGAGAGGTAAGTATGAGAGGTGAGCGCAAAGTGTTAGAAAAAGTTTCCTTACCTTTGTTTCTTTCTGCAGGCTTCAACCCTTGGGGATCCGGAGGTGCCTCATCTCAACGGCAGAGATGACAGAATGGCTGCTGTATTCTCAGATGCAGCAGCCATCTGATTTCTGCTCAGTAAAGAGGTTTGGTGAGTCTTCAGTACAAGGGCTCACCTTAGAACAGAGATTGTCAGTGTTTGACGGCTTCTCAAAGCTGTCAAACGCTGACAATTCATCTGTCAAAAAGTTTCGACAGATGAAACGTCATACGCTGACGTTCTGTCACCGGCTTTCCCTTAATTGGCCGGCTAAGTCCGCAGGGCGGGCTGAACAAGGTCACTCAAGGGAAAATAGCGTGGGCTGGCCAGACGTCGTCGGGGGCGGGACTGAAACCCGACAACCAGCAGTCCCGCCCCCAACGCGCCCCCGTTGAGAAAATCCAGCCGAATGTCACGCTGCTATGATTGGAGCTGAGGCACATTGTTGGTGGGGAAGTCAAGGGAGCATCTGTACCTGAAACAGAAAGTGTTCCCTTTCTCAATGTTAACATCCCTCACCTTGATGAGAACACAATTCAAAAAGAAAGGCTTTTGTTAAAAAGAGGGAGGGGGACTCATTTTGGGCCTAAGGGACATCTCCCGTGTCCTGAAGCCTGCGTACCTGTCGAATCTCCTCAAAGACCAGTGTGAGGACCCAGAAGTACAGAATGAGCTCCGCCTTGGACGGACTCAGAGGCGGCAAATCCAAGATTAAGACGTAGGCAAAGAGAAACAGGAAGGCGAAATACATAATGACGTTGCCAAGGAACGAGGTCACAGGAGCGCCCCAGAACTGCTTCCATCGGATCATCCAAAATGGCCGCCTATTCCCGGCTTTCACCCTGACGTCAGCCTCGCTGTCACTGAATGGAACAAAGAGAGGAAGCATATTTAGAGTCGAGGCTCAATGATATTCAGGCAAAATGTTCACTGACAGGTGCCGTAACAGGTATGGTGCCCGAAAGGCGGGCCTGGCTCAAGTGGCCTCTGAGTCGGAAGGTCATGGGTTCTAGGCCAACTCGTGACGCTATCTAGGCCAACGCTTCCGTGCCGCACTGAGGGAGTGTTTGGCTAAGACATTAGAAACATAGAAACATAGAAACATAGAAGATAGGAGCGGGAGTAGGCCATTCGGCCCCTCGAGCCTGCTCCGCCATTCGATGAGATCATGGCTGATCATCCAAACTCAGTACCCTGTACCTGCCTTCTCCCCATATCCCTTGATACCTTTAGCTTTAAGCCGAGGCCCCGTCTGCTCTCTCAGGTGGACGTAAAAGATCCCACGACACTATGTCGAAGAAGAGCAGGGGGAGTTCTCCCCGGTGTACTGGGGCCAATATTTATCCCTCAACCAACATCACTAAAAACAGGTTGGTTAACTAGCCATTCATCTCATTGCTGTTTGTGGGAGCTTGCTGTGCGCAGATATGCTGCTGCGTTTCCTACATTACAACAGCGACTGCACTTTGTGAACTGTTTGAGCAATGTGATAAGGTGCTATACGAAGCCTTTCTAAGGGTGTGGTCAGTATTTCTTTTGTGTTAAAGGTTGATTTCCCATCCAATGGGGGGAAAATAAGGGAAATTGAATTTAATTTTAGACTTGGAAAAACGACCCTGCGTTAATTTTAGTACGTGGCAGAACTGGATGTTGCTATCGCTGACCGCAGGAGGCGGGGGAATCACTCACTCCTGCTCTCTTCAGATGGACTTAGAGCAAGCATTGGTAAAGGTAGCAGGCCATTCCCCACAGAGCACACCACGGCAACACACAAAAGGTGACTTCGACAGCACCTCCCTCTCTCTGAGTCCTCTACCCCCAAGAGGGCCAAGAGCAGCAATGTTGTGGCGTCTCTGTCTTCAGCCGCCGAGGCCCTAAGCTCTGGAATTCCCTCCCTAAATCTCTCCGCCTCTCCACCTCTCTCTCCTCCTTTAAGACGCTCCTTAAAACCTATCTCTTTGACCAAGCTCTGACCTAATGGGGCAGAAATTAGGCTCGCCAAGGGTGAGTACGCGCTGTGTACTCACCCGTGGACGGAACGAAAGCGCCGGTTTCTTGCATGCACTGCGCATGCGCGGGAAACCGGCACTTCCGTTCCCCTGAAGGAAGGGGTTCAGAGGTCGAACGCGCACGCCGGAGGGCCAGCGCGTTCGCCTCGCACTTCGGGTTTTTTTACAGGTTCCTCCATGAGGGTAAACACGGAGAAGATACACATTGAAAAAGGAGGCGCAAGGCCTTCTTTTAACAAGGTAAGTGTTGATTTTATTAAAATTTAAACATTTTTTTCACAGATTTATCTTTTTTAATTACTTTAAAGAAAGGTAAGTTTAGTTTTAGCCCCGTTAAAAAGTGTAATTAATTTTTTCAAAAATTTAGATTTTTGTTTAAAATAGTTAATTAATGTGATTTATAGTTATTTTTAAAATGTTATTTTTTTTAATGTATTTGTAGTTTTAGGTCTTCCTGTCAAATCTATGAATGAAAGATGGTCTGCTGCCATTGGCTCTCCATGGCCCACGTGATCCCAGGGGATGCATCGCACTAACTACGCCCCTGGGATACGCAAGCACTGCGCGCCGGCACTTGGAGCAGGCCCAGGAGCTGAATCCCCCGCGGGCCCAGGGGTCAATGGCAGGCGCGGTAGGTAGGTGCACGTGCGATCCTTGCACCTGCGGGAAGCCAGGGAGCTGAATTTCTGGCCCAATATCTCTTTTTATGTGGCTCGGTGTCAAATTTTGTTTGATAATCGCTCCTGTGAAGCGCCTTGGGACGTTTTACTACATTAAAAGCGCCGTATAAATCCAAGTTGCTGTTGAACATCTCCAAGTTCCCCATCAATTCACACAACATCCTGACCTGGACATAAATCGTCGTTCCTTCATCGTCATCGGAATTCCTTAATATCTTGGAATTCCCGACCCAGCACTGTGGGAGCACCTTCACCACACGGACTGCAGGGGTTCAAGAAGAAGGCCCACCACCACCTTCTCGAGGGCAACTAGGGATGGGCAATAAATGCCAGCGACGCCCACACCCCAAGAACAAACATACATAAAACAACACAGTCCCTTGAGGAAGGGTTAGGTGGGCCATAAAGTAGGGAATGAATGAAATACAGAAACTGCTACTAACCGGGAGACCTCGGATGCCTGATGCAGTAGGTCACCCTCGGTACTGTCCAAGTCTGACACAGGTTTCTCTGTCGCTTGCTCATCTGTGCTGTTGCTGCAAGTGAAACAGAAGTGTCATCGACAGGTTGTGGAGAGTTTCTCCACAGGAAGGACGGGGGTTGTGGCCGCCATCGCTAGCTGCCAGCGTCAATGATGCGTTCTCCTCTCCAGAGAGAGCTGACGCCCTCTAGGAGCATAGGAGCAGGAGGAGGCCATTCATCCCCTCGAGCCTGTTACATAGAAACATAGAAGATAGGAGCAGGAGTAGGCCATTCGGCCCCTCGAGCCTGTTACATAGAAACATAGAAGATAGGAGCAGGAGTCGGCCATTCGGCCCCTCGAGCCTGCTCCGCCATTTAATGAGATCATGGCTGATCATCCAAATTCAGTACCCTGTCCCTGCTTTCTCCCCATATCCCTTGATCCCCTTAGCCTTAAGAAATCTATCTATCTCCTTCTTGAATATATTCAGTGACTTGGCCTCCACAGCCTTCTGTGGTAGAGAATTCCACAGGTTCACCACCCTCTGAGTGAAGAAATTCCTCCTCATCTCAGTCCTAAATGGCTTACCCCTTATCCTTACTGGTGTTGTACGACTTCTCATCCTTATCCTTAGACTGTGACCCCTGGTTCTGGACTCCCCGGCCATCGGGAACATCCTTCTTGCATCCAGTCTGTCTAGTCCTGTTAGAATTTTATAAGTTTCAATGAGATCCCCTCTCATTCTTCTAAACTCTAGCGAATATAAGCCTAATCGACCCAATTTCTCCTCATACGTCATTCCTGCCATCCCAGGTATCAGTCTGGTGAATCTTCGCTGCACTCTCTCCATGGCAAGAACATCCTTCCTCAGATAAGGCGACCAAAACTGCACACAGTACTCGAGGTGTGGTCTCAGTTATTCAATGAGTTCATGGCTGATCTGTATCGCAACTCCATTTACCCGCCTTGGTTCCGTCACCCTTGATACCCTGGGTTAACAAAAATCTATCAATCTCAGTTTTTTCAGGGGAGAGAGTTCCAGATTTTCACTACCCTTTGTGTGAAGAGATGCTTCCTGACTCTCACTGGGCTGCGGTTCCACGGGCACCGGCTGCCATCCGTGACCTCGCCCAAGTGGTTGCTCTTCATCTGTGAGGCCACACACTGGCAAGGCCACCATGATTTTGTCCTTTCCCCGATGCCCACATACACACGTGCATTTTTCCCAGCAGGACAGTGATCAGGCGCGGGATCCCCGGCTAATTCTTCCGCTCCCCGTCTCGGGGGTGCTGAGGCCAACGGCAGTGCCACCCAGTGAATTCAACACAGGCAGGGGGCAATCGAACATGGCACTGCGGTATCAATGCACCCCCTTCTGATTGATCATCGTAACAGCAACCAATAGCAAAATCCTGCTAACTTTGTTTTTTTTACTTAGAAACATTGAAAAATAGGAGCAGGAGTAGGCCATTCGGCCCTTCGAGCCTGCTCCGCCATTCAATATGATCATAGCTGATCCTCTATCTCAATACCATATTCCCGCTCTCTCCCCATACCCCTTGATGCCTTTTGTGTCTAGAATTCTATCTATCTCCTTCTTAAATATATTCAGTGACTTGGCCTCCACAGCCTTCTGTGGTAGAGAATTCCACAGGTTCACCACCCTCTGAGTGAAGAAATTTCTCCTCATCTCAGTCCTAAATGTCCTACCCCATATCCGGAGACTGTGACCCCTCGTTCTAGACCCCCCAGCCAGGGGAAACATCCTCCCTGCATCCAGTCTGTCGGAATTTTATACGTTTCAATGAGATCCCCTCTCATTCTTCTAAACTCTAGTGAATACAGGCCTAGTCGACCCAGTCTCTCATCATATGACAGTCCTGCCATCCCAGGAATCAGTCTGGTGAACCTTCGCTGCACTCCCTCTATGGCAAGTATATCCTTTCTTCGGTAAGGAGACCAAAACTGCACACAGTACTCCAGGTGTGATCTCACCAAGGCCCTGTATAACTGTAGTAAGACATCCTTGCTCCTGTACTCAAATCCTCTTGCAATGAAGGCCAACATACCATTTGCCTTCCTAACTTGCCCCACTACCATTACAAATACACAAATCACTGCAAGTATCGACACAGGTTAACAAGGCCATAAAAAAAGCAAACCAAGCACTAGGGTTTATTTCTAGAGGGATAGAATTGAAAAGTAGGGAAGTTATGCTAAACCTGTATTGAACTTTGGTTAGACCACACTTGGAGTACAGCGTGCAGTTCTGGTCATCATATTATAAAAAGGATAGAGAGGCACTGGAGAGGGTGCAGAGAAGATTTACAAGGATGATTCCAGAAATGCGAGGGTATACATATCAGGAAAGGATGAACAGGCTGGGTCTCTTTTCTCTTGAAAAAAAAGAAGGCTGAGGGGTGACCTAATAGAGGTCTTTAAAATTATGAAAGGTTTTGATAGAGTAGATACAGAGAGAATGTTTCCACTTGTGGGGAAGAGCATAACTAGAGGCCATCAATATAAGATAGTCACCAAGAAATCCAATAGGGAATTCAGAGGAAACTTCTTTACCCAGAGAGTGGTGAGAATGTGGAACTCGCTACCACAGGGAGTGGTTGAAGCGAATAGTATAGATGCATTTAAGGGGAGGCTAGATAAGCATATGAGGGAGAAGGGAATAGAGGGTTATGCTGATAGATTTAGATGAGGAAAGACGGGAGGAGGCTCGAGTGGAGCATAAACGCCGGCATGGACTGGTTGGGCCGAATGGCCTGTTTCTGTGCCGTATATCCCATGTAATCCGTTGTAAACCATCCCCTTTCACCTTACACCATCATCCCCATTTTGCCATTTAATCTCTCCTGCCTTCCACCCTATCACAGACCTTCCCTTTTGTTCTTTCCCCACCTTCCCCCTCTCCCTGCCCCTGCACTTGCTTAAAACCTGTCTCATCTCTAACTTTTTCCAGTTCGGACGACAGCTCATCGACCTGAAACCGCTAACTCTGTCTCTCTCGCCACAGATATGCTGCCTGACACACTGAGTGTTTCCGACACTTCCCGTTGTTATTCCAAAGTCCAGGCAGTTATGGGGTCATTTTCCGCGTTCGTAGCGCCCATGCTTTCCCGATGAGCGTGACGGGTAGGGTGGGCGAGAATCGTTCCTCCAACATAACGTTAGCAAGGGAAAGGAGCGGGGCGTTACCTGAATTTGATGAGGTTACTGAATATGAAAGGGGGGCAGAAGAAGGCGAGCCCCATCCTCCAGATCTCAGTGTTTCGGTCCATCTCCCCCCACCAGATCTGACTCAGGAGAGCCTGTCGAACAAAACAGAGAATAAGCACGGAGACAAAAAGGGCAGTCCGCCCAACACCCTAGCCCCACCTTAAAGAAAATCGCTATCCCCCGTTTTTGCGAGACCGCCCAATTAACACCCCTTTCTGTAAATGGCCTCTACCTCTCAGACCCTGTTGGTGAGGAAGAAAGAACTTGTCTTAATACCGTGCCTTATCACCTCTCTCAGGACATCCCACAGTGCTTCACGACCAATGAATAACTGCTTTGAGGTGCATTCGCTGTTATTTAGACACACACACAGCAGCCACTTCCTGCACAGTAAGATTCCACAAACAATAATGGGATGAATGACCAGCGAATTTGTTTCCAATGGTGTTGGTTGGGAGGACGCTTGTGTTGGCCTGGGACACCAGGAGAACTTCATGCTCTTCTTCGAATAATGCCACGGGCTCTTTAACATCCACCCAAACAGCCAGACACGGCCTTGGTGTAACATCTCATCTGAAAGATGGCACCTCCGACAATGCAGCATTCCCCCTGACTTTCTGATTCAGAGGTGAAAGTGGGCTATGCAACTGTGTAACTGTAAATAACCCCTGCATGTGATATAACTGTAAGTAACTGCTGTTTTACCTTATGCTTTCCCCACATTAGTGGGTTGTCTTGTATGACTTAAAATAACGATCGACTTAAGCTTGCCGGACGGTCAGCGTGCGCTTCTGCCCATATTTTATCTCCCTGTGCTCACAATGTGAGGGGAGGGCCTATGCCAGATAACCCCTGCCGTGTGCTTGTGGCCAAGGACTTCCCAACACAACGGGCATGAGGCGTTTATCAATTACTGAGACAGGCTAACGAATTGCTTATTCTTTTCAGTCTTTGGAGAAACTACTTCAATGCCTAGCTCATCAGCATTTTAATCACTTCGGTGTTTTCGGAAAAAAAATGTGCGAATACGCTTTGCTTTTAAAAAATGTTCAAATGTAACTCGTTTCCAATTACTTTCTGTTGAAAAATTGTAAAAAAATAAATAAATCCCAAACCGTGACAGCGTGGTATAACTAAATAACCATTTAGGCCATTTAGGACTGAGATGAGGAGGAATTTCTTCACTCCGAGGGTTGTGAATCTTTGGAATTCTCTGCCCCCGAGGGCTGTGGATGCTGAGTCTTTGAGTATATTCAAGACTGAGATCGATAGATTTTTGGACTCTAGGGGAATCGAGGGATGGGGCGGGAAAGTGGAGTTGAGGTCGATGATCAGCCATGATCTCATTGAATGGTGGAGCAGGCTCGAGGGCCGTATGGCCTACTCCTGCTCCTATTTCTTATGTTCTTATGTTCTTAACCCCCTGTCTCTCAGAGTCTACATTTTGTATTAGACTCCCAAACCCTACTTTTAGCACCTTTAAAGTCACCAGTTAATTATTGAGGCTTCTCCAACAATCCCAGAACGGAAGGAATATTCCCGACTGACCTGGACTCCGTCGTGAGCGAGGAAATTCCGGGCATCGGCCTCTGTGGCGAGCTGTAGGCAGGTGGCTCTGCCCCACACCGGGCATCGCCGCACCAGCAGTCGGAATGCTCTCTTCTCGCTGTGCCGGTAACACTCGTTAAAAACATCTGCGGGCACAAGAGAAAGAGGGACGCGTCAGGACTGAGTGAGGCACCAAACCGCACCGGCCAGACCGCCGACAATCACCGCAAGAGAGCCCACATGGCAGACGCACGATTCGTAGAACGTTACAGCGCAGGAAGAGGCCATTCAGCCCATCGAGTCGGTGTGGGATTCTTCTTGGTGGGCAGATGGTTGTGTGTGGGGTAGAGTTGGTTGGACGGGTTGACGGGTATGTGGACTAGACTAGGGTGGGTGGGTACACGGCATGTGTAGGGCAGACTCGGTTTGGTGGGTAGATTGTTGTGTGTGGAATAGCATTGGGCGCGTGGGTAGATGGGATGTGTGAGTAGAATTAGTTGGGTGGGTATTTGGATGTCTGGGGTAGAGTTGATTGGGTGGGTAGAGGCCTATTCGACAGCACCTCCCAAACCCGCGACCTCTACCAGCTAGAAGGACAAGGGCAGCAGGCGCATGGGAACACCACCACTTCGAAGTTCTGCTCCAAGTCACACACCATCCTGACTTGGAAATATATCGGCCGTTCCTTCATCGTCGCTGGGTCAAAATCCTGGAACTCCCTCCCTAACAGCACTGTGGGAGCACCTTCACCACACGGACTGCAGCGGTTCAAGAAGGCGGCTCACCACCACCTTCTCAAGGGCAATTAGGGATGGGCAATAAATGCTGACCTTGCCAGCGATGCCCAGATCCCATGAATGAAATAAAAAAGATAGGTGTGGGGGGTAGAGTTGATTGGGGGGGTAGATGGGTGGGGGGGTAGAGTTGGTGGGGGGGGTAGATGGGTGGGGGGGTACAGTTGGTTGGGGGGTAGATGGGTGTGGGGGGTAGAGTTGGTTGGGGGGTAGATGGGTGTGGGGGGTAGATTTGGTTGGGGGTAGATGGGTGGGGGGTAGAGTTGGTTGGGGGGTAGATGGGTGTGGGGTAGAGTTGGTTGGATGGGGAGATGGGTGGTGGGGTAGAGTTGGTTGGGGGGGTAGATGGGTGTGGGGGGTAGAGTTTGTTGGGGAGTAGATGGGTGTGGGAGGTAGTGTTGGTTGGGGGGGTAGATGGGTGTGGGGGGTAGAGTTGGTTGGGGGGTAGATGGGTGGGGGGTAGAGTTGGTTGGGGGGGTAGATGGGTGGGGGGTAGAGTTGGTTGGGGGGGGTAGATGGGTGGGGGGTAGAGTTGGTTGGGGGGTTAGATGGGTGTGGGGTAGAGTTGGTTGGATGGGGAGATGGGTGGGGGGGTAGAGTTGGTTGGGGGGGTAGATGGGTGTGGGGGGTAGAGTTGGTTGGGGGGTAGCTGGGTGGGGGTAGAGTTGGTGGGGGGGTAGAGTTGGTTGGGGGGGTAGATGGGTGGATGGTAGAGTTGGTTGGGGGGGTAGATGGGTGGATGGTAGAGTTGGTTGGGGGGGTAGATGGGTGGGGGGTGGAGTTGGTTGGGGGTAGATGGGTGTGGGGGTAGAGTTGGTTGGGGGGTAGATGGGTGGGGGTAGAGTTGGTGGGGGGGAGATGGGTGGGGGGGTAGAGTTGGTTGGGGGGTAGCTGGGTGGGCGGTAGAGTTGGTTGGGGGGGTAGATGGGTGTGGGGTAGAGTTGGTTGGGGGGGTAGATGGGTGTGGGGTAGAGTTGGTTGGATGGGGAGATGGATGAGGTGGGTAGAGTTGGTTGGATGGGGAGATGGAAGAGGTGGGTAGAGTTGGTCGGGGGGAGATGGATGAGGTGGGTGTAGGGTTGGTTGGATGGGGAGATGGATGAGGTGGGTAGAGTTGGTCGGGGGGAGATGGATGAGGTGGGTGTAGGGTTGGTTGGATGGGGAGATGGATGAGGTGGGTAGAGTTGGTCGGGGGGAGATGGATGAGGTGGGGGTAGGGTTGGTTGGATGGGGAGATGGATGAGGTGGGTAGAGTTGGTCGGGGGGTAGATGGGTGGGGGTGTAGAGTTGGTTGGATGGGGAGATGGGAGTGTGGTAGAGTTGGTTGGATGAGGTGGGTAGAGTTGGTTGGATGGGGAGATGGATGAGGGTGTAGGGTTGGTTGGGGGTTAGATGGGAGTGTGGCAGAGTTGGTTGGATATGTCAATGAATGTTTGGGGGGAATAGAGTAATGCGGTAAAGCTTGGTTCTGAATAACAGTTTAGCTCTTTTCTTTGAAACACCCTCCCAATCTTTGTCCCTGCTGTTTCTTTGGGGACGTTTTCGACAGTACCTAGTGCCAGTTGCTCAAATTTTGCCCCCATTTCCTTGAAAGCTTGAGCACCTTCTGCTTCCGGCTCCTGGCGAGCCATTTCCCTCAGAATCCGGCAGGCGACGAGGCCAGAAGAAACCGATTCCCCACCCTAGGGATGGAGAAGACAAATTAAAGAGAAAATGAAAAGGCATTTCCTATTCCCCACGCTCCCCCCCCATCTCCCCAGTCAGTCCTCATCCCACCATCCTTATTAGAAGGCCCGAAACACCTGCTACGTTTAGTGACATAAGGATGTGAAGCACTGTGGGGCATCTCAAGAGATGTGATAAGGGGCTATAGCAAGCTGTAGGAAACCAATAGTGCTGAGGAGTTCCAGAGTTTTGTGAATCTGGGAGAGACTGAGTTAGAGTAGGAGGCAGTGTAATAAGGATTGATTTCAGCACAATCCCTCCTTGGCTTCACCCCTCCCTATCTCTGTAACCACCCGGTTAAGCAGCACCTCGATGTCAAAAGTCTCATCCTTGTTTTCAAATCCCTCCGTGGCCTCGCCCCCTCCCTATCTCTGTAACCTCCTCCAGCCCTGCAACCTTCCGAGATCTCTGCGTTCATCCAATTCTGTTCTCTTGTGCATCAGCGTTTTCCTTCGCCCCACCATTGGCGGCCGTGGTTTCAGCTTCCGAGGCCCTAAGCTCTGGAATTTCCTCCCTAAACCTCTCCGCCTCTCTCTCTCCTCCTTTAAGACGCTCCTTAAAACCTACCTCTTTGACCAGGCTTTTTTGGTCAACTGTCCTAATGGCTCCTTATGTGGCTCGGTGTCAAATTATGTCTGATAATCGCTCCTGTGAAGCAGGATGTTTTACTGGGTTAAAGGTGCGATATACATGCAAGCTGTTGATGCAGGCAGGAGAAAGAATATTTAACTTGGGCCAAGTGGGCCTGAGCCTCTTCTGCCCAGCTCTCACCATTTCCCAGAAGTAGCTGGCCATCTCGTTGCGCTTTTGCAGGACTGCCCAGATGAACAGGTCTGTCCAGGGGGTGGTGCACTTCCTCATCTGATAGGGACGCTCCTGAGGTTTCAGCAACTGAAATAGGAAGCCACAATTATTCGGTCGCATTCGGTGCCCACTTGGCTCAGTCGGTAGCACTCTCACCTCTGAGACAGAAAGTTACGGAGCGCCTCGAGATCAAAATTGCGGAGCAGGCTCAAAGGGCCGATTGACCTCCTCATGCTCCTATTTTTCTATTTTTTTCTATGTTACGGGTTCCCACAGACCCTCTCCAGGGGACTTGAGCGCTCAATCTATAACTGACACTTCAGTGCAGCATGGAGGGAGTGCAAAAGATCAGATGGGCGCAGTTCGAAGAAGAGCCAGGAGTTCTCCCAGATCCTCAACCCCTCAACCAACTCGACCAAAACTGATGAACTGCTCTTTCATCTCCTTGCTGCCTGTGGGATCTTGCTGTGCATAAATTGGCTGCCACCCACAATAAGCGGCGACTGCACTCCCGAAGCAATTCAATGGCTATCAGATGAGATGCTTCGGGAATCTCCTGATGATGCGAAAGGCGCTATACGAATGCACGTTCCTTTTTGCCCTCTTTCCCCGGGGGAGTCTCCTTGACGAGGAAAGTACAGCGCACCTCATCGAGGTTCCTGTGCGCTTGACACGTATCTTTCTCCTCAATATACGGGCAGCCCAGTGATTATGGTACTGCACAAGCAACCCAGAGATTGTCAGTCTCCATCCCAACATGGTAAATTGTGAAACTGAATTTAATTATTAAAAAAAACATTAAAAAGGCTAATGGAATTCTGGGCACCGCACTTTAGGAAGGATGTGAAGAGCCTTAGAGAGGGTGCAGAAAAGGTTTGCAAGAATGATTCCAGGGTTGAGGGACTTCAGTTACGTGGATAGACTGGAGAAGCTGGGATTGTCCTCCTTAGAGCAGAGAAGGTTGAGAGGAGATTTGATAGAGGTGTTCAAAATCATGAGGACTCTGGGCAGAGTAGATAGAGAGAAACTGTTCCCATTGGCGGAAGGGTCGAGAACCAGAGGACACAGATTCAAGGTGATTGGCAGAAGAACCAAAGGCGACATGAGGAAAAACTTTTTTACGCAGCGAGTGGTTAGGATCTGGAATGCACTGCCTGAGAGGGTGGTGGAGGCAGATTCAATCACGGCTTTCAAAAGAGAATTGGATAAGCACCTGAAGGAAAAAAATTTGCAGGGCTACGGGGAAAGGGTGGGACTAGCTGAAGTGCTCTTGCAGAGGGCCGGCACGGGCTTGACGGGCCGAATGGCCTCCTTCTGTGCTGTAACCATTCTATGATTCTATGATTCTATGAATGCTGGCCTCTATCTCAAGGAGGCTGGAATACAAAGGGGTGGAAGTTATGTTGCAGTTAGATAAAGCTCTGGTTAGATCCCATCTGGGGCACTGTAATCAGTTCTGGGCACTGCACCTCAGGAAGGATATATTGGCCTTGGAGGGGTCACAGCACAGATTCACCAGAATGATACCAGGGATAAAAGGGTTAAGCTACAAGGACTGGTTGCATAGAATCCTAGAACGGTTACAGCACAGAAGGAGGCCATTCGGCCCGTCGAGCCCGTGCCGGCTCTCTGCAAGAACACTTCAGCTAGTCCCACTCCCCCGCCCTTTCCCCGTAGCCCTACAAATGTTTTTCCTTCAGGTGCTTATCCAATTCCCTTTTGAAAGCCGTGATTGAATCTGCCTCCTCCACCCTCTCAGGCAGTGCATTCCAGATCCTAACCACTCGCTGAGTAAAAAAGTTTTTTCTTATGTCGCCTTTGGTTCTTTTGCCAATCACCTTAAATCTGTGTCCTCTGGTTCCCGACCCTTCTGCCAATGGGAACAGTTTCTCTCTATCTACTCTGTCTAGACCCCTCATGATTTTGAACACCTCTATCAAATCTCCTCTCAATCTTCTCTGCTCGAAGGAGAACAACCCCAGCTTCTCTAGTCTATCCACATAACTGAAGTCCCTCATCCCTGGAATCATTCTTGTAAATCTTTTCTGCACCCTCTCTAAGGCCTTCGCATCCTTCCTAAAGTGCGGCGCCCAGAATTGGACACAATACTCCAGTTGAGGCCGAACCAGTGTTTTATACAGGTTAGACCAGGCTTGTATTCCCTAGATAGATTTTTGTTAGGCAAGGGTATTAAGGGTTACGGAACCAAGGCAGGTAGATGGAGTTAAGTTACAGATTAGCCATGATCTAATTGAATGGCGGAACGGGCTCGAGGGGCTGAATGGCCTCCTCTTGTTCCTATGATCATTTTTGGGCTGACACTACAAAAACCGAATTAGTTCAATAATGCTTTTCAGGGAAGGCAATCCGTCACCCTTACCTGGTCTGGCCTACATATGATTCCAGTCCCACACTCTCTGGTTGACTAATAATGCCCTCGGGGCAACCAGGGATGGGTAATAAATGCTGCCCTGCTAGAGTTGCCCACATGCCAGACAGGCAACCGATTTAATGTCTCATGTGAAAGACGGCACCTCCGACGGTGCAGCACTCCCTCAGTACAGCACTGGAGCGTCAGCCTGGATTAGGTCGCTGGAGTTGGGGAGCGCGAACCCATAACCTTTCTGACTCAAAAGACAAGAAATTTTTGTCAGGCAAGATTAACGGTGAGGGAACCATGGAGTTAAGATACAGATCAGCCATGATCTAATCGAATGGGGGAACAGACTCGAGAGGCTGAATGGCCTTCGTGGTGCCAACTGAGCCAAGCCACCAACGCCTTTGAGGGTGGGGCAGGGGGAAAGGAATTTCAACTAATACGTTTGATGCTAACATTCACGCAACATGAATTCAAGGCCACGGTGCCCAAAAAACAAAACATACGAACATACTTACGAATTAGGAGCAGGAGTGGGCCACTCGGCCCCTCGAGCCTGCTCCGCCATCCAATAAGATCATGGCTGATCCGATTACTCCACATTCCCGCCTACCCCTGATAACCTTTCACCCCCCTTGCTCACCAAGAATCGATCTACCTCTGCCTTAAAAATATTCAAAGACTCTGCTTCCACCGCCCTCTGAGGAAGAGAGTTCCAAAGACTCACGACCCCCTGTGAGAAAAAAATTCTCCTCATCTCTGTCTTAAATGGGCGACCCCTTATTTTTAAACAGTGACCCCTAGTTCTAGATTCTCCCACAAGAGGAAACATCCTCTCCACATCCACCCTGTCCAGACCCCTCAGGATCTTATATGTTTCAATCAAGTCACCTCTTAATCTTCTAAACTCCAGCGGATACAAGCCTAGCCTGTCCAACCTTTTCTCTTAAGACAACCCGCCCATTCCAGGTATTAGTCCAGTAAACCTTCTCTGAACTGCTTCCAACGCATTTACATCCTTCCTTAAATAAGGAGACCAATACTGTACACAGTACTCCAGATGTGGTCTCACCAATGCCCTGTATAACTGAAGCATAACCTTCCTGCTTTTGTATTCAATTCCCCTCACAATAAACAATAACATTCTATTAGCTTTCCTAATTACTTGCTGTACCTGCACACTAACCTTTTGCGATTCATGCACTCGGACACCCAGATCCCTCTGCATCTCAGAGCTCTGCAATCTCTCACCATTTAGATAATATGCTTCTTTTTTATTCTTCCTGCCAAAATGGACAACTTCACATTTTCCCACATTATACTCCATTTGCCAGATCTTTGCCCACTCACTTAACCTATCTCTATCCCTTTGTAGCCTCCGGAACAAATCCGATTCTTACGGGTTCGTTTTTCCGGGAGCCAGCCGGATTAATGAGTTCTCCATAAAGCGGTTCGCAAAAATCTCCCATCAGGTCGCTCAGCACTTTCAGCACCTCGAAGAGCGTGTAACTCCGCCGGCTCCCGTCCTCGCCCGAACCGCCGAGCGGGGGCTCGGCCGCCTTGCCCTGCACCGGCCGCCTCTCCTCCTGCTTCCTCCGAAGGAAGGCGTTGAGCAGGGAGTTCTCCGCCACCGAGCTATAGAGCTCCTCCAGGCGCCGGTACGAGAGGTACTCCACCATGTTGGTCCCGTTGTCGATGAAGAGCTTGACGAATTCCGGCTTGTTGTTCACCAGAGCGGCGGTCATGGGGTCCTCCAGGTCGCTGGACTGCAACAGAAACAACAGGATGAGCCCTCGGCCCATCGTCATGGCCCCCTCCTCCACTGATGGCGCCGACTCTCGCCAAGCTACGGCTGCACTGGTCGCCAGCTCCCCCTCCAGTTTCTCGCCCAAGTGGCGCTTCATTAAGCGTGCGCCCGAGGGCAGTGAATAGTGGTGAACGGTCGACTGAGGGGGGCATCACAGTTGAGCCCAGTCCTGCCGTAGCCCAGTATTCATAGGCCGAGTACAATAGGCCTCAGTGCCCTGAGGCTGCAGAGCAGGGTCGCCAATTCTGATTGGGTGCATTCCTGGCGGTTTCATCACATGACCTCCCTCCTCCAACCGCCCTGCCCCTCAAACACTGCCGGCATTGGTCCATCCTTCTGGCACCACAGCCAATTGGAAAGGGAACAGATTCTTTGCTACCCAATTGGATTAATCTTGACTGTCAGTCAAACAGCCTTTCTTCCCCAATCTCCAATATTTTTTAACTAATAAAAATGGAAAATTTTATTTCATGCCCCTGTGATTTTTCTCCCGGGTGCGTTGCTGCCGGCAGCGCCCTGGAGATTAATCATCAATTCCTGGAGACTCCAGGGCAATCGTGGAGGGTTGGCAACCCTACTGCAAAGGGCAAAGGAATGCAGAATCCCCACTCCCAGTCGTTCCGACAGGGATTCCTGCAGGCAATGACTATCTCCAACAAGCGAGAGTCTAACCACTGCTTCTTGACATTCAATGGCATTACCATCGCCGAATCACCCACCATCAACATCCTGGGGGTCACCATTGACCAGAAACTTAACTGGACCAGCCACATAAATACTGTGGCAACAAGAGCAGGTCAGAGGCTGGGTATTCTGCGGTGAGTGTCTCACCTCCTGACTCCCCAAAGACTTTCCACCATCTACAAGGCACAAGTAAGGAGTGTGATGGAATACTCTCCACTTGCCTGGATGAGTGCAGCTCCAACAACACTCAAGAAGCTCGACACCATCCAGGACAAAGCAGCCCGCTTGATTGGCACCCCATCCACCACCTTAAACATTCACTCCCTCCACCACCGGCGCACCGTGGCTGCAGTGTGTACCATCTACAAGATGCACTGCAGCAACTCGCCAAGGCTTCTTCAACAGCACCTCCCAAACCCGCGACCTCTTCCACCTTGAAGGACAAGGGCAGCAGGTACATGGGAACACCACCACCTCCACGTTCCCCTCCAAGGCACACATCATCCTGACTTTTTTTTAATTCATTTATGGGATCTGGGCGTCGCTGGCAATGCCAGCATTTATTGCCCATCCCTAGTTGCCCTTGAGAAGGTGGTGGTGAGCCGCCTTCTTGAACCGCTGCAGTCCGTGTGGTGATGGTACTCCCACAGTGCTGTTAGGGAGGGAGTTCCAGGATTTTGACCCTGCGACGATGAAGGATCGGCGATATACTTCTAAGTCAGGATGGTGTGTGACTTGGAGGGGAAATGGAGGTGGTGGTGTTCCCATGCGCCTGCTGCCCTTGTCCTTCTAGGTGGAAGAGGTCACAGGTTTGGGAGGTGCTGCCGAAGAAGCCTCGGCGAGTTGCTGCAGTGCATCTTGTAGATGGTACACACTGCAGCCACGGTACGCTGGTGGTGGAGGGAGTGAATGTTTAAGGTGGTGGATGGGGTGCCAATCAAGCGGGCTGCTTTGTCCTGGATGGTGTCGAGTTTCTTGAGTGTTGTTGGAGCTGCACTCATCCAGGCAAGTGGAGAGTATTCCATCACACTCCTTACTTGTGCCTTGTAGATGGTGGAAAGGCTTTGGGGAGTCAGGAGGTGAGACACTCGCCGCAGAATACCCAGCCTCTGACCTGCTCTTGTTACCACAGTGGAAGTATATCGCCGATCCTTCATCGTCGCTGGGTCAAAATCCTGGAACTCCCTCCCTAACAGCACTGTGGGAGCACCTTCACCACACGGACTGCAACGGTTCAAGAAGGCGGCTCACCACCACCTTCTCAAGGGGCAATTAGGGATGGACAATAAAGGCTGGCCTTGCCGGCGACGCCCACATCCCATAAAAACGAATTTTTAAAAAAAATACTACGTGCGCGGACATCAGAACAGGAGCGGATTGGGATTGGCTGCAATGCCCACCACGTCCCTCACTGTCTAGGCTCACTCATGAAGAATGGGCAATGGGTGAGGTGCCAGGGGGGCATCCTTCGAACTCTTGCCCAACTGGAACAGGGGTGGAGTGAGGATTGTAAAAGAAAAAAGTTCTCTTTTGAATCCTTATTTCCACCACCCCTCCTCCAACCCTCCCTTCACTGCATAACAACAAGAACATGCATTTATATAGCGCCTGTAACGTAGTAAAACATCCCCAGGAGTTTTATTGTAACAGGACAAGGGGTGAAGGAAACTGAATTGCAAAGTAAGATCTTGTGATGTTCTATCTCACAGTGCGAGACATCCTGTGGCATCTCACCTAGCTCCAGGTTTCTTTATACACACACACACACACACACACACACTTACCTTCCACAGGATTTCTCCATTAAATAATTGGCTCTTGGCGATATCCACTCGGCTCCAAGCCACCGCCAGTTTCAGCTCATCAAGGTACGCCAGGGCATTGGCGCTCTGCTTCTTACAGGCTGCAGAAGTAGAGGTGGCAGGGTTCAAACAGGGAGGCTCGGCACAGCACAGCACATCACCCACCCAAAGCAAGCCCCCAACAGCTGGCTCCAGGGCCAAGTGCTGGGAAATGAGCGACAGTGGGATTGGTCAGCACTGGGAATTGTAAATCCGGGAATGGTCATTACTGGGATCGTCCAGTCCTGGGAATGGCCTGTGCTGGGGATGGTCAGTCCTGGGGATGGTCACTGCTGGAACGGTCAATATTGGGAATGGCCAATGACATGAATCTTGTCATTCATGACTTATGACATAATACTGGGCGGCCTGCTGGTGGCGCTGTCCCGGGAGAGTATAAATACTCGGGCATGGGCCCAGCTTGCTCAGGACATTCTTTAACAGGAACTAGTGAAGGACAACTAGATCTCCATGTTGAAAAACAGTTGATTAAAGCTTTGTTTAACGCTTAGACCAAGTGCCTAGTAGTTTTCTTACTTCAGTCAATATTGGGAATGGTCAGCACTGGGATTGGACAGCACTGGGATTGGACAGCACTGGGATTGGACAGCACTGGGAATTTTGAATCCGGGAATGGTCATTACTGGGATCGTCCAGTCCTGGGAATGGCCTGTGCTGGGGACGGTCAGTCCTGGGGACGGTCAATCCTGAGGATGGTCAGTCCTGAGGATGGTCAGTCCTGGGGATGGTCACTGCTGGAACGGTCAATATTGGGAATGGTCAATATTGGGAATGGTCAATATTGGGAATGGTCAGCACTGGGATTGGACAGCACTGGGATTGGACAACGCTGGGATTGGACAGCACTGGGAATGATTAATGCAGGCGGAATGTTTATTTGTAGGAATGCTCAGTGGAGACCCCGTCAATTATGCCCTGGCCTTGTCCGAATTCATGAGTTCCTCAGACTACCGAGGCTGGTGATATTCACTATGGATTATGCAGGGAGGACAGGATTGAATGGGCTCCCCACACTCAAACATAGGTTGGTGACTTGGAGTGGCACCAGAGGATGGTGAGGAACCGGCAAGTGCCAGCACCTTCAGGAGAGGGAAAAATTGGATGTGATTCACTCAACAGGGCGTTACTAGAATTAGTCAGTCAGTGCCTGTCGGTATAACGGGTGTGGAGGGAGAATCGTTTTATTTGGGCAACACGGTGGCATAGTGGTTAGCACTGGTGCCTCACAGCGCCAGGGACCCGAGTTCGAATCTGGCCTCGGGTGACTGTCTGTGTGGAGTTTGCACATTGTCTGCGTGGGTTTCATCCGGGTGCTCCGGTTTCCTCCCACAGTCCAAAAATGTGCGGGTTAGGTTGATTTGGCTATGATAAATTGACCCTTAGTGTTAGGGGGGGATTAAATATGTGGGGTTACGGGGATAGGATGGGATATGTTAGGGGGAATTAAATATGTGGGGTTACGGGGATAGGGTGGGATATGTGTTGGTGCAGGCTCGATGGGGATTCTGTGTGAGAAAGCAGGGACAGGGTACTGGATTTGGATGATCAGCCATGATCGTATTGAATGGTGGAGCAGGCTCGACGGGCCGAATGGCCTACTCCTGCTCCTAGTTTCTATGTTTCTATTTTTTTTAACATTTTTTTTGGTGATTGGTTTGAGTACTGAACTTTTCTATTGTGTCCCGGGGCCACATGTCGTGAGGGTGAGCTGAAATTGAAAATATAAAGGGTTTTGGGATGTTACCTTTGAACAGTGCTTTCAAAATAATGGTATCAAACTCCTCCGTCCCTTCCAGATCTGCATTGTAGACGGTCATCAGGTGCTTATTTTTAACAATCTTCTCCACCTACGAGTCAGAACAATTTTTTTAATTTATCCTGGCGGCCTGAGGTTACATTTCTGCATCCAGTCACTAAATACAGTCCTCCAAAATCCCATCAGGCATTGGAGCAAATGGACACCTGTTCTGAGCTTGACTATCATTGTCCAGTGGTGGCTTCACTGGCCGAGGGTCACATGATTTTCTTTGCTCATGGCATAATGTAACATTGTGTAGTCAACTAGGCATGGAACAATATGGGCAACCCTCAGGGCCCAAACTTGCCCAATTGAGGAAAGAAAGAAAGAATGAAGGAAAGAAAGAAAGAGAAGAGAACAAAAGAGAGAGAAGAGAGAGAAAGAGAAAGAAAGAGAAAGAAAGAAAGAAAGAATGAAGGAAAGAAAGAAAGAGAAGAGAACAAAAGAGAGAGAAGAGAGAGAAAGAGAAAGAAAGAGAAAGAAAGAAAGAAAGAAAGAATGAAGGAAAGAAAGAAAGAGAAGAGAACAAAAGAGAGAGAAAGAGAAAGAAAGAAAGAAAGAAAGCCTCTGCTCTTCTTCAAAAAGTGCCATGGGATCTTTTACGTCCACCTGAGAGGACAGACGGGGCCTCGGTTTAACGTCTCATCCGAAAGACGGCACCTCCGACAGTGCGGCACTCCCTCAGCACTGCACAGGGAGTGTCAGCCTAGATTGTGTGCTCAAGACTCTAGAGTGGGGCTTGAACCCACGACTCTGACTCAGACGAGTTACCACTGAGCCCAGGCTGACACCTGGATCGGCAGTTCTGGGCCATGGACTTGTTCCATGTATCTGACCTCTCTCCCACCCCAGGGCGGGTCCTCACAGTTACTGGGACTTACCAGCTCCACCAGGCGGTGGACATCTTCAGAAGGAAAGTGCTTTTGGATCCGCGCTTCCACTTCCTTCTTCAAGGATTCTGCTGTGAAGGATTCCACTATGACCTCGGCTAGGATGTCCGCAATCCCTCCCGATCCGGCCAGGATCAGCCATGGGATGTTGTTCTTTGTAGCTTTGTAAATTCTCTACCACACCAGGAGTAAATCAGACAGATGAAAATACTTCCATACAATGCCCGATCTATCTAGTCAGTTATAAGTTGGAGGGGATGTCTCACCAGGATTAGAGAGAAGGTCTCACAATCATCACCCCTTAATGAGGGATGTCATCATCAGGATCCCTTAAAGAGAAGGTCTCATGGTGAGGACCCATAGTTAAGACCCTTAAAGGGAGGGTCTCCTTAAAAGGGACAGTTTCAACATTGGGGCGGGCCTCGTGAGATCAGCACCCCTTAAAGAGGATTCACTTAGGGCCCCTTAGTGAGGGAGTCTCATCATCAGCACTCTAAAGAGAAGATCTCGCAATCAGTTACCCTTAATGAGGGTCTTCTTAGTCCCTTAGTCAAGACCCTTAAAGAGAGGGTCTCCTTAAAAAGAAGATTCTCATCATCAGAACCACTTAAAGTCTGACCATCAGGAGTGGGAATCTCCCCACCAGAACTCCTGAATTAGGCCCTAACTTCTGGAATTCCCTCCCTAA